>OY744481.1:147660288-148260288 GCA_963556165.1 Tipula helvola | reverse complement strand
AAAATAGGTATTTTATGGATAAATTATATGCTAAAATAGGGAAATATGTAAAAATATGCATTTTTTCAGAAAAATGTAAATAAATGTTGTAAAAAATATGGCTCATTTTTCTCGAAAATTTCTAATTCGTAAAACGTTCTTATCCATTTTTCGTTTCCTTAATCCAAAAAAAAGATGTATTTACATAAGAATCCGAAGCCTATAGTAATGATATTTGAAGCCAAAAATGAAAAAATAAAAATTACTGTATCGTCAACATAACTTGCGATTTTATAACTAGGTGGAGTGGCCATATCAGATACAAATATCGGAAAAAGTAGGGCTGAGTACCGATCCTTGCGGCACTCCGGCGAGTATTGCTATCATTTCAGAACAGACGTTTTTATAGTGCAGTTTAAATTTTCTTTCAGATAGGAAACTTTCTAATAACGTTATTAAACATTGTGGGAATTTAGATTTCGACAATTTATAGATACGTTTTTTATGCCAGACTGTCTCGAAAGCTTTTTCAATATCAAAGCTGATCAGTCCTGTAGAATTTTATTTCATTCTTTCAATTTTTATTTCGTTAACCAGTCTTTTCACTTGGTGGCTGCAAGAGTGTTCGGCTCTAAATCCAAACTGGAATGATCCGGTATTATTTTTTTATTTATGTTATTTTCTATAAAATTGTTAATACGTACCAGTATAATTTTTTCTACAGATAAGTAAGAAATACTAACATTTTTCTGGGATAATGTTTTATAAGACGATTATCTATTTGGTCCACCCCATTAGCTGTCCGGTTCTTTAAATTCGACTTAGGTTAGGAATTATCAGATTTGGTAATAATATCGGTATAAGAAATAGTAATGTTTTTCACAAGATCTAAGGTGTAATTCATTATTTTGGTGATGCTCGAGTCAGGTAGACAAAATATCCGAATATCTATATCATGAACATCAATATATGTTACATAATTAAGATCAAAATCTGATTGTGTTATATTATTTAATTGTTCATTTAAATTTTTGTTTACTGGAATATTTACTTCTCTAAATTTAATTATAACTAAACAACTAACGAACTTAATTTATGGTAAATTTCTCTTATCGTTGGTTAGAAGATTATTTACATCAATATCATAAATATATTTTTGAATAAACACCAAAAATAATCGCAGATTGTGGTCATATTCAATTTCAAAAATGAAATGAAACTTGAAGATGTAGTGTCAATAGCGTCCAGAATGTTACATTTTGTAGGCAATGGTATAAGATTACCGTCTAACACTTTCATAAATTGGTCGATTTTATTCTTGATGTCTCCAACTCCAATTATAAGTGGTGATTTTTTGTCTGATGCAATTATATGTATATTCTCTACTGGTAAGTCCAGGCTAAAACTATTTCAATAAGGAAATTAATATTACATATTATGTGTACCGAATGAAATTTGTGATTCCCAAATTTATATTATCTCATAGGTTACTACGCAAAAGAAAAAAACTGGTACCGTTATTTTGTAGAAAAACAATTTAAAAAAACGAATAAACGTCAAATTGGGCATTTGTTTTATTTGTTTCGAAATGGACGCATCATAAGGAGAAAAATGTGATTTAATAATTAGATTGTGCAATGATCATCCCGAGTATACCAATAAAAAAATTGATAAATTGGCCGGTGTTACCAGTAATACGGTAACAAATGTAAAAAAAAATGTCAAATCAATCTTTCTGTATCACGCAAGCCCGGATCCGGAGAAAAATCAGGTGCTCCAAATAAAATGTTGGATCAGAAAATTGTAAGATTCATTTCGAAACATCCCTCGATGTCTGTGCGAGATTTGGCCAGAAAAACCAAAACAACCAAATCGATTGTGGAACGAGCTAAAACCAGAAATAATCTACGGACATACAAGAAGTCAAAAATCCCCAAAAGAAGTGTTGAACTATTTAATAGAGGGATCGATCGAGCAAAGAAACACAACAAATGGTTGAACGAAAGAAAAGATTCTTGTTTCGTAATGAACGACGAGACCTACGTCAAAAAGGATTTCTCGACACTTCCAGGTCCCCAATATTACATCAAAAAGAAAGGTAAAGAACTGGACGGAGCAATTACTACCATAGCTGTTGAAAAATTTGGCAAAAAAACATATGGTTTGGCAAGCAGTTTGCCAATGCGGCTTAAGATCACATCCATACATAATAAATGGGATTATGAAAAGGTGAATGTTCGCCGTAAAATGAACAAAAAGTTTGAATGAATACGATTATTTAAAAACTGTACAATATGTGCAATAGAACAAGTACAGAAAAATAATGATTATATATTGCCGTTTAGTTTTAATTCTTCATGTACAAATCACAAATTTCATTCGGTACACATAATAATATAACTCTAAAATGAATATTGTATTACCTTTTGAAAAATTTCTAGGGTTTCAACTGCTTACTCGTCTGTGGCTTTAGTTAGTTGTATTCTTCCTGCGGTGATTGAGGTAGAAGCCGAATAAGGTTTAACACTGATAGAGTTCAATCCCACTCTGTTATAAAAAAAAATGATACAAAAACGGGTTTAAAAAAACTACCACAAAAGTCGTATTTTATTTGACAAGTTACAACAACAATTGCACTATTGAATTCCTCAGTAAGAATTACAATTTACATCCACAAATATTTATTTTCAATTTGGTGCTGGAGGAGAAAAAAATTGTTTGGATTGGTGTATGGAAAACCAAAATTGGCAAATCTAGTTTTTGATTTATGCTATCGACCATAATATCATTAGTACGAGTAGCGTTCCAAAATACATCAAACTGTCGCGTCGGGCCATGTTTTAATATAAAATATCTGATCCCAGCTCAACCTTAAGCTGAGTTCATACTTCAATTTGTTCATTCATTCATTCATTCAAACATTTTTCTCGACCAATCAAACGGACACAAACGCAAAATAACGTCATTTTCAAGGAATATGATTGTTTAAAAAAAATTTCAAAACGAATGAATGAACGAACAAAGGCAACTATGAATCCGCCTTTAAGGCCGACAAAATTTTCCAGGACATGAAATAATAGGTTTTTTATTAGGAACTATTTATAATATTTACAACATATGTCAGATATCAAATTTCGCTAAAATCCGCCAACAAATATGCTTGTCTCATTTAATGGTGGAGACTGAGAAGAAAGTCTACATTTAAAAAACTCCATCCCTGCTCCAAACGGAACTTCGCCGATTATGCACCAATTCCATTGAAATTTGGTATGTGACTTAACTAACATATTTGATGGTAAATGAATTAGTTGCGGCATATTCAAATGATGAATCAAGATGGAGTTTTTTGAAACTTTTCTAGAAGAGGTTTCACTATAAATCTGTTTTTAACCAGTGGATCGTCGTCAGTCGTGAACACCAAATCAATTTTATATAGCAATTTTTTTTTATCATAAACATAACACATTTCGAGACTTAAAAACTGTTTTGGATTTTTTAAATCGAAATGTTCTGGAATTGGTTTAGAGAGGTTTTTGCGAGAGGTTTGAATTTGCTGAGAACCTTTTCAAAAGCCAACAATAAACTAACCGTCCAATATATGTAGCTACAAATGTCATAATACGTTAGGGACAAGTGAACGAATACAACAAGTTAGCCCCCGAAGTTAAAAAATCCCTCGATTTTCTTATCCAACCATGTATTTTAGCACCTAGTAGTTTTCTTTCGAGCTTTCCGTATTTCTCGAAAATATTTGGTATTCGTGAAGGTAGTTATAATATGTATATCCCAATTGATTTCATGGTTTCCCATTTCACAGCACTTCAACATTTGGACTTTATCAAAATTTTAAAAACGTTTTTCCCATTTTTTGGTAAGAATAACTGCAAAAAAGGTTGATTTTTAAAATCTCAAATTTTTTTGACGTGCCGGACAAATTTCTAAACGTGCCAAGTTTGGCCGGGGTGTTTACTATTTTGTGAACGTCAAACTATGTAATTCTCTGTACTATCTGAAATAAATTTCAGATTGAAAAACAGCAATCTATGATTTTCGGATATGCATAATAAAAAAACGTTAAAAAAATTATCGGATCGATTCGAGAAAATAAAAAACGCAAAAGGTTTTTTTTATATCTCTCTGGTCTGTCCGATTGCCTTTAAATTTTTGACTGAAACGACTTTCATTTTTTGACTGAAATGTTTTTGACTGGAATTCTCGGAGCCGCTGTTATTAATGTTTGTGTTTTACGACATTTGAAATAAAAAAATAACTTTTCGTGGTAAATTAGTTTATGAATAATAGGTCAAATTGGGATATTAACTTTGACAGGCTACCGAGAAAGTCAAAGATAACACAACATTATAATTTAAAAAACCGCACATTTATCATACTATGAGAAAACCACGCGTTATTTGATCGGCATAGGAAATTTAAAAGATTAAATTTAAGATTAAATAACGTTAAGCGCATACAATGTCTATAATCGCATTAGCAAATCTGGCATGAAAATCTCTGTGTGGCTAGTAATTATAAAATATTTAATTTGCAAAACAAATTGTACGTACGCTTTATAATTTCTCAACGGCAGATAGTAAACATATTTTTTATATTATGTAACATACATAATATCAATGACATTGCACTTAAGTGACAAATCGTGTAAGTATAAGTAGTTAAAAATTAAATAAATTACATGACCACCTAAATACTAATGCAAGCATAAAAATAGAATGCGCGCACGCACAAAATTCTAAATTGAAAATTGATTACGCGATATGTGTGCGCCGCAGCTGAATAATTGATAAATTTTTTATTTAATAATAATTGGAATCCCACACGGCATCTGACATTTATGGTCATCCGTGCAATCATTTTAATTGACTTCCATTAATGTCTCTTATCAATTAATAATATTTCATTTTTTTATTATATATTAAAAATATTTTGATTTGTATATTCTAAATACATTAACTCTAGTGTGACTAATCACATTTCACTTTCGATTGAATCGGCGTTTCCATAAATGAATTATAATCAGAATGTGTAGCCTAGATATGTTTATAAGGAATTTTATGTATAAGACTTGTTTTCAATGACATTCTTTTGAGAATACAATTCTTATAATTTTTTACTTCAATCAAAATATTTGGGTTATTAGAGGGCAACAGATGACAAATTTTACAATAAAATTGTGGAAAGTTTTGTTGAACGTTTGTCGGATACTAAATAACTACTTTTCAATAGAATGTGAAATTTTTGTATAGTTTAGGGAAATATTTTTTTTAATTATTTATTTTTAATTTAATCTTTTTTAAAAGATGATTGATAATAAAAAAACAAAAAAAAAATAAATTCAAATTAATAACTTTGCAATTTACTAGTCTTGTGGTTCAGATCGATAAATTTTGACTTTAGAGATAACGCCTTTTCGAAACCAAGTCGATTTCTTAGTTTATTCCAAATTAAACCGACCGTAGGTTGAGAAAATTCTTTCAATTGAAGCCGAGCTTGCTGGGCAGTTCATTAGTGATACATAAAAATTGCAAACATTTTCAGGCAACTTTGAAGATTTTTCGTTTTTCACGTGTAATATTTTCCACCATTTTTTTTCGCTTAATTTTTCGAGCACCTCCGGTTTGAACATAGATTCTGGGAAGTATTCACCATCGTTAATTTTAAATGCCAAACAGTGTGCCAAAAAGGTAGGGTGTTTTTGGCTTATCCAGTCTTCTGATGCGCTCTCTGCTTCTTCACTAAGCAGTTTGCCCAAATATTTTGGATGCATCATATTTGCTAATGCTATTTTTATTTGAGATAACATTTGTTGAAGATTTAAGGTTTCGTTGTACAATTGTACATTATTTAAAATTTTGTGGATATCGTTATTAAATTCATTTAAATGCTCTGATCTTATTTGTGCATAGAGGTGAAAATTAGAAATAAATGTTGTTAAACAAGATTCATAAGAATTCCACCTTGCATCATTTGGCAGTTGAGGCATCACTCCATGTTTTTCTTTTAACCATCCATGTGGCTGGTGATGATTTCTAAAGTATTTCTGTAGACTTATTATTTGTTTGGTGACTTCTACTGGAATTACATCTTTGTTTAAAAAATTATAAGATAAGAAAAAATCCCGTGGCGTTCCTCTAAAATATCCGTCCAACAGGCGAATATTTCTTTATTGTATTTAGTTTTTATGAAGTCAATTGATTTGTCTGCCACAGCAACACAATATTCAGCAGTTTTTTTCGGACCCTGTGTCCTCTGCACTTATTAAAAAACTATTACAACCGGTATGGACTGAACACGCAATAAGTGGATCATTTGAAGTGTTCGACCATCCATCTAAAATGAGTGTCAAACTGGAATCTTTCAATTCAGTTATTAAATGATCGGTTATTTCTTCATCAATTTCAAGAAGGTGCTTATCAGCTAGTTGTTTTCTGCTAGGGGCAGAATATCCAGGTCGTTCTACTATTTCTTTAAAATATTTGTTTGCAGCCACGTTAAAAGCAATATTATTCACGAAAAAAATGTTGCCACAATTTTGTCCAATTTTTCTTTTTGATTTAAAGTAGTTTTAACTGAAAATTGTATCATAGATGAATGAGTACAATGTTTCGTTTTTTGTTTCTTCTGCTGAGGACTACCAGTGGCAGTAAGAGACGTACTTCCAATTGAAATGTCAGTATCAGTATCCGTATCACTATCGCATGTTGTAACTTTTTTGTTACAACCTAATAAATGTGCTATTATGTGCTCTACTTTGTTGCTAATATTACAGTCAACGTGCTTACACTTTACTTTTGTATTGTAGAATTTTCGATACGCACTACGGTATTCCACTCAGCAGCATTTTTACGTCCACTTCCTCGAGGCATTCTATATAAGTATGTATCTATGGGGATTTGGGGGATATTATTTTTTATTTCAAAATTCAATCCTGTATTTTACTACTAAATATTTATTTTATTTACATACTTATGTACATTAGTTTTACTTAGTTTTAAAACATAGGATTCAATAAACTCACAACTTTCCTCACTAAACTTCACTTTAATAATGATTGGAGTATTTTCCTTTACAAGATTTACATATACATACAGACTTTTAAGTGACACGATTAAACATGATTTCTAAAAAATTTAACTAACACTAGAAAACGGAAGGAGCATATTATGTATATATAAATGCAACACAAATAGTTTTTCCTCTATCATAGCTAATAAGCAAGAAACGAGAAGATGATGTTGTAACATTTATGATAAAATATGATCGAGAAGCAAATATTGTTTCGATATTCAAAATATTCCTGATTCCTGTGCAATCGTGTTTTATCGTGCAAAATCAACCTGAAAATTTTCATAAAATAATTAATAAACTTGTTTCTGATTACATATTGGTTTCTTCTTGGAACGTAATTGTTAGTTAATTTTGTAATTGAATTTTAACATTTGAATAAAAAACCCACCTAAAAAACCCGAAAAACCCACCGGGTTGGTTTTTTTCTGCTTGCTTTTCGAATAATCTTGGATTTTTAGCAATCATGTTTTTATTTTTTATGTTTTACAGTTCAAAAGCAACGCTGCGCCCTAGTAGTTAGCCCGATAGTTATTTTTTACACAACTTTTGGTATGATGTTCACCTAAACATTTGACACACTTGGGTTTCCTATTGCAATATTTTTTTGTATGTCCATAGGTTTGACATTGCTTACATTGTGGTATAAGCTTAGATATTCTTAGAGGCTAAATAACCACCTTGCACCCCAAGATGTACATAATTTGATACATTTTTTCGATATCTTCATCAGTATCGAAGGTCAACATAAACATGTTGAGATTTACTTTGCCTCTCCGTTTTAGCTTAACTGATGCTTCAGTAGCCTTAAATCATTTTGCTTTCAGGTCATCAATTATTTTTTCTGGTTTACACGTAGAGTGTAGATTTTTAGCCATAATAACCCTTAAAGGTCTGGTTTGTTTGTCTGCAAACGTGTGCCAAGCACTGTTACGCCGCCTTCCTCGTCTGTGTAACATATATGATCGGTGCGGGGGGGTTTTGGTGGGTTTTTCTTCGTTTAATATTTTTGGCATTTTTCTGTAAATTTCACCATCTTCAAGTTTATTTTGGATAGTGTTTCCATTCAGAACCTTTGCATTAAACTTATCAGTAGTGGTTATTGTTTTTATTTTCTCATAGAGTAGGTAAATCGTAGTCTTTGTTCATCTATTACTTTTGGTGGTGGTGGAACATCAGCCTTTAATTGACTTGGGGAAGGCGTAATATTCCGTTTCCTTTATTTTCTCTGACCTCTAACTCTTATTCACTCAGTTTCTTGAGCTAGTTCGTCTTCATCCGTATAGTACTCTTGTTCAGTTGTATTCTGGCTAGGAGTAGAACAAATGTACTCCTTTGGCTTAAGGGCTTTAACTTTATTTTCAAGTGTCTTCATACACTCCTGCATCCATGAAATTGTATCATTTAGTTGCTTGTTAATATTATTGGCTTCAACTAATGCATTATTAGCTTTACACAATTCATTGTGAAGCTTTTCTTCGTTTATAGAACGATTATAGTAAAGGGCACTAAAGTTATAGTAATATCGAAATTTACTAATATATAGGAGGTTAAATAAGTGAATACCGGAATAATTGGTTACCTTAAATAATTCTTTTGCTTAAATTTATTATCGCCGAATTATTTCAAAACTGATCGAAAACATGCAATGTTGGCAATGAAAATTGTTTTATTCCTTTGTTTAATAACAAACAATTTGTGCTAGTTTATTGCACTCAGTTTTAATGTAGCTTCAAATTTATATTTCACAAGGTATACCTATACACAAATTACTTACGCAATAATTGTTTGATTTAACCACTTCAATTCTAATTAGCAGACCTATGTAAATTTATTTCCATTATTGATATATTTAACGTAAGATTGAAAAATTAAACTTATTGATATTTTATAGGATTTTTATATTTGTTGGCCGATATTTAATATTTCGAACACACGAACTTTTATAATAAGCACACAAAATCTATTGATTTCCTGTATTATGCAATATATGTTCATTTGTTTAATTTTTCTCGTTACAAATATTCATGATGTCTTCGTCTTACGATGTCGTGTACTCAAAAAAGCAGCTACATACTAAGCTTTTAGTTCAAATTGCTGATTGGCTAATCTTTGCGGTTAGCTATTACAAAGATGGCACAGATGTGGAAAGCGGTTATTGTATTGTGACACTAGGGACGATAAATGTCCAAAGAAATGCTTGATATCTTTAAAAAATGTTCCCTTTCGCTTTACGCACGATACCAATACCGTCTCCGAGTATTACAAACGCCGAGATACCAGATAAACAAACTTCATCCATTTTCGTCACATCCGAAATTTTGGAATAGTTGGTAATCCTAAAAACGTCTACGTCAAACGTGTTTCAGGATAAGCTTGTTTGTTTTTGAGGGGAAAACTAAATTATTTTTAATCACCTTGAAAAGGCTTATCAAGGTCACCTTATCAAGTTCTCAAACAGCCGATGTGGAGCAGATGAGGACCGAACCGAACGGAACGGACATCGTTTTGTTTGATTAAGGCTCAAAAATTACAAAATCTATAAAGAAATCAGAGCCGTAAAACCTTTTGAATGAAAATTTTTTAGAAATAAATAAAAATAAATTGTATATGTAAGAACTGGTGAATGTGCGAAAAATTTGGAATTCCTTTTTGATGGTAGAGAGAAAAAATCCCTAGAATCAAAATCCTGCGGGTTCAAAATCCCGAGGGTTTGAAAAAATTCCGAGAGTACCAAATGCCGAGCATACATAATCCGGAGAATAAAAAATCCCGAGGGTACAAAGTCCCGAGGATACAAAACCCCGAGGATAATAAATCCCGAAAATACAAAATCCGTAGGGTACAAAATCCCGAGAGCTTATGAAAATTCCAAAATCTAGTTGTTGCGCAATTGGTGGAGTTTTTCCTTGATTTAAAGATGTATACACACGAAAAATCGAACACCGAAAATAGTGATGGTTATACCGGGATACCATCATATTCCTGGACGAAAAAATACCGAAAAATACAAAGTAAACTACCCCATTGAAAAGGAAGACCCCATTAAATGTTTGTTAACTACAATATGAAAACAAAAGGAAATTACATAATTTCATGTCATCCTTGCGCGGAACGGACGGAATTTTGTATCCTCGGAATTTTGTACCCTCGGGGTTTTTGTACCTTCGGGATTTTGATTTGCGGGTTTTTGTCCCTCGGAATTATGTCCCGCGCGATTTTGTCCTTTGGGAATACGTCACCGGTCCCTTTTTGATGCTATGAAAAAATGAAAATAAAAATGGCGGTTCTACTGAAAGAGAGGGAATATTTTATGTTACCGTAAATTATTTAAAAATTAATATTTATTGTTATTCATTCAAAAACATACAATTAGAAAAGTTATATTCAAGAAAACATAGCTTTACCGGAAACCGAATTCGTCAAAATGAAAATCTTAAACCCTACCTGACACAAACAACCCTAATTTCCGAAGTTTCCACGAATTATTGGGTAGAAGGAGAAAAGGGGGTTAAGGGAAAAACAGATCTTGTTTTCGTACCTGGTGGAGGCCGTGAAGGAGGTCTGACCGCTGAACGATATATCGAGGGCATTCTCTTGGATCATGTAGTGCCCTATGCAGGATATATAGGGGAAGATTTCACATTGACGCATGACAATGCCCGGTGTCACACAGCTCGAACCACTCGACAGTTCTTGGATGAGGTCGGACTCGGGACGATGAGGTGGCCAGCACTCAGTCCAGACTTGAATCCAATTGAGCATTTATGGGACGAACTAAAACGGAGCGTCCGAGCTAGAAATCCGGTACCATCTAACATCAGTGACCTGAAGATTGCGTTAGAGGAGGAGTGGGGTGCGATCCCCCAAGTATTTGTCAAAACCTTAATAAGGTCAATGGGGAACCGCATGCGAACCGTTGTAGACGCAAGGGGGGCCATACGTATTATTAACCAATAAAATTATTTTTGTTTTGCTTGAGTTTTTTGTTGTAATTTAATTTTAAACACCCCCAATATTTTTTGCTTAATCATCAATTTTGGTTGCGTTTTCATTCAAAATTCATTACAAAAAAAAGTACTAAACCAATTTTCATAAAAATAGTGTCATTTTAAAGCAAAAATATCAGGCTTTCTTATGTAAGCGCTTAAGGTTTTAGTCGATTCAGTTGCTCGGTAGTGTATTTTGGTGCTAAACAATGTATATTTTTGATGAGTGAGCCGATAAAACGCACCAGGGACTGGAATCGAAATGTTTTTCGTTCCGGTTTTCGGTTACGTTCCTAATTTTTAAATTTCGGTTCGGTTCGGTTGGGGTTCTGCCATTAAATATCGGTTCGGTTCAGGTTCGGCTCCAAAACCGTTTCAAGAATTGTTTGTTAATAAAACATTTCTATTTATGATTCCAAATTTTTTATTCAAAATTTAATTAAAATAATAATGTAAAATAAAAATAAATTATAATTATCTAAAAAAATTACAGTTTTATTTTAATACAATCAGCGTTTAACACTGATTTATATCCCTATGTTCTGCACCAGGATTTTGCTGGTTTATATCCCTACGTTCTGCACCAGGTTTCCGGTAACATAAAATTTTGTTTTTATTAGACGGCAACCACGCAATAAAAACTAGCAAAAACAGTAAAATTATTTAATTTATTTAAACTTATTTGGAAGAAGATTTGTCTTAAACGGATCACTTGCATCTCATGAATTACGTCTAATTTTTACTAGACGAAATAGAAAGCAAAGGCCCTAAGACGGGCACTGTCTCAGCATGCGTACATTGACGGTAGATCTGTAGAGAGGGAGTATTGAAGGGCGAGAAAGAGAGTACTGACGTTATCGTCTACGCATACAATGCACAGTGGAACAAAACTAACTGTTTTTTTTAAATGGCCCACAGATCGAAAAAAGTTGTATATCACGATAATTTTTTCTTTAAATTAAAGCCTAATTGATTTACAACCAGTATTTAAATTCAAATTTCGTTCCTTGCTTTACTCTCTTTTTGCGAAAGGAGAGAAAAAATATTTTGTTTTGTTTCTTTCCTTTGGAACTAAATTCAACAAAATAAAATATCTCTTTTCTCCTATCCTTTGTGTTTTATATGAGGAGAGATATTTTACGTTTTTCGATTTCGTTTTCGGGGAAAGAAACCACAAAAATATTTTTTGTTTTCTTTCACAAAGAGAGAAATAAAAGATAAAATAAGGGAACGAAAAAATGAATTTAAACACTGTTTACAACGAATCTGTCGAGGCAGATTTTTTATTTTATTCTTTAAAAAAATTGTACCTAACCTCAAAAGTCGGAAAATGACATCACCTACGAAATACACTAATTCTTTTTGATCTAATACATCATAAAGGGGTTTTAAGAGCGCGACCTCACACAAAAAAGTTGATAGTTTTCATAAAAATAATAGGAAGCTTTTTGCTTACGTCATTTTTTTGCTGGCAATCATTTTGACAGATGTCAGTTCAAACATGCCAGAGACGTGAACATTTAAATCATTTTCACAAAGCTAATTGTTTGAGAATTGGAAAATATTTTGGTGAAAAATGGGGAAATCTCAATCCAGTACATTTATAGCAGTAGGTAGACGTCAGTACGCATACTAAAAATTGTCAGAAATTGGAGCAACGTCTTACGTCATTTTCTCAAATCTTGGTCACAAAATTTGGTCCAAATCTTTCGCTCTCTCAGTCTCTCTCTCGCTCTCTCCCATTCTCTCACTCTATCTCTCTCACTCTCTCTTGCTCTCTCTCTCTCTCGCTCTCTCTGTCTCTGTCGCTCTTTATTTTTCGCTCTCTTTCTCTCTTTCTCTCTCTCTCGCTCTTTCTCTCGCAATCTCTTTAGCTCTCTCTCTCTCTCCCTCCCTCTCTCTCTCTCTCTCTCTCTCTCTTCCTCACTCTCTTCATTAAAAAACTAAACCATAAGTTGGTTCAATTTTTTACTTTAAAACGTATTCCTACAAAACCAACACAATTATACGAAGTCACTTTAGTATTTAAATTTTGTTTAGTTGGCAAAACCTGCGAGATTCTCTCTTAAAATCCTGCTTGTTTTGCAGATACTCGTATGCAGATACATATGTACATTAGGGTGGAGCGATTTTTCTTTGTTTTTCTAATCGTTTTAGCGGAGTGCGGAAAAGATGCTCTTTAGAGATAAGATTAAAAGTCATTATGGACACTTTTCAATATTTCGTATTTTAGTACTGCCCCAATGGAGGTAAGGTTTAATAATTAGGTATTATATAAATTAAATCAAAAATTAACCATTTATCCATGTCCTCAGTTTTCTGACACTTCGCTGGTCGCTTAAAAATTCTCTTTCTTTTGTATGTACTTTTCGGCTTTTATCACAGGAACATTTGAAAAACGTTTTACCTTTGCATGTTGCAATATCAAATATAATCTTGCTATCGGCTTTGAATATTTTTAGTTTATCTTTATATTGCTCAATGTTCTTTCTACCTTTAAATGGTTTAATTAAGCAGACTTCTATACTTGTTGTTATAAACTTTAATCCACGCAAAAATTGTACGGTGTTCTACAATAGGTATTGATGTGTTTTGCCACTTTTCTTCCATTTTTATTGTAACTATTTCACTAGTATTATGCACCAAACCTTTATATTGCTTTTTCTCTGTGCTATGTGAGGCTTCTATGTATAAATAAATGTCCTCGTAAGTAGGTAATACGTTATTTAATAATCCAGCCCCCGACCCAAATATAGGGAATTTAATAATATTACTACGCAGCCCCAAAGTCATTATTGTTTCGAATTTTAAAAAATTGATAATCTATATTTTATTTTATTTTTAGTGCCTTTTTTATAATATCGTAAAAATTAATTATAAAATACGAATTGTAATTATTAAAAGAAGCCATATAAAATTTTGATTTTTGGGAATTTTTATTGGCCCTGGGGCAGTACTAAACCGCTATATTTTTTCGAAATATTTTAACTCGGCTTCAAGAAAGTGCTAGAGCATTTACTCCATAGCCCGCGAAAACGGTATTAAAAAAATTAAAAAATCCCATACAATAGCGCTCCACCCTAATGTACATACTTAAAAATATCAAATTTTAAAAGTGTTAGTCTTTCGAAAAAACCATCTTCCACCACTTAATGTTGATATCGCACCTACAACGTAGATTGATATTTGAGCATTTTTACTCTTTGTCAAATCACAATGGCAAATATAATTACTATTATGTACTAGCTACAAGTCTCTTTGATCAATTTTCTAAGTTATACTGTTGACGATAGCCCACATCGTGATGAAATCTCTCATTCTTTTCGTGGAATCCGCCACATTAATAACCGTGCCACCCCTAAATTTAACCGCAGTCACAGCAGCATAGTACACAAAGTTGTGAATCAGAGATAACTCTACCCATGATTTTCCGACTAGTTTCGCTTCAGCTAGTACTAGTATTCTCTTCCATGTCATTGCTGGTCTTCCAACTTTCCTTGTTCCTTACACTATCCAGCACGATCAGAAACAGCATTGGCGAGAGTACGCATCCTTGCCTTACTCCACGAGTGTTATAGTATGTTCCTTTGTTTGCCTTTAACATATATTAAATTCGGTGTCCAGCATCCCGATACATTTCTTGTATGAGTTCGATTAATTTCTTTGGGATGCCCATTTCAGAAAGTGTCTGCCATATTGCGTTTCTATCTTATCGTGTCAAATGTGCGTTCGAAATCGACGAAGAGCAGGTGTACAGTGAAGAATTCCATTCATTGGATTGCTCAGTGATCATACGGAAGGTATTGATGTGATCAGTGCAACTTCTTCCTGGACTAAAACCCAGCTTGCTCATTTCTTAATTTTGCATCGATCGTAGGTGAGATTATATCAAGGATGATCATTGCGTCACCTTTTTTGGGGATCGTAACAGTCAAGCCTTCCTTCAATTTTTGTGATGTTTCCCCAGAATCCCATTCGTCATGGATTATTGGTGTTAATGCGTTTGCAGCTAAAGATGAGTCTCCTTTGAATATTTCGGCAGTTATATTATCTGTTCCAGCAGCCTTATTGTTTTTTAATTTCTCAATGACACTTTTAACTGCCCGTTTCGTTGGAATTTGGGTGTTGTTAGTTTCGTTATTGTGGTCAATTTGTGACGGGAGATTTCTGGTGCTGGTGGTGGCGTCTTCTCTGAAAAATTCATTCCATCTCCTTAACTGTGGTTCCTCCGTTGTTAAGACTTAACCATTTGCATCTCTTATAGGTGGTATGTTTGTAATTTTTCCCGTGACTTGTCTTATACACACTGGTGTTCGCATATTTTGGGTTGCTGTTGCCTCTTCAGCAGCTTGCCATCTTTTTTACTTCACGACCTGTTTCTTCGTATTGATTTCACCTCTGCCGTATTTTCTTGGTGCATTTGTAACTTAAGTTGACGGCGTTCCTCAATTTTCGTCCATGTATCATCGCTTATCCAGGTTTTCTATTATATTCTAGGTAGCCGAGTACGACCGTGGCAGTCTTAAGCAGGCTTCTTCAGTTTGATTCCATTATTATTGTAAACTGGTGGTTTCATTACTATTATTTTATTTAAATTGAGTTGGAGCGTTTCATTGAATATGTTTCTTATTTCAGCATCTTTCAATCTGCTTGTGTTAAATGTTCTCCTATTTATTGTTGCATTTTTTTACAGCGGCTTGGCTCGACGATCGCTGTGTATATCTGCAACCCTCATTGTTCTAACAGCTTTGTAGAGATGTGAGGAATTTCTTATATCAATCTGATTATTTGTTCTGCCATCCGGTGATGTCTGTTTTTGTGTGTAAATCTACTGCCGCCTATGAACACCTGGTTTGTGATACAGAAGTCGACGAGTCTTTCTTCATTTTTGTTTCGCACGCAATCTAACGCATTTTGACCCATGCTGGTTGTTAGGTCGGTGTTGTCTGTTCCAATTTTTGCATTGAAATCGCCTTGTATGATTTTAATGTCATTTCTGTGCGTTCTTGCTATTGTGGATTGCAATTGTTCATAGAACTCATATTTCGCTATTTCAAATGCATCTTCGGTTGGGGCATGCATTACACTGAATGATATAAAGTTGTGTTTCTTATTTGTGAATGGAATCTTGCCATTATTTTTCTGCTGAATATCATAAAATTTCCATTGCTTGTATTAATTTCACCATGATTTTTGAATCTATCTGACTTCACTGAGACCTAGAATCTCGATGTGATAGCGTTTCATTTATTTCTCCACTTGGCTAGCCTTGATGTTTCTAATAGGGTTCTGACGTTCCAGTTTCCGATTCGTGTGCCTGTATGATAGCCAAGGGTAGATGTTGATTTGGCCGGTTTCTGTTATTATTCCTTTTAGTATTCGTTTCTATAATCAATTTTGAATCAGATTAATGAATGATTGGTCCATTGAATCCTAGCAAGTTTCCAGGGCTGCTGAATAAGGTATACTGGCATTTAGGGATCTAATTTCATCACGTTTTGTACCTTTTTGTTACTGATGTTCACAAGCGGGCAACAAAATTTGTACTAACCTTGCGAAGCGCTCTGACGTTCCTCAAGTAGCGTCCGTAAAAATCTGTTTCATATACTTCGCCTTATTGATTTGGGTTTGGTGTTTTTTTTGTTTAGTCTGACTACTAACCAATAGCTTTACCCCGATTACATTAATAAAATGTAATATCAAGCAATTTAAACTATTCAAACCGGGAAATCTAAATCTTTGAATTTTGAAAATTCAACCTAATCCAATGCTGTGCTTAGTTCAATCCAATCTAAACAAGAATAATACCGAAAATTCGAAAATATCGAAATTTTGTATATCCACTGTTTATGACTAAAAGATTTTGATTTAAGACAATTCAGTTATCACTATTGCGAAGTCACAATTTTACATTAAATAAACTACTGCTACTTATGCCAATTCCATTAGTTCTAGAATCAATGCGATTGAAGTTAATAAAACTTCGATCCGGAAAACTGGATAACAAATAATTCGCCATATAAGTTTCTTTCCGGAAAATACCTACATATATCACATTACACAAATATACAATCAATAAACATGTAGGAATAGTTATTTATAAAAGGTTTTCGTTGTTGCAAACTAATAGCTTTGTACAATATCAATTTTTCTATTATATAACACAATACAATATGTGTACATTCAATTTTAAATAAAGGTACAATGGTATAATAAAATATTGTTGATTGATGTAGAACATCATTGTTACATTATGTCATCGTGTATTTGTCATAAAATATTTCTACCTATAGTGGATTACTTCATATAACGCAGTATATCCGCTTGAAAGTTATTTAAAAATGTTTTAGTTACTCAAGTTCAACATTTTTTATATACTCACAGTAATATTCCGCATACAATTCACTAAGACCTAATTTAATGCAAAATTTTGCCTTCAAATTTGAAATCATTTTGGATTATAATATGTTTGTGCAGAATTTGTAAGGCGTTATAAAACGTCAGTGCATTCTCTTCATAATCAAAATCTAAAGGCGTGCTACTTATTTTCTATGTATTTTCTGCATGAAACTGTGCTTCCGGTAAGTGTCTCATAGTCGTTATTTTCTCGCTTTTTATTTCTTAGCTAATTCTTGAATTAGATGAACTTGGCATGATTAATGGTATAACACTGAATTCATCCACTTTATTTTATCTAGTCGATTGCATTTTTATTAAAGCAGGCGAAATAATCAAATTAAATCATTTCTCATTCTCATTTGCCACAAAACCGGAATTCGGGTCTAGGAAAACATTTTGACAAATTCGAAAAGAAATTAAAAAAAAAACTCGTTCAGATATTTAAACAAAACTTATCGGAAAAACGATGCTTAGCAATGTCTGTCTGTAAAATAATAGTTCGCCAACTTTATGTTAAAGGTATTTCTATTCGATAATTCAATAACAAGCTTTTAATTTTTAATATTAAGCGTTTAAAATTGATATGTACGAATATAAAATTAGAATTTAATATACATACTAAATTGTTGAAACACCCACTAACTACCCCAACCCATTTTATCGCCAAATATTTTCTTTTATATTACGGAGAAATAGAATTTTGATCGTGCATATTACACACGAGGGCATCAATGGTAAATGTACATGTACAATAAAACAGGCGACGCGGTATTATTAAATCGTTGTTGTAGAAAATTGGGAAGAAAAGAAAATATTAATTTAATGAAGAATAATTTGCTATATACACTTAGGTTTTTACTGTATACAATTTTTTTTTTTTTGTTGGAAACATTTTATTCGAGTATGAAATGATGATTGGTTATAGCGCGGTCGTCTACGAATTAATGCCCAAGAGGTTTGTCTTCGTTAATATTCATGACGGTATTATTAAAATGAATTTTTTTTTTATTTAATCAACGGAAATGGTTCGACCTATTAAATGTACATCCAGACGATTTGTTACCCTGTTTTTTTTTTTTTAAATAATAATATTTTATAAATATACAGAAATAACTAATTGCATTGATAATGATATCGCAATGTAATTTATATTTGCGAAATTAATGTTTTTGAGATAACAAAAAAAAGGGCAGTGGAAATTGTCATAAATAATAATAAATTACTTCATACAGTTACGTCGTAAAATTTGGTGGTAGCTTAATTTGGTACTTATCAACGCGAGGGGGGCGCTCGTTATACGCGAAAAAGATAATGAGAATGATTCATAAACTATGTATTTCAAGACAATAATCTAAATAAACGTAAATTAAATAAAAATATTTGAACAATTTTATTAAAATTGATATAAATTTACTCAAGTTAAAACAGTTGGGAGAATTTTATCGTTTTTTTTTTTTTACGCCATATCTTATTATTTGTTAATGGCGTATTAAAATATGCATTTGCAATTATAGAATTTATAGTAAAAGAAATAATAATAGCCGAGTAGCATGTTTGTCACCGATGAATCTTTTAACAAATAATTTATTTGCGTTTTTAAAATTAGTAGAAAGCAAATAAATTATTTATTTTAGTTCTAGTGGCACCTCTCACAAATAGCATCTTCGACTAGGCTCATGCAGTGCAGATGACTCTTAAAAGGGTAATGATCTGTAAGAATCACGAACAGGACTCTTAGCTAGTCTTTTATCCATGAAGAACCCCCGTTTGTGGGCAGCTGGTTGAGGACCAAATAATTTTGATCGTGAACCGCTTTGGCTAACGATTTAATTAGAACAAAGAAGATTAATGAAATGTCTACCATCTTTGATAACTTTAGCGCAGATTCTGTCTGTATACGTAGAATAATATTTTTATCTTCATCAGCAAATTTAAAGCCTCAATTACACTATGTGTGGGGACTGCCACTAAGGATGGGAACACAATTGTCTCCAAAACTTGTAAACCACTGAATTAAACTTCTAAAGCAGTGTTAGCAAGTAGTTGATTATTGACGTGCCAAACTAATTCTGTAAAATATTTTTTTACTTTTATTATAATATGTGAGTTAACCTTTCTGCTAATCGCATTCCTCTGGTATTTTGTTTAGAACTTTTGGGTCAATACTTCTTGAATAAATTGATATGCAAATTCAAATCAATAAATTTCTTTCATTTTAGAGGAGTTACAATTACGGGTGGTCAGACGTTCTGGTTTCTCCGGACATGTTGAAATGTCTTACATTGTCCTGAAAACTCAGAGGAGGGACAGAAAAATAATAATTTACATACAATTTAAATAGTTTAATTAAGAAATCAAACTGCATACAGCCCAAATGGTATGGCCCAAAAAATTCTTTAAGACGCGATTTAATCTATTTTAAATTTTGAATTATTTATAGAATCGGTGTAATATCTCAAATATAAAATTTCACAAAAGCACATCGATAAATGTGTTTATTCCATTTGGAGCTGGAGGTATCAAAAATTGACCGCATTGGCTGTGTATGGAAAAGCAAAATTGGCAAATCTAATTTTTGATTTATGGTATCGACCGTAACACAATAAGTACGAGTAATGTTCCAAAATATTTTTTGTCATTGGGCCATGTTTTAATTTATAAATTCTGATCTCAGCCCAACCTTAGGGCCAAAAAAATCCTTCAGGCCATGTAATAATATTTGGAACTATTTTTAATAACAACAAAATATTTGAGACATACAATTTCAGTAAACTCCGAAGGAATTTTTCAGCGCCGGATTTTTTTTAATTTTATATTAGGAACTACTTAAAGAATCGACTTTACATATCAAATCTCAGATGTACAATTTTATTAAAATACATCCACAAGCTTACCATGTAGTTCGGTTCTAGATTGGTTGGTCATGTAAAAAAATATTGGTGAATTAATTTTTGATTAATGGTAGCATAATATCGGTAGAGGTGTTCTGCAATATTTCTTGAATTTGGCTCTTAATTTATCTAAGAAATCCGACCCCAAATGATATAACCCGAGAAGTTCTTCAGAGTGTGAGTATTTCGATTTTATATTAGGAACTACTTACAGAATCGGCTTAATAACGTAGATATAAAATTTCACTAAAATTTATTGACAAACGTGCGTATTCCATTTGGCGCTGGAACTGTAGAAAAGGCCTAAATTGGTCATGTCTTTAAAAAACAAGTTTCTCTTTAGCAAATTTTTTTATTTATGGCTTGTATTTATGTACCAAAGTATTATTAGCAATGTGTTGGAATATTTGTTGAATCCTGGCCATGTTTCATTTAAGAAGCTAGATTCTTACCCCAAACGGAACTTTTGCAATTGTGCACCAATTCCATTGTAATTTGGTATCTGACCTAACCAACAAATTTGATGATAAATGAATTGGTTTCAGTACATCCAAATGATGAATCAAGGTGGCGGCTTTTGAAACTTTTCTAGAAGAGATTTACATAACTACAAATTTGTTTTCTGACCAGTTGGTCGTCGCCACCAAACCAATTTTTTTTTATCAAATACATAACATAATTCGAGACTTTAAAACTGTCCTGTTTTTTTTAAGTCCAAATTTTCGACTTTTTGGCCTGGTCATCCTAGTGACAACTTCCATTGGCTATCGTTTTCTTGTAACTAATAGCAGCGCATACCCTGACCTTAAACTACATAAGTCAATGAAGAAAATATTACTGCTCGGTTTGAAACATTTCGGTATCTAACAAAAATAATTTCAAATGGGTTTCAGGCATGAAACTTGTGACAGTAATACCTAAATTGTTAAATTTCGACCAAAAGCAGTGCAGAAGTTGCTGAATGAAGTCAACGACGATCCAGAACTGCTCAAACGGGTCATAACTGCTGATAAAACAGGACTTTTCGAATATCAATCGTCTCACTGAAAGCTTCCTAAAGATGCAAGACCAAAAAAAGCACGTCAAGTAGTGTAACATGAGTTCTTAGGTGGTTCGATTAATAAGGAGTAATTCCAGGAAGTTATACGCTGTTTGCGTGAAGTGATGCGAACTCATGGCAATTGTACCATGATAATACACCTGCTCACACTTCTCTGCTCTTTAGTAAATTTTTGGCCAACATCGACACCGTTATGATACTAAGCACACCAAAGCTGTGTAACCTTTTCGATAGCTAACAATAAACTAAGCATCCAATATGGCTCAAAATGCTAAGAAACGTCAGGGAAAGTGTACCAACACAACCAAAAAGCAGTTGTTTCAATTGGACTTAAACAACCCGTGAAATTGTAAAATATGACGATTTTTTGAACAAGCCATGTATTTTATCACCAAGTAGTTTTTTTTTCGGGCTTTCCATGTTTGTCAAAAGCATTTGATATTCATTCCAAAGGTGGTTATATGACCAAAATGCTTTCACGGGTTCTCATTTCTCAGCATTTCAATACATATTGGGGCTTTATCAAAATTCTAGAAACGTATTTTCCATTTTTTGTAAGAATAACTGCAAAAAAGGTCGATCTTTTAAAATTCAAAAATTTTTTTGACGTGGCGGAAAAAATGTTAAACGTTTTGCGGTCAATTCCCAATATTTCTCAAAAGCCAATTATTTTTGAAGTTTGACATCAAGTTGATATTTCCAAGAGAGTGCCCAAATAGAAAGAGCTTACCTGAAATAGATAAAACCAATATAGAAATAGTATTGTAATCAATAAACCAATAGTATTGCATCAATAACTGATAGCCAGGAAAGAAATATGAGATAACACCTCCCCGCCCCCTTCCTCGCTGGATAACTTTGACAACCTTTACGAATATTCTGATAGGCAGCTGAGCCTCAACAATACAAGGCTTAAACATAGATTCGATCAAACCACCAATGGTTTCTTTAATATCAAACTTGGCATCGGCATTTGTGATCATAGAAAATGAAGTGCTGTCAAAGAAACCTGCAATATCCAAGGTACTTACAAAATACATTACACACGCCCATCTGAACATCCCAGAGGTTTTTTTCCAAATTTCAGATAATCAATTCAAAATAAATTAACCTTGTTTTTATTGGTGTTAGCTATTTTCATAGATTCATTACCCTTAGCCTTAGTTATTTTCAAAGACTCATTACCCTTTTCAACCATTTAAAGACCACTTTAATTTTTTATTTAATTTTATAATTTGCATTAAGAATTCTCAATTGTCTGCTGAATAATGTCAAATAATATGCTGATTACAATATGAAGTATAATTTTAGATTACTGCGACTGGATGAATACAAAATGTAAATAATTTTTATCGTTGCAGCCTGCCACTGTAAGGTGACTGTGTTAGAATACGTCTTAGGCTGTTTTCCAATCACCGACTTATTGACTTATTCGAACTTATTCAAATAAGTCTGCTGAAAAGGTGACTAATTCTTTAGTAATTTTTCCTATAGAAAACTTATTTATTTTTGGTGTCATGGAAACATTCTGTCTAATTATTGTGTATTTTCAAAAATTTTCAAAATAAGTCGATAAAAGCAATTGGAATGACTTCATTGACTTATTCAAGATGGCGTCAAATAAGTCAATAAGTTTGAAATAAGTCGGTAATTGGAAAAGGGCCTTAGATCATAAAATCAATACAATATGAACAATAGGTACAGTTCAAAATGGTTGATCTTTTCGCTTTGTCATAATTAGGCACAAATTTAAGAATTTCAATAATAACAAAATGATCGATTTTCATTAAATTTCATATTTATAATCCGGCCACTCGATTATAAATAAAATTTTTTACCAAAAATAGATCATCTAAGTATTCGATATTTTCTAATCGAGATTATTTTTTTCTTGATATACCTTTCGGCCACCTATGCCTAACCCATAAAATCTACGTTAATGTAAAAATCTCGTGTTGCGAGAATTTTACCTAACTCAAAGCTCTTGACCTAATTCAATCCAAACAAATCTAGAATATTATCGAAAATATTGCATAACATCGTTTCTGGCGTCATTTCTATATTTATAAAATAATACCAACGGGTTCCAAACAAACAGTAAATACGCTTTAAACCTCTAATAATAACGAAAAATATCGAAAATCATTGTGTAGCTGTAAATCAATAACATTTGGCGTAAATCAACATCGAATTTCTCGAACTCGAATAATCTGGGATTGTTCCTATTACATAAGACATTTCCAATGTATAAAATTAAACTTCATTTTTTCAAAATATATAAAACCGTCAAATCTTAAATTGAGACGCCTGGTGGTCGATTTTGTAACCATTACATGATCTCTTAATGCATAAATAATTGCTCGCAATCGCGATTTTATTAAATACGAGTTCTCGACACGTGTAGAGTGGGAACCCTAGCAAATGAAATTGAATTGTGGGTGGATTACAATAACTGTGTATAGGTATCATCACTGTGCATAGGCTGTGAAATTAAACTGCATTAGTCGGACAATTTGCTTGTTGAAGAATTTACTTTTTCCAAAGTCGTTTTTTAACGTCATTTATACTGACTTTAGCAAATCATTTGACTCGATCAACCACGTTGTATTGGAAAATTAAAATCTTTTGGCTTTGCTCATAATTTAATAAAATGGATTGATTCTTACCTTACTGAATGCGTGCAGTTTGTAAAAATTAATGACAGTTTTTCTAATTCGGTTAAAGTGCATTCGGTTGTTCCACAGTGATCTTATCTTGGACCCCACATCTTCATTCTATTCTTAAACGATATTACTATAAATAATGCGCAGGATGCAGTTAATCCATAGAAGGACATTGATGCAATTAGCCATTGGTGTGAAAATAATTGGTTATTTTTGAATACCAAAAATGTAGTAATTTCATTTACCCACTCATTGTCGTATGTAATAATTGTCAGAATAACTGGCGTAAGAGATCGCGGAGTCATGTTTCTACAAACCTTTTCATTGAATCGGCATATTGATTTGATAATAGCAATTATATATAATAGTATTGTTTTTTAAGAAACTAGTCAATATTTAGTTGCGTGCCTATTATTACGAATGACAACCGCGTATCTCCTTTTCATAGAGTATACTATCTACTAAGTTTTGACATCTCTCAATGGGTATAGCATTCCATGCTTCGTGCACTGCCTTCAACAATTACTGGGAATTTTTTGGATTCACTTTGCTCACTTTAATTTTGGCATCAGCCCACAAGGTTTCTATGGGGTTGAGGTCCAGTGATTGCGCTAGCCACTGCATAAGATCAATTTTGTATTTCCGAAACCATGACTTCGTCTGTTTGCTTGTGTGTTTAGGGTCGTTATCTTGTTGAAACACACATTTCAGGGGCATTTCATACACATCATACGGTAACATGGTGTCTTCAAGTATTTAATTGTACACAAATTAATCCATGATGCTCGATATGAGATATATCGGTCCAACACCATGGAATGAGAAGCAAGCCCAAACAATCAATTTTGTACCACCATGCTTGACAGTATTTACTGTGTACTTTGGGTCGTGGGCAGTGTTTGGGGTCTCCTTACATATTGTCGACGACCTGCGGAACCATAAAAGATAATTTGACTTTCGTCACTCATAAAACATATCGCCAGTTTTCTAGGGGAAAATTGACGTGCGCCTTAGCGAACTGTAGTCTTTTTGCGACATGTCTCTTACTGAGCAATAGTACTTTTTCGGACTCCTATCGGCCAATTTAGCTTCTAATAGGCTGGCAAAATGAAAATAGCTTTATAATTATTAGTATCCAATATTGATCCCTTTTTATGAAGTGGAATATGGCGCATTTCAAAACATCAGGAAATATACCATGCGAGAAACTCAAATTGAAGAGATGTGTTAAAACATTACTAATTCCAGGTGCGACACTTTTAATTAAAAACCTGCTTAATCCATCCACACCAACAGAACGCTTGTTTTTGTAATTGAAATTAATATTTCATGACTATTGATAGGCAATAATTAAAAACTGTTATTAAACTTTATGGGATTAATAAATTCAGAGGTTTCACTGTAACTAGTTGGTGAGATAATCATTGATGTTAATTTATGTTGTATGATTAAATTCATTGCAAATACCTGTTTCATCAGTAATAAATTTATGGGGTAATTTATCAAAATACTTAAGAAATTTTCTATTACGCGGATATTTCTTAACGAATTTACCAATATTATTTTTTTTATCTAAGCACAGAAGCAGAGAATCATTCATCCAAGGTTTCAATTTTCTCAATTTGATCTTAGGTTGACCACCACTACCACTGCTACGGATGTGGTCAGTAAATGTAGATAACATTGTATTGAGAACTGGCAGTACGATTAGTCGAGGTATTGCTAAGTTTATGCCTAAAATGAATTCCTAAAGTTAACAAATTATGATCACATAACACTTCGCAATTGTTAGTAGATATAGTAAAATTATTTGTACACACTACACTCATACCTAAAAGAAATATGATCAATACAAGTTTGGTGATTTGAAGTAATTCTCGTAGGTGATTTTATTAATGATTTAAGTCCCACAGAAGACATTAATAATAAATATTCTTTTGTGATGTTATTTACGTTAAGTGTATTTATGTATATTGAAATCACCAAGGATGAACACATTGTTGGATTTAAAAGAAGCCAGTAAAATTTTAAATTGATCCAGAAACACGATAATTTGTTTAATAAACTGACATCTAAGATCCCGTTAACTAAAATAATTACCGCCAAACTCTGATACACATAAATACCACTACCGGTAGAGCGGTTGTTATCATTACAATTAGCGTGAAACCGATAAAAATCTTTACTGTAGTTATGCATCTCATTAGAATTGATCCAGATTTCAGTAAGAAAACATAATATTGGTTGATAAAACAAATTTTCTAGCATCGCAGTAAATTCATCAAAGTTGGAGCGTAATGATCTGATATTCTGCAAAATAATGTACTTTGAGGTTGACTCTACAAATAAAAAATTATTAATAAATGAATTAGAATTATTAATAAATGAATTGAGCCAAGATTGGAAGCTGTTTGAGGGTTTCGGTTACTTTTCAAGTTCAATGGAATGTCGTTTAAGCTAAATTCTGGCATTATACTATCTAGAGAATTTATTATAAGATCACTTTATAAAAACAACCGAGCCATCAACATCTTTTTTTCATCATAACGGTTCCTGTTCTGGTCCATAAAAAATTGTAATTGCGAGCTTTTTTGATTTTCCTGGCTTCGTTCAACAAACTACGATAAAATGCAGTTAAATCTTCATTGATATAAACCGTACTTATGTCCTTTATTGATCTCCAGTATTTGTTCCTTCTTGTTAGATTTCGCCTTGAGCAATTTGCCTACTATTACCCTATTATTAAATTTGATAAGTATTGGAGAAATTGAATCTTTCGGTTTAAGTTTAAAACACTTCAAAATTGCAATGTCCTCAACTGGAATATCTGCTCCATTCCTAACAAACGATATAACGGATTGCTCCAGTGGTTGCGAAAGTTCTCGAAGGCCAAAAATAATAACAGAGTTGTTTCTTGTATTCTGCTCAAAATCGTCAAAATTGCGTTCTAGGGATGTAAATCGAGATATGACTTCGTTATAGCGTTATTCGTTCCAGCTTATATATTTTATCACAGGCAAATTTTTAATGGTATTATCCGAATTACTGTTAATGGTAACTTTTACGCAGGAAATTTCTATAAGGATTAACTTCAGTGTGGATTTAATATCGAGATCATCACCATCACATTCACGCATGTCAATTTCACCGATTAATCGAGGATTTACTACATTTCTGCTGCTACAGACGGATTAAGTATTCAATTGATTTTTGAAATTTCCGATTAGGTGTCATAGCAATTATATTGTGATGGCCGCCAATTAACAAATTTTGACATTTTTGTAGCTTAACACAACTCGAACATTTAGGTATTTTATTTTTTTAATTTTATTTATTTATTTTCCAAAAATGTACAATACAGGACAATATTTTACAATCAAAATACATTTTAATTAAAGAAAGAAGATGGAGCTTATACATACAGCGATTTCATAAAAAACCGATCAAAAAAGCGCAAATTCTGTCCTGACCCCTTTAGATTTTTATGAAACTTCCCAAAAATGTTCTATATAACAAATAACTCGACACGTATTTTTTTATTTCCTTCTGCGGCATTGTTCTTTGAAACAGGGGCGTATGGCGTTTTATGTTTTTTCTGAAAAATTTTAATTTTTGGAGGCCTCTGTCCCGAGAACTACTTAACCGATTTTAACAATTTATATCTCAAATGAAAAGGAATGAACGGGTCTTATAAAAAGCGGTATAATTTTAATTTTAAAAAACTTCGATCTTAAAGAATAAACGTGTTTTTTTGGAGATAACTGTGTTTTTTTCAAAATGACCGGTTGGTATTTTAAGTGCTAATATTTGTAATTTTTCAGTTTACTTTGAATATTTTCAAATAATTCTACAGAGTATTATAACGGCTTTACATATTCTCTAGTTTCTTCTAAATTATTCTTAATTCCTCTTATTCTCTAAGCCATTTACTGGTTGCGGAAGGAGTGTAACAACGGATAATTTTTTCACAAGTAAATCACTGGCTTCAAAACTTTTAGAAAATAATACGATTTTAGTTGGAACTATTCGTTCAAATAGAAAGGAATTACCGAAAATTGCCAAACAAAAAAAAGATAAATTGCCTAAATTTTCAAGTTTAATTTACAAATTTAACAATTGGACACTAACGGTATACAAAGCTAGGTCCACTAAGAAAGTACTTCTACTTAGCTCTAAGCATAATTCCCCAAAAATTGAACAAAATCGAAAAAAGCTCCCTGAAACCATTTCATTCTACAACAGCACCAAATTTGGTGAAGATATAATGGGCCAAATGGCTAAAAAATACACTGTTCGGAAATGGCCATAACAAGTTTTTTTAATATCCTCGACCAAAGATCATATTATAATAAAGATGCTTCGTCCCCACGGTGAAATTGTAATATGAAAAACTAACGGTATTACTGAAAAATACACACAAATATCACAATACACAATTTACATAAAAATATCCATAAATATCTACACGAGAAAAAAGTATAAAAATAGTATAAAATAAACAGCAAAAACACTAACACATATAAGTTTGGGGCGCCCGCAATATTAAACTCGAGTGCCCGTATTTTATTTTTTTATTTTGCTCTGGATGAATCATCTTTAATATAGAAAGATCTTTGCCTCGACATAGCTGGAATTAATGCTTGGATACTGTACAACTGACGGAAACAAATATTACCAGAAAAGACTTTTTATTTCAAATAGCAGAAGAACTTTTCACTGGATATCAAGACTCATCCGAATCAGGAAACCTGAATGGAACTACTGATGGTAGATAAAATTGAACATTCTACACGAAAATGCTGTCAAATTAGATTTTGCAACGAAAATAAAACCACAAATATCTGTGTTGGTTGCAAAAAATATGTTTGTGGGAAATGTACATTAAAAAAACTTTCAATTTGTATAAATTGCGCTAATAAAAGTTAAAAATGAAATTACTCTATTACTTAAATTTATCATATAATGTATAAAAATTATATAAATAACAAATACACATTGAATTACATGCTTCTAAAGAACTCAGTAAATCTAAATAATAAGTCTTTTATTTCAAAAGACGTCCCGGTCAATATGACCGGTTGGTAGTGATAGGCATATATCAATGCTTGGTATATCTAGATTTAAATTAAACAAATCATTGACATAAATAAGGAATAAAATTGGACCCATGATGATTGATCCCTGGGACACACTACAATTTACTTGGTGGAAGGAGGATATTTCATTATTAATTTCAACAAACTGGAACCGGTTCGAGAGAAAGTAATTCAATAATTTCATTGCATTTCCTGTCACACCAATGCTTTTCAATTTAAGTTTTAATCGGCTATGATTTACACAGTCAAGAGCTTTCGTAAGCTCCTAAAATATAGTAGCTGTAATATGTTTTGATTCTATTGAGCGGTATATTTTATTCACCAGATTTATAGTTGCGGATAATGTTTCGCTTTTTCTCTGAAACCCAAATTGATTTGAATTAATAATAAATTATTATTAGTTAGATAGTCTAATAGCTGACTTAAAATTACTTTTATAAACGTTTATAACTATACAGGCATTTAAAAACTTTTATATTGAGTTGTTGTAAGCCATGAGAATTTTTTGGTAAACATTTTTCTCCTATCATAAACTTCATAACAGGCTATGTTTAAAACGGGTCCCATTTGAAACGCGATATTTCAAAATACGATTTCCTAGTTCTCATCGTACATGTTCAATTTCATCATACTGGTGAAGGAAAATTTTATTAAATGAAGGAAGATTAATAATTATTATTATTTTAAAATTTTAATTTTAAAATATCGCGCTTCGAGCGGATCTCGTTTGAAACAATATAACAATGAAAGTTAAATAATTTAGGTTGAAAGTGGCTTAGTAGTAACGTATTAGACTAGAGCGGCTAAGGTCTGAGGTTCGATTGTGCCCAAGGCATTTTAGTTAAGTTTTTCCAATTTATATTTTTTTGACGTGATCACGTCTTACACCGCATGTTCAGAAAATTGAAACGAAATTTTGCGTTTGGTCGTGGGCAATTACTGTAAGCATAACTTTTAATTTAAATGTATGATTTCTTAGATTGGTCCTTAGGCTTCATGCTTCACGCATAATATTATCGCAACGACGTCATCAGGCAGCGAGGCAAGCCGGGCCGCGAACCTCGGATTTCGCGCGATTTAAATGCTTGAACCAGAGAATGGCTCATCCGATCCGAACAATTCTGAAGTCAATTTTTGCGTAAAGCAACAGTGGTGGTTAATTTATTTTAAATTAAAATAATTAATTTCCATACTAATTTTAATTTAAATTAAATTTTCAAAATAGAGATTTACAGGGTTTGACTGCACTATAACGAGAGAATGGGCGTGTTTTTTTTTAATGTCGGAGAAATAAGAGAGAACAGATAGATATTATATCGAAGAAATCCGATAAATATTTTCTCTGATGTATCCGATAAAAAATAAATGACAGTTTTTTTAAAGTCGTAAAAATGTCGTTTTATTTGTTAAAAACATGTTATGTTTTACCTAAATGCACAACATTCGTGATGTTTTCATTTATCAAAAAGCGCACTGCTTTTAAACAACAATCCGAACTTTTTTTCAGGGAAAAAAGATTGTATTCGAAACTTATCCGAGCGTGAAAAAAAACGACTCAGAGAAATATATTTTGTCTCGGATACTAAAAAAAAACGCATATCTGTATTTTGACAGTTAAATTATTTCTCTGGTTACTTCGACATCAAAAAAAAACATACCCAATACCCCTTCTGATCGGAGTAATTTGTGCATAAAAAAAACTGTGACAGATAATTTACTTTAAATTAAAATAATTAATCTCCACATAAATCTTAATTAAAATTACAAACTACAAAATAGCGATTTACAATGCTTGTGAGCAGTGTAGCGAGAGAACGCCTCCTGATCGAAGCGATTCTAATCTCAATTTGTGAATAAAGAAACTGTGGTGGATAATTTATTTTAAATTAAAGTAATACCCCTCCACATAAATTTTAAATGAAATTGATATCTTCAAAATAGCGATTTACAATATATAGTTTAGAACACTGTAGAGAGAGAATCCCTCATTTATTTGTGCGTAAAGAAACTTTGGCTTATAACTTATGTTGAATTAAAATAATTGATCTCAACATATTCTTATAAACGTTATCACCCATAATACCTACGGCCGTGTAGACGACACAGCCCACCCCGATTTTTTTTTTTTTTTAAGAAAAGCACAGCTCCCGTTGTTTGTCGGTCTGTAAGATTTTTTGTGGGATGCCCCAACACATGTAAAATCATCCTTAAAAGCCCTTACTCTTTGGTTTAAGGTCTATTTAAGGTACAATAATCCTTAAAAGCCTTAAATCTCGAGCTATTCCTACTCGGCTAAAAATATATCAAATGTTCAAATGGTGGTTGTGGCAGCAACCACTGGACATCACCATTATATATAAATTGTATCCGTCCTAGGACGGGCTGTACCTCCTAGTTAGTTAGATTGCTTGTTATACTCTTGTTCTGAATAAACTCTACAATTGGAGAGATTATACAGTACTAGCATACTATATAAGAACTAAATAATTTTTGCGAGTAGAACTTTTTTGTTAAACGTAGAACACGTTTAGATCTATATTATATAATTCAAAAATTTGACAATATTTCGTTTCAAATTAACTAAATTCGAATAATTGCTATCGCGATCTAGAACAGACAAGAATATTAAAACACACCTTATGTAAAAAACTTCTAACTTAGATAAACATGAAATTGAAATATCTTGTTGAACAGGTACGTGTGTATTAATTGACTGTCCAACCTCAATAAAATATAGATCATGTTTTCCGAAAGAGGCAGCACGATTGTTGAAAAAGTACAGAGCGTTTTCCAAAAGAGGCAGCACTATTGTTGAAAAAGTACCGAGCGTTTTCCGAAAGAAGCAGCACGGTCAAAAAAGAAGTACAGAGCATTTGCCACTAGATGTCACTACACAATCAAAAAAATATTTCTGTCGTTTTTCAAAAGGGGATAGTCAAAATCAATTTAATTATAACGTATTAATAATAATCACTTTTATAACACGAAAATATTTTTTTTTATGTTTACAAAATGCACACATAAAAATGTCATACAATTTTTGACAGCAAATATTTAGTGACACCTAGTGGCATTATGTGAAAGTTGCTTGTGTTTTCGGAGTTTTCCGAAAGATGGTAGATCTTGCGGTTGTTGAAAATTTGATATTTAAACATGATCTATTGGTTAAAATCTTCTGAAATAGAACGGTTATCATTAATTATTTTGTTATGAAGCTCAATAGGATCAATTGTATTAGCTGAATTAATTTAGCCAACTGATTTATTTGAAATAATTTCATTGATTAAATTCCACAATGTCTTTGGATTTTTTAAATTCTGATTAAATTTTAAATCCTAATATCTTATTTTAGCTGAAGTTACCGCTTTACTACAAAAATCTTTCCAATATAAAAACTTATGTTTACATCCACTAATGATAGATAAAACTCATCGAAATTTGAAGACTCAAAATTAGAGCTATTCATAAACTGCTTTAGGCAATTTTCATTAATATTTTTTTTTCATAATAGTTGTTGTCAGCATAGGCAAAGTATAGACTGAAGAACAATAATAAAATATTTATGATCACTTAAGGGTGTATTTTCATATAAAATCAAATTTTTGACCCACCAGTAGAAATTATATGATCAATTATTGATCTTGAAAAATTTGAAATTCTTGTAACATATAAGTCATTTATAGCATTCAAGATCTTGTAATTATTAAGTTGCACTATCGAAATATACATCATAATATTGATATTAGAGGAGCCTAAAAGATTTAAATTAAAATCTCCTATTATTATGCTGTTTTTATGAATTTCCAAAAGACCATTGAACATATTACAAAACGTATTCACGTCAGTATGCCCGGTCTATAGACGGCAATAATACTGTATTTTAGTTTAGATAAATACATCACTAAGAGGTCATTTTCATGCTGACTTACACAAAATTATTTTTTTCAATCCAAATAGTTACGCACACATATAGAGATCTCATTACCATCTCTGTTCTCGCGAACTGTGTGAAAAACTGCTTCACTCTCGCAAAGAAAAGTTTCAGTTAGCAGTAGCACTAATTCGTCTAATATGATGCCTATTTCAATAAGCATTAATTCTAATAAATCGATTTTATTCTTCAATCTACATATTTATGTTTAAGTATATAATTTTTAATCCACTATTTAAATGAATAGTCATAATCATTAATCACCGCCACCAGAACACATGTTAGAGCTTAGAATTTTCCAATATTGATTAAAAATATAATAGAATTTTTGACCAAAACAGAAACAATATTTAAGAAAACCATAACTAAAAATTATTAAAATTTAATACAATTGAATAGATATTATGCGTTTGTTTTTTTTTTTTTTTTGAAGATTAAGTATAAATGTAAATTTATAATGTACTTCCTATTTGTAGTAGGTAAAATAGTAGATTATAGATGTATGCATGTAGCGAAAATGTCATTACATCCGGTGAAGTTTAATAATGTCGTTATCCGATCGTATGATTAATGGTTTATCCGCTTCGTTGACCTTCACAAATATATTATCGTTATTAAACCAGCATTACTTGGTGACGGAATTTCTATTTAAAGTTCGAAGTTTTTTTAATATATCACTGTTGATTTTCGTTAAATGGTGATTTATAGAAATTTCTATCTTAGCAGTTCCATCGTTGGCTTTTGATGATGATTTGGTCTCTTCCTTTTTTGTCATTAATTGATGTTTCACAAACTGGGTTTTAAAACGCACTATTATTTGTATAAAAGAACCATAAACGCTTCGACCACTTCTTTTAAATTGATTCACTTTGGTAAATTTCTCTTCGACGTTTTCCAAACAAAAAGCCACTTTTTTATCGAGAGCTCCTACTATAGGGTCAATGGAATCATGACCACTTGCTGGGAACCCAGTATGTGTAGTGTTACGTCATTATCAATTGTTGATGCTTTCGTATCAATAACGGACACTTTTTTACACAAGACTTCATTATCTTTAATAATTTTTTCTACTGAATTTTATACTTTATTCAACTCATAATGGAATAATTTGTGAGAACCTGCAATGGCAGCTATTATATCCGCATTCGCTGGGTTTACTTTTTGCAGAAATTTTTCCATATAAGAGTCAAACACATTGATATTATGATTTTCCGTGTCAACTATTTTGGTAGAAAGATACTTTGAGTCTCTTTTAAAGATTAAAATAATAGTTTTAAGTAGTTTTAGCTCACAGATTTTACAGATATCACATATTTAATATCTCACAATTTTAATCACTTTTAACTTAATTTTCAGCATATTAATTTATTAAATTTATTTATTATTATTTTATTTTACACTGCTACAAAAATGCGTATATTTCACTCAATCGCCATCTTGACTCTTAATTGTGTAATGTTAAATTAATATTGTACTGGAACTTTTGGATCCATTTACTATTATACCTAAAAATAAAATAAAAACAAAGTATTTTATGTAAAAAATTGTTTAACAATTAATTCGATTTATCGCAAGCATGAAAATTTAAGTCAGTAGCCGCCACTGCTGCTCATTCTAAATCGATGGTGTAGCAGGCCTGTTCCACTCATTCCAGCCTACTGAAATTTGCGGCCCTCTGGTACATAAATAATTGCCGCATTGTCCAGCTGATTTTTGGCCTAATTTGGGTTGAGTGTACCCCTAGAGTAGAAGTTTTTACATGTACCAATAAAGTTTCCGTTCTATTGGATATTTACTGACAAGTACTTGTAATTAGAAAATTTGCCCCATTGAACGATAACTATGATGTCTAATAAAATCTAGAGTTACGATAATCGTAATTCCGGTTTACAGTATTACGAGATTTCAAATTTGCAAGCCTTAGTTATAAATTCAAATAAATTATCATGTGTTGACAACCCTTCTACTGGTTTGAACTATGTATATGTACATATACAGGAGATAATAGCCACGATTAAATTGGAATTGATTAAAGTAGGATGTGTCATAAATAATTTATTTTAATTTTGCAATATAGTAAAAGCAATGCATTGCGTTGTGATATATGATTATATAAAGATAAAATAGATAACAGAGTTTACAGTATATATGTAGTACATATATACCACTTCTGATTAAAATAAATGCATTGACGGATATTTTAGTATACACTGTACATATAATACTATATATGAATAAATCTACTATAAGTATAGAATGTTTAATGTTTACTTTATTTATTTGTTGAATATATTTGGTGTGTATCTGATAAGATAATAATTGAAACATATAAATTGATTATTTAAGGTATTAACACCTTAAAAATGATTCCAACAATCAGTTTTTAATGGGCATTCCTTTATGTTCAATCAAATTTTCTTTTAATAATAATACATTTTCTACTTGTTTGAAAATTCACAAAATATTGTGGTTATAAGTAGCTAGTTCAATAGTTATAATTACAAAGTGTAAGTGATTTTTTAGTAAAACTATCCATTTTTATAATAGGGTAGTGTGTGTGGTGTGTGATGATTTTGTTTAAACAGCAACGTAATAATTATCAGACGGCAATGATAACATTATCAGATTAATTTTAATACCTAATAGTGGTTTTATCTAATCGTAATATTTAAAAGAACTAAAATTTATTTATTATATGTACATAAATTACTTGAAGTATATACATATAACCCTGTTTGCGGTTATAATACTTACTACTATATGATAATTTCGTTATACCGAATAATCCGCAGAAGTACATATGATTGGTTGGAAAAGTGCGGTCAACCGTGTGCGAACTTCTAAATTTATAATTATACGCAGTAATTTGGTTTTGGCGTCGTCACATTTAATGGAAGGCTAAAGTTGTAAAAATATTTTTAATAGTTTTAGATAAATATGTGTTACCTTGGATTTAATCATCGTGTAATTTGGTGCATATCCATATAGTGTGTAAAATTAAAAAAAATGTACGATACAAAGTTTATAACCGATTTGTTTTTTGTACTTTGACTTAAGAAATTGAAATCGGGTGATTGATTTGAGGCTTCTTCATTCGCCACTTCAATTTTTTTGCATTCTAAAATTCGGCGAAATTATTATGTTTGTCTGAATTGTTTTGTTGTATGTATGTCGTCATCTAAAAAAAAATATTTTTATTTTTACATTTCGTCTTCAAATAGACAGTTCAATCGATTTTTCAATTGATTAATTTAATCTTTAATTTTACATTTTTGTTTTAGCTGAATTGTTTTTACAAAATGTTTTAATTTCGTAATGAAATTGTCTATTTTATCTAACAACTAAATTTAATCAATTGATTTAAGCGATTGTTTAAGTTAGTTGTATGTCCTTTAATTTTAGTACATTAAAGCAGTCGAAATGCTAATCATGGCCTTTTACAAATTTCATACACAAACCGTATTCTTAAGAGGCGTATATCTTTCGCAAATCTTATGAACTTGAATCTTTACCTTGATACTTTAAATTTATAATAAATGTATAGTATGGTCTGGAATTTTAATACACGTAAAGATTTTGCTGGTGGTCGATCTAAATAAAATAACACAATTAGCGGCAAGGTGTTCCTTGTTCTCTTCATTCAAATTTCTTTCTTGTTAGGATAATACATTTGAATATCCTTACTTAAAAAATATAGTTGCAAACAAATTCCAGAGCCAGATGTGCAGTCATTTTTAAAGAAATAGTACAAATTAATAAGAACTTTCTTATGAACGAACCGATGTTCTTAAATCTTTTGAGCACAATTTATTAGGAAGGAAGGACGCGACACCATTTTTAAAGGTTTTTCAATGGCTTTATTATAGATTCTGTTGTTTTGGTCTTATGTATACCAGTTGTTTCTAGCATTGATTTATTGATTGCAATACACGACCAAGCCTTTAGCAAGTGTTCGCGGGTTGCCGGGTCCACCGTATATCGTTTTTATACATAACATAGCGGAATAAAAGAAAATGTTTTGTAACCTCCGACGACTCGATTCACTCTATTTCTTGTGATAAAACTCCTCCAAAAAGACTGGCATCTGTGACGACAATGAATGTTCTATCGAGTTGAGGATAAGCCAAAATTTGTGGTTCCATTCGAATTTTCGGTGTTTTTCCGTCAGCTCGAAAAATGGTTTGGCAATGGAAGCGAAGCCCCAGAAAGCTACGCATTGGCGTTTTTCCCATCTGGCCGTTGCCAATCCCAAACACTCGCTTCTTTAGCTGGGTAAATTTGGATTTCTTTGTCGCTCACGATGTGCCCAAGGTAATGTTCTTGCCGTTTGAATAGATTTCACTTTCTTGGCAGCCCAGCGTACGCAAATAATATTAATCTTTAGAACGTGGCGGGACATTACAAAGGACGAATGGAGAACACAGTGGAATACAGTGAATTGCCAAAGACCTTCCCCCGTTGAAAATGTCGTGTTTAGTCGATCCTATGCAAAGAGTTCGACCTGCCAGTAACCCGACTCCAAGTCGAGAGTGGAAAACACACAGGCACCCTTCATTGCATCCACTGTAAGATCGATTCGAGGCATTGGAATGAGTCCTTTTGGGTGATGTTATTAAGTTGCCGGTAGTCAAAACAGAATTTCAACGATCCATTTTTCTTCCTGACGACTACGACTGGGGAGGATCGGGGGCTAATAGCTGGTTCAATGACAGATTTAGCTATCATATCGAAAAAGAGAATCTTCATTTCATCTCGTTTGGCAATGGGAACTTTGCGAGGTGGGTGTTTTATTGGCTTGGCATTTCAGGAAAACGAACAAAAACATCCTGATTCTTGGTTAAAAATTGCATAACCAAATGGTGTGACTCTCTCGAGACGCCTACCAATGATTTTTGAATCCATTCACCAACTTGGTCCTCTGTGGCATGGTTCCAATTGCCAGGTGGAATGACCTCTACACCTTTCATGTCGCCCACTCGTGTATTTTTCGGGAGTGTTTTCTCGTGATCCGTCATGTTTGCTATTCGAACATGCTGTAGGTGACGGCTCGGGTTGACCGAGTCCTCTTGAAATTAGTATTCACTCAGGCAAATTTGACTCCGATGGATGGTTCGATCATGTGAACACCTAGCTGATTTGTGTCAATTTTTGCGAAAACTAACGTTTCAGACCTCGGAGGTAAGGTCACCCTCGAAGAAGTGGCGACGGCCGGATTGCAATAGCGGTTGGAATTTTCTTGTTATCAAGGACCAACCATTCTTCGGTTAAATTGATTTGTCCTTGAAATTTCTTGACGAACTCAGTGCTGAGTATTGCGTCATCCTGTATGTCCGCGATGATGAAATTCGCGGATTCAGCGAACTTCCTGAATATAACGATTAGCTCGGTTGCACCACTGATAGGGCAAGCGTCCCCAGTTACTGTCCTAATAAGTAAATTACATGATCGCACGAGGATAGGCCATGTTCTTTGGAATTTGCTGCTAACTACACACTGTTGCATTAGTGTCGATAACAACATGCACTTTCTTTGATTAAGTAAACCGTCAGGTGTCATAGAAGCCTCATTTGTCGCCAGAATAGTTATCTCATTGGGAGCATTTCGCCCCGCATCAACGACTAATTTGAGTTTTCCGACGGCGTGTTCGTTTTCGGTTTTTGCTCACAAGAACCTGCACTATCGTCGTTCCCGCCTTTCGTCTCTGAGGCCTCGGCTTCCCTCTATATCGATATAGTGAACTGTTCCCTCTGGGGTTGTTTTGTGACGTTGACTATGCTTTACAGATACTTGCTTCATCGGTTACCACTTCGGCGGCCTCCTCAAGGATTGCTTTGCAGATTTTCCGCTAATTTATTCGGGTCGCTTGTCAGACGGCCGTCACTTCGGCAGCTTTGGTCAATGTAACCTGGACCGTTGTAGGACTAGGCATCTTGATTAAATCTGGCACCTCGCTTTCATAAATGCCATCTATGAATTGCATGAGAGCGATTCGAGCCAACGCCCCTCTTGGTAGAGTGGGAAATGTTTTACGGGCCAGCTTTTCTACATCCATCCCAAATCGAATGCGGATAAGCTGCTCTGTTTAGTTTGTTGTGCTCTGTAAGGAAGAAGGGTGTGACTGGGTTTCTCGTGGTATTCTATCCCAACCCACATTGATATAGAGTTTCCCAATAAATGAAAATTACGTCTTGCCGCTGGTTCCATAGATGAAAGAACAACCAGCGCGCCTCCACGCAGCATCGCGCCTAGCTGTATGGCTTGTTGAGAAGTGGACAAAAGTAAAGTATTCCTCCTTTGCTTCCAGCGTCAACATCTTGGCCAGGAAGGACATTTTTCTTGACAAATCGGGGGCCTCCTATAGAAGAATACCAACATCGTGTTTCTAAGTCTCCTCGGATTCCTCTTGCGTTTTATGTGCACTTGCGGCCATCTCTGCCTTCTTCTTCGTCAACTGCTGCTGTGACGCTGTGTCCTCATCCTCCGCTTTCTGCTTGGCTGCTTCCGCCATCTCCTGTGATTGCTCATTGGCTACCAATTGCTGTTGGATGATCGTGGGCCCGTGGCCTCTTCTTCGGCCTTCTTTTTAGCGGCTTCCATAGTTTTATGTGACTGCTGAAGGGCAGTCACTTGTCGCTGGAATTCTTGCAATTTCTGCTGTATTTGCTCCATTGTGTTCATCGGTTAGTGTAAAGGGCTGGCACCACCCCACATCTGACACCAATGTATCCTCCGACGACTCGATCCACGGGATTGCAGAAAAAGGGTCACTTCAGTCCAACAAACAGCAAGGTTATTGACATTCCTCTAAGATGGTAGAATTAAGAATGGAGACTTGGTTTCCTGCTCTCCATTCCTCATCGATAACGCGATGAATGGTAAATAGATGATCGTCGGTTGGGCAGGAATGCGGCTTGATAGGACGCCGGTTGGTTCAGGTGGCCGTCTAGTATGTTCAGCAGTAGTTTAGCATAAACCTTATATCCAACTTTGTTTAGTGTGATCATTCAAAAGTCGGTCAGAGTTCCTGGAATTTTTCACCTTTAGGAACCTGAATGGTTCCGAGTTATTCGGATGTTGGGTTATTATTCATCCAGGCCCTCTCTAATACCTAGAGGAGTGCTTGGATTATATTTCCGGAAGCATCTTTCAATCGGTATTGGTATTGGTTTAATAGCATGGAGGAGCTCCAAAGGAGAAATGATTAATATTTCAAAAATATAATAATTCAAATTAAAATTTTCTGAACAACTTCTGAACTAAATAGGACCTGTCTCGAGAATTTCGAAACAAATACAACATAATTTTGGATTCTATAATGAAATTATCTTTTAGCGGTTTTGTGACGAAATCAAATATTTTAAAACGAATTAATTAATCGTCTTGTTTAAAATTCATTTGAAAATTTTTAAAATTTCGTAACATTTTTAAAATTCGAATTTCCGTGTAGTTTATCAAATTTTGAAAACAAATTATGTAATTATTATATTTTGATATTTGTTAAAAAAGTATATTTCAAAATTTGAAAATCTTTATTTCATTTCTTAAAAGTTTGATAATTTAAATCAATTATGTGTTTCAACAATAGAATCACCTTGGTGCTTCTTCTCCGTTTAAAACTCGAAAATAGGTTTTAATAAATATTTAAACATTTTCATTTAAGTAAAATTTTGTCAAAACCCTGTATCATTAATACCAAACCGATTTTAGCAGCAGTAAATGCATTCAGCCCTAAAAAAATTGTTTTCCTAATTTAAATTGCTTTTGAATTACTAGACACGATACTTGAAAAGAATAAACAAATCAAGCTCAATCAAATCACTTTTAAAAAATTTTAGCCACACGGGTTCATTTAATTATATCATATAAGAAGTTAATAGTTTTTTGTTTTTAAAAACATTTCAAAAAACAAGATTTTAAACGAGACGGTTCCTCCAAAATGGATTCTTCCAAAATCGGTTCCTCTAAAAAGGGTCCCTCCAGAACGGGTTCCTCAAAAAACATTCCTCAAAATGGTTTCGTTTAAAAACGGTTCCTTCCAAAAAATGTTCCTCAAAAGATTTCGTTTCTACCTAGTGCTGTCCAAGAGTAACGTACTCGAATCGTATTAACGTATTCTGCTTTGAAAACTTCTTCTTTTGAGATGCTCTGGAATATTTCAACATCTTAATTAAACCAAGCAATACACGAGAATGTTTGTTTTGAAAGTGACTTGATTGAGCTTTATTTGGTTCCTCTTTTCAAGTTTTTAGTTAGCACGGTTCAAGTTATTCAAATTCAAAAAAGGTGTTCCTCCAAAACGGGTTTCATCTAAATAGGTTCCAAAAAACCTTCTTTCTGCAAAATGGAGCTTCCAAAACGGATTCCTCCAAAATGTGTTCTTCTTAAAAATGTTCCTCCAACATGAGTTCCTCCCAAAACATTTCTTCCCGCGAAATGGACCCCTCCAATATGAGTTTTTTCAAAATGGATTCCTACAAAACGAGTTCCTCCAAATGGATTCTTCAAAAAAAATTCAAAATGGCTTCCAGCAAAAATGGTCCCTAAAATGGGTTCCTCCAAAACGGGTTCCCTCTAAAATGGGTTCTACCCAAAAACGTTCCTCAAGGCGGGTTCCTCTAAAATGGGTTCCTTCCAAAAAAGGTTCCCTCCTAAAAGAGTTCCACATGAAACAAAAACAATAAATGACAACTAGATGTAATAGAATAAACAAAAGAAACAAAGTGGAAATAAACCAATTCACACATTTTATTGGCACTGTGTTTATCATTATGTATGTATATTATAATAAACCGAAGAAAATTTAATTCTAATACTTTAATAGAAAATAAACTAGATGGCTATGAAAATTCTTTTTGTGTACAACGAAATCATTTTCATTCATTCTCGTTTAATTCACGAGCGAGCGCTAGCGAGAGTTTTCAGCTCTTTACTGTTTACGCTCTTTGCCATTAAGTACACGAAAAAAACAATTTATAATGTTTGCACATTTTTTTGACACGTAATTTATTTTATCCAATTTTGTTGTATAATAGCCCGATAACTAGACTGATTTCAAATAAAGAAAATTAAAATAACTCATTGTTATTGTATAACCCACGCTGCTAGGGACAACGTGAGTTATATTTTGTATAACAAAATATTGAGTAGTCATTGGAAAATTATTCGTAGATTTCGTAATTTACGTCAAAGAAACACGTCACATAAATTTAAAGAACGGTTACTTTGATAAAATGTATTTCAAAATTCAATGCTTCAATGTGAAAACACAAAATGGAACTATTTCTTATGAGGAGTTCAGTTTTTTTTTGCTCGAGATCAGTTTTTTTATTCTGAAAGAACTCGACATTATTCTAACAAATAAGATGAATTTAATGATGCTAACAAAAGGTCAGTAGAAGGTCATCGAAGTAGTTGCTTCGTTCTTCACATTAAAACAAGAATTTGCACCCCCTGTACAAATACATGTAGATTTGATTATGGTAAATGCTATAAAACCATTTTTTCAACCAATTAAAAATGAGTGGTGATATTTACGAATATTATTGCATATGCGAGTTTTCACCCACCTTTAAAAGAACAGATGGAATTAACATCCAACACAGCTATTAGTTATCAAACAATTTATTAAAATTCCTTTCATCACTTTGAGTACGCACGGAGTCGTTGTGGTGGTTGCGGTGGGATGACGAAGAGCCGCGTCCTGTACACGTGCTTTTGTAGTCTCTTCTCAACTAGTAGTAGCGGGTCTCAAATTTTGTGCTATCTGGAAATCGGCAATTGGCTTCATTCCATTGCCTCTACCCATCACGTAAATTTGAACATTATCTTTGGGAATAGCTTTCGTCAACCTACTATGATGAGGTGAACGTAGATTTTGCTGCACTAATGTTTCTCGTTCTTTTGATGACATTCTCAATGTTCCGCACAACTCCGTATAATATCGCATCAGCCTTCTCACTGTAGGTAATGGTAGGTAGTGGCTCCACAGTAGGTAATTTAGGTACTTCAGCCGGAATAGGAAGTTCTAGTTCGTGAGTCGGTAAGGATGGTCCAGTTTGTGTAGTCTGTGTGTCTTGATTGTCCGTGTTAGAAGGTTTAAGTCTGTCAATGGAAATTTTGACGTGTCTTCTATTCAATTCTAACGTGTACAATTTTGGTGTACGTTTGATAACTAAAAACGGTCCTGTATATGGTGGTTGCAGTGATCTGCGTACTGCGTCAGTCCGTAAAAAAACGTGCGACCAAGTATGCAGATCTCTGTTAGTAAATATTTTGTCCGTTGCATGTCGCGAAGCCGGTACAGGTTTAATTTCTTCGAAGTGTCGTTTGATATCCGTTACAAAGTCTGACTGTAAAATTTGATCGTTCGTTGTAGTCAAAAAGGCTCCTATGGGAACTCGCGTTGTTTGTCCGTATACGAGTTCAGCAGGCGTGGCTTTAAGTTCGTCGCTGTACATTGTCCGTAGTCCTAGTAAGATTGAAGGGAGAACACTAGTCCAATCTGTTCGATCGTAGCACATAATGGCAGACTTAATGACGCGGTGCCATCGCTCGATCATGCCGTTACATTTTGGGTTATATTCGAATTACATGCCTTGGTCCGTGACAATGGACTCTGGCACACCAAAGCGAGCTATCCAATGAGAATAGATCGCGAAAGCGACGGTAGCAGCGGTTATATCAGAAACTGGAATCGCCTCGGACCAGCGGGTGTATCTATCAATCAACGTGACGCAACACCGCTGATTATCAGAAACCGGTAACGGATCAATGATATCGAGGTGAATAATCGAAAAGCGTTGAGAAGTTGCTTTATATGTACTAAGTGGAGTTCTGGTGTGTCGAGAGACTTTAGCCTTTTGGCAAGCTACACAGTTTTGCGCCTTCTTCTGGACGTCTTTGGTAATAGATAGCCAAATGACGTTCTGAGTCACAAGTATAATGGATGCTTTGACGCCAGGATGAGATAGATTATGAAACGCCTCGAAAACTTGCTTTCGAAATTTTAGCGGAATGAATGGCCTAAGTGTAGTAGTTGTAATATCGCAATGAATTAAGGTTTTTGAATTGAAAATAACCGGGAATTTCTTGAATTTGAGGACAGTATTACTCCTTAAGATATCTTGAAATTCTTCGTCGTTAGTCTGAGCATCTGCGATGATCGCGTAATCAATACTTCTGGGAATAATAATTTGATTAATATGTGAGAGAGTATCTGCTACGACATGTGGTTGTGAATTGACCAATGAAATCTAAGTGTCTAAACTGACGAGGAGATGCTTTTTCCGGATTCTGATTAAAAGCTTAGATCAGAGGTTTATGATCGGTGCACGTGAAAGTGTTCGACCCCCGAATAGGCCGCTAAGAGTTCACGATCATAAGCACTGTATCTTTTTTGCGTATCATTGAGATGTACTGAAAAGAACCACAGTGGTTGCCAAGTAACTGTATGATGGCCAGAGGTGCTGATGATGAAGGATGAATTAGTAAGGTATCGTCCATAAGTTTATTTTTACAGTTAACGAACGCTTCAATAGCTGCTGTCGATCACTGTTTTGGAACGCGACTGTTCTTCGTGTAACCTTTAGGTAGTCGTTCAGCAATTCATGGTCAGCAGCAGCACCCGGAATGAAGCGACGATAAAAGTCAACCATCCCTAAAAAACGTTTGAGCTGTTTTATAGGCAGTGGTCGTTCGAAATTTTTGATGACTTGAACCCGTTAATGCGATCGTAAGATACCTTGTCCAGTTACCATGTGGCCTAAAAAGAGAATTTCGTTTTTTACGAAGTTGCACTTGTCCACATTTACTACGAGACAGTGTTCTTCTAATTTCGAGAAGGTAATTTTGATGTGTCTCAGATGTTTCCAGAAGCCGAAAGTCGTTCTACAAAATTCAAAGAGTTCAAAAGGTGGCAAACTTGCTGTTTTTAGAATGTCCTTCGGTTCGATGGGAATTTGGTGGTGAACCTGGACAAGGTCTATCGAGCAGTCCTCGAGTTGCTGTGTAAAATCCTGGAGATATGGAATTGGGTACCGGTCCGGGATCGTGATCCGAATAAGTGCTCGGAAATCTCCGCACGGTCTCCACTCTCCATTCTTTTTCAACAATAAATGTAGTGGACTGGACCAAGGACTGCTGCTAGGTCTGGAAATCCCGAGTTTCATCATGTTTTCGAATTCTGTCTTCGCGATGATTAATTTGTCCGGTGCCAGTCGTCGGGGTTTGCATGCAATCGGTGGTCCGTTCGTCTCTAGTTTGTGCGTAACGTTATGTTTTATAGCGTTGAGGTTGATGTCGCCGTAAATAACTATTGGAAATTTTGGAATAACGTTGAAGACTCCTGGGTCCGTTACTGGCCTGTCGATCCTAGATACCGTGGAACCCCGTTAGAGGTAAGCGCACCGTGGGAATACAAAGATGTTAACGGGTCTATAAGCCTTTGTCTTTGTATGTCCACGAGCAACCCGGTGTTCCTTAGGAAATCTGCGCCGATGATAGGCATCGACACGTCAGCAACGATGAACCCCCAGGAGAATTCGCGGCGCAGTCCGATGTCAAGCTTAACAATTTTGGTTCCGAAAGCGTTTAATGTAGAGCCATTCGCCGCGAACAACCTGAACGATGGATCAACCCTTGGATTCCGAACGAAACGAGCTGGCAAGACTGAGACATCCGCGCCTGTATCTATTAAAAAATGTGTCTGAAGAAAAATTTCAAAAATGAAAAAGCGGCTGGATTTAGATACGTCATTGCACTCCGCCAGTTGCGAATGACTTATTGTTTTTTTTAAACATTATTATCGGAAGGGTTAGCTCTAGACAAAAATTAGCAGCCGGGTTTGCATTATTTTGCCTTGCTTCCGAAACGTTGATGATAATAACATGTGTATTCATTTGACGCGGACGGATCACCCGAATTTTGATAGTATGCTCTTTGAAAGCTTGGTGAATTTTGTCTTGAATTATAGTTCCGACTAGAATTTGACTTTGAGCGGGATCGAGAATGGTGTTGAACGATTTCCGATATTTCGATTAATAGAGTCTTGCGGAATTCCGAAAATTGTTGATTGATTGAAAGATGGGAATTTTGATTTGATACAGACGGGGACGCCTCAAGAACATTAATCTGTGCATGCGTCATCGTCTCGTGCACGTTGTCAGCCCGTTCCGCCAAGACCTCAGGGAGACGTCGTTCTCGAAAGGTGTGAACACCATTTGAACCTGCTGCAGCAATCTCTTCATTCAAAATTGCCGCAGGGTAGATTCGTTTAAATTGTTGCCCGCATTCAATCTCATCTTGCTCAACAACTGCGACGGCTTCCTGCCTCCAAGAGTCAAGCCATGTAGCAGGTTGTTAAGCTTAGTCTTCTCAGATCCGCCAAGCACCTGGATCACGTCTGTCTTTAAGGTGGTGTACGAATGTGTATCCTTCGCGCTGGTGATCAAATACGCGAGAGTGTCATGGAATCGTGCGTCCAGAACACCCACCGCATGCGCGTACATCGTTGTTTCAACGTTAATTCCCGCCACTAAGAACTGTTGTTCGAGAATATCAAACCACATTTTTGGGTTTTGAGTGCGAAGCGGTTGCGGAGGTTTAAAAGCCACACGAACAATTAATCCACCCGAAACAGGAGGACTTGTGTTTGTTTGAGGAGACTCTTGTGAAAATTCAGTAATGTTGCTATTACCCACGGCTTTGGCGACAGAATCTTTAATGATTGCCGCTAACTGTAAGGGAGTTAATGAAACAACAGCAGAAGCTATTGCAGCATTGACCGATGTTGATGCCCCATCATTGCCGAAAAGGCCGAATAAACAAAAAACAGTATCGCGATTAAATTTTTTTAATTTTTTATTGAGGAAAATAATTGCGTACTTACAATTTAATTAACAGCCGGTGCAGAGACTCGTTACAATGGTGTCACCTTGGTCTCTGTTGTTGATATAGTTGCTGACACGACTGGTGAGAATTGTCCCACCCTGTTGATGTTGATGAAACTGCGGCTGATTACGTCTGGTGCGTGAACCGATCCACCAATTACGCCTGGATGTAATAAACTAGATCACGATAGCGTTTGGTGTATGACGGAACCATGATCACGTCTGATGAATGATTTCGTGGTGTATGACGGAATCACGATCACGTCTAGCGTATGAATTTGTGGTATATCACGGGACCACAATCACGTCAGGGTTACCATTTTTTGGTTAATCCTATGTTTATAAAACCGACGTTCGGCGTGTGACGAATTCGGAATTATCGCAACCACTGGTAGATCCCTTGAACGTCTGTTACTTCCAAATGAGGTTTCGCAGGACTATTAAAAACACACTAATTTAATTGTATAAAGCGACCAAATAAAACTCGGCGAGCGGTCAAACAAAACAAATACAGTCTTATGTTTTCACCATAGAATTTCTTTCATTTTTTTATTTTTAACGCCACACATTATTTTATTTTTTTTTGCGTTATATAAAATTTTTATGGCCCCATTATTTTTCTCCAAGCAAAATCTTTACCAGGGCCAAAAATATAAATCAACTGTTTAACCATAACTGTAAGTCTACATAACCAATTTCACTTCACAGTTTATTGCTTTTTTATTATTTTTATTATTTAACAATTTAAAGACTAAAAAATAACTTTACAAACACTCCAAAAAAATACATGAAACTTTAATTAATTTAATTATAAAGATTGGCCAAACTTTATGCAAATACATTATTTTAGAAATTCTAAGATTCACAACATTGGATTTTATCCATTTTTTGTGCTTAATATCACTGTTTTTATATTTTAATTTAAAATTATTTTTTAAATAAAAGAGAATAAAATTGTTCTTCTTATAGTGGTATTTTCAACTCATTATCAACTTATAACTTATTCTAATTTAAAATGTTAAAAATTGCTTGTTATTATATGAGCCGTTTATTTTGAAAGTGGGGCAAGTCCACATTTTGTTGAAACGAGAAAATGAAGGAATAAAGAAACAATAAATGCAAAAATATACGGGATTTTGAATTTTCTTGTTTTTGGAACAAGTATTAGGGATTATTTTTTTTAATTTTGACTATAAATTGTTTACCGTTAGAAAGATTATACTTTTATTTGTCTATTGTTATCATTAACTTAAATTTTTTGAAAAATGGACTTGCACCACTTTCAAAATTAACGGCTCATATACTGGTAGCTGTCATTGTGTGGCATCCCTGTCATTTAATAAAAATATATTGCCTCTGTATTTGTATATTTCCAATTCCTCCATTCTATCCAAGTTTTCTCCTTTTCGGGCTTTATGTATTACATTTAAATTTACGTCGTAGTTCGTATAAGTATGTCGAGAGTGTGTTAGATGTGCAGCGTAATTTGATTTTATATTATTTTTTCCTATTTCTTTTATATGTTCCCTGAATCTAATTTTAAAATTTCTCCTCGTTTGGCCTATGTAGAATGCTTCACAATCGTTGCATCAATTAAACTTGTTTCATTTGATATAACCAATATGTACGGCAATATTCCGGTGAATGAAACTCTACAAATAACTGAAAATCTACTAATAAAAAGCAAAATCGAGAAAACTGAAATAGCACAAATTATGGATATTTTAAAAGCAATCACCAACCAGAACTATTTCCAATTCAACACAAAATTTTACAGACAAACAGAAGGTCTACCGATGGAAAATCCGTTATCCGGAACACTAGCCGAAATATTTATAAACAATTTCGAACACTATCATATATTCAATGTGTCCAATAAACACAGAAATAATATAATATATTGGTATAGATATGTTGATGACATTTTAATGTTATTCAATGGAACACAACGTCAACTTAAAAATTTGCACAATCATATCAACAGCATTCATCCAAACTTAAAATTCACAATAGAAATTGAGTACAACAATCACATTAATATTTTAGATATCAATATAAAAAATGCAAACAACAAACACACTTTTAAAATGCATAGAAAGCCAACACAGACTGATCACACAATTCACTACACTTCCAATCATCCACCACAGCATAAAATTTCTGCATATCTTCACATGATAAATCGTGCCAATAGCATACCGACGAACAATGATGATTATATAGAAGAGATAAATACAATAAAACAAATTGCTACAAATAACGGGTTCAATACCAACTTGATAGACAACATGAACCGAAAATTCAAACCCAAAGAAGATTTGAGATCACTCATACCACGTTACAACCACAAACACGAGAAAACGTGAAATACATAACCATTGAGTACAATCAAACAGTATCGAAAATAATAAGTAAAGTATTCAAAGAACATCAATACACTATAGCATATAGAACGAGTAACAAAATTGAAGGGCGCATAAAAACAGTAAAAACAAAGGAAATTGAATCAGGGGTGTACAAGCTAAAATGCAACGATTGTGAAGCATTCTACATAGGCCAAACGGGGAGAAATTTTAAAATTAGATTCAGGGAACATATAAAAGAAATAGGAAAAAATAATATAAAATCAAATTACGCTGCACATCTAACACACTCTCGACATACTTATACCATAGAAAATCATAATAGATTTCTCATTTGACTAAAAACACAAAAAAAAAAAAAAAATATTCCATTCAAATGTTACCGGTGTATTGCATATACATATTATATTTGCAACGCATTCTAAAATCATTGCCTTACAAAATACACAACACAACGAAAACATTGGAATTATCAGAAGTTTTGTTTTTTCCCTTTAGTTATAATGAAATGAGAAATCTAGTTTGAATGTCTATGCTTATACGAACTACGACGTAAATTTAAATGTAATACATAAAGCCCGAAAAGGAGAAAACTTGGATAGAATGGAGGAATTGGAAATATACAAATACAGAGGCAATATATTTTTATTAAATGACAGGATGCCACACAATGACATCTACCAGTATATAATAAGCAATTTTCAACATTTTAAATTAAAATAAGTTATAAGTTGATAATGAGCGAACGCTCGAAACTATAGTCCTTGTACTATACAAAATAATAAAAATATCACTATTCGCCTTTAAAGCGTCGCAAGAGGCGCTACGATTTTTACGAGCCAAAGGTGATAACCGGTTATTTATTTACCGCATTTATATTTAAATTGAAATATTATTGATAAATGACTTACCTTTATAAATGAATTTAATTTTTTAATTGCAAAAAACGATTATTTTGAAACAAATTCACAAAGAAACATGTCTAATTATACATTTATTTACCGGTTGATCACCTTTGGCTAAGTTGTAAAACCGTTCACCAGATGTCAAATACTCTGCGTGAAAAGGCGAATAAGAAGAACAATTTTATTCTCTTTTATTTAAAAAATAATTTTAAATTAAAATATATTCTAAGATTTCTTTTACAAAACAATTTTGATATTCTCCTGTTATTACTACCTTGGTGGAGTTCCAAACTTTACTTAACCTCTTCGCTGTTGCTGCCATCACACGTCAGCAAAATTACCCATCATAAAATGAAATTATTTGTCCACACTCCACAGTTGCCATCTCTCAAATCGATGTGATAAATGTGTTTAAGCTGCGCGCTGCTACCTAGTGGCTAATAGCAGGTTACTCATATATTCAGCAAACGCATACATGAAATCAAAGTACAAAAATTGTATTAGTTTTGTTGTACATATGTACATATGTACTGTTGTATTTTTTTTATTGTTTCCAAAAAAAAAAACAATCAAGAATGGTGTCAATGAAACGATGAGTCTTAAGGGAGGGGTTTGTTGCTACAGCAAAAATGGTATACCAAAATGGAGTTGGTTTAGAAAATGCACAGAAGGGACTGATTTATACAATCATAATGAACATTTTCCCAATCATAATTGAATGTGCCTCAATTCCATGGTTGGTAGTATCCCTCCGCGCTAATCCCATAGCTGACAATTTCTGCCCTACCGTATGGAACGCTACAATTGACTCAGTGTTTTCGAAATTTTTTTGTTTTTCTATGGCGTAGCCTTTTAGTGGTGCTGCTAAAGTAGCAACATTTATTGTAATAATTAATTTTGCCTCGATTTATAATTTTTGGCTGTGGCATATTATTAACTGCTGGTTGACGCTTTTCCGCTGGACATATAACTTAAGCCGCAGCACTTTACAATAGATTAAAAACGGTTTTCAAGTTTTCTAAACGCTCCTCGCCGGTTTTTCCAAATACCATAATAACACCGAAATAAGTCGTACAACTAGAAATCCCCGAAACCAATTCCTCCATGAATCGTTGTAAAATGCCCGGAGTATTCGCCACCCCAATTATGGCCATTTCCCTAAGACGATTAATTTCCTCTCGTACTATTTTGGTTTGCGAAAATGGCAGCGGTTGGGCGTTTACAAATTTAGGCTTGGCATTTGGTTTTAAAATCGACACAGCTTCAAATGAACTGCAGCAACCTAAACTAGACAAAAATAATTATTTGAATGCACTACATATTTCTTCAGCTTTCGATAATAAATGGGAATTAGCCTTTGGTGGCAATTGCGTATTGGGAGAATTGAGAATTTTGTTGTTTTGTTGTTGACAAAGAAATTTTAATGATGAAAACCCATCAAGTCTCATAATATTCGACGCATGATTTTGCAATTTTGTTCAAGGCTGGCGCGCCATACGTTTTATAGGTTTCATTAAAGTGCGATTAAAGTTATAAGGCGCGGCTAGCACATGGCTTTTAGATAAAAACATGCTCATTTAGTTTAACAATTTGATCTTCTAATTACCTGAGAGATTTTCTGCTTATAATATATGCCGTTTCTAGCTATCCTCAATAATTTTTCCCGCTTCAAAATGTTGCATTAATTGTTGTACACATGTACGCTTCCTTTGCGTTTTAATGACGTTCTGCATGAACACTTGTTGTTGCAATATCTTTTCCAATTGCGCAACATCCAATTGATCCAATTGACAAAAAACCAAATGTAAAATTCACAAAAAAAAAACTCGTGGCCATATGTTAAGTGTTGTTCAACACAATACAACACTTATTTATAATAGTAATATTTTTTATTTACATAAACTATAACATCTGGAGATGTTGCTATTGTTTTTTGTAAGATGACGCAAACAAGGAATGTGACAAAATATTTTTGATAAGAGACTTTAATACCGTTTGCGTTTAAATAAATTTATGAATCATGCACAATATTAGAATTTAACCATATAATCAGTTGACATTAACCGACTTCCACTGAGCTGCAACAGCTTGCTCCATCTACATACTCATCGAGATAAAAGACCCATGCCGTCTTTAGTTCTCCGCCACCCCATCCTCTAACGGCTTCGACTCGCGCTCTTTGATTCCTGACCTAAACGATGCCTCCTCGTTCGGTTGGCCTTTGTTTCTTCACACACAACCCACAATACCCGCTATTTGCGGAGTATCATTCGAGTCAACCATTCGCAATTCAATGAAATCAGATGCTAAACTGTCTCTACCTGCTTTTAATCAAGGTTTTTATATCCGCAGTCATATATCAGTTTACTTTTAACTGATCAAATTTGTTGATTTTGTTGTTCAAAGTGTTGGTAAAATTGTTGCGTTTGTTGATCAGATTTAGAGCCCAATTGGGCTAATCCAGGCTTTGCTATTTTTCGTTGTTCCTCTGATGGATCTGGAGCAGATGTTATCACGTCCTCAGCAAAGGATGCTTTCCTTGATCGCTTCACCTAAGAAATGAGGTATTGATATATATCTGTAAGTATTTATGGTGACTATCTTCATCACACTTTATTACAAAATCCTACTTCGGACACCAAATTTTTACGATTTGTGTTCTAAATTCGATTCGACCTAGAATAGTACAAAATCATTGAGATTACTTAAACAAACATTTTTATTGGAACAGCTGCGGTAAATACTCAAATTAGTAAGCAAATTCAGTAAATAAGTTTGCAAATAATTAAAATTTAATAGCACATGAAATGATAAACACGTGTTGGTTTTAACGAGCAAGATAAAATTATAATTGGCAGACTATCTTTCATTTGCTACTACAGAAGTACAAAACATAATTGTTTACACACTTTTTGTGGTGTTGGTTTGTTTACGTTCGTATTATCTAAAAATCATACAGAATAAGTCTCAAAACATGACTAGCCACACGGACACCACATTTTACTATTTTTTTATAAATACATTCTCGTATATACTAACCACAATGTTTTTATAAATCAGTGATGCGAATTGCTCGTCTCTATGGTATTTCATGAGTAGGTAATAAATTCTTTGAAATACAATTCAAGTGAAAAAAAAAAAATTGTTTGTATGTTAAGTCATGCGATTAAAGTACATACATATAACGAAGATGAATATTATTCGATATATTTAGGGAAATAAAATAAACAACACATCCAATTAAATTTCCTCAGTTCAAAATTCAATTCCTCTTCGAATCATCAAACAAATCAATCAACTGTGAACATATTGTACCTACACATGTGCAAAGCTCCACATATTATCGTAAAGAGTGTTATTTAACTCATCTTATTAAATAATTTGCATGTGGATTTCAAGGTTTTTTTACGGTGGTTAGATAAAATTTGCAAAATGTAAATACTTATAAGTTATAATTTCAATTTAAAACCATCAAAATTGAAGAAATACTGCCACGCGATGTAAGTTGATAAGGAAAACAAAAAAAACTCAAAACTAATCGTTAACCATGTACTTAAATTATATTTTATGATTTGTTTACGTAAAAAGCACAATTTTGAGTTAAATTTAATTTCATTATTTGTGATATGCGTTTTTATGGGATGAGCATGACTTGCAAAAACTATACGATGTTATCAATGAAAAAAGTTAACGTACGATAGGCTAAACTTTAATTTGAAAATATGTCGACCGTAGATTGTACGTATATAAATATTATATAGTCTTAAGTTAAAGAGATTTTTGTGTTAGTCATACAATAAAAATGTTTACAAACAAGGCACGTTCTGTTCTGTAGAATAATAAAAGCAAAAATTTCGAAATCAGTATTATTTTCAATCTGCTTTTTTATCGTTAGCATCATTGATCCAGCCACAGAAACCATTGCAATATGAATGTAATGGAGATATTCGATCGGTTTTTTAAAATTATAATTGGTATGTCCACATCACAAATGCTGAGCAGTGGTGCCTCTAACATTGACCATTAAGGTTTCCTGAATAGAACAGCATTAACTAAACTTTGTTGAAAATGCCATGCGAAATTTTTAAACCTTTTGTAACCTAAAGAAATTTGTTGCAATCTATGAAGATTTCATACTCAATTTTTATTTACTTATTTTTCTTTTTTTCGGAAACTATAATAGAGGGAAGACCAAAAATAGAAAAAAAAATTTTAGACATTTTATCGATTAGACTCTTTGAATTAGTTTTCTTCATTTTCGATACTTGCAAATATTTACTAAAAGTATCGACCAATATAAGAAAAGTATCTCAAAGGGATATTTGGCTTCTGGTCACGTAGTTTCCATGATTTCAGTTTTCCTATTTTGTGTTTGTTGGCAAATGACATATTCTTTGACTACGTGTTCTAAATCTGTATCAATTCCTTTCCACCGTACGTATGAATGCAACAATATTTTCATATTAACTATACCTAGGGAGTTGGAGAATTGCTTTAACTTTTTTTGGATTTGGCCTAATGCCTTCTCCTGAAATATAAGACCTAAAAAGAATTTTCTAAAATCCTACATTTTTCTAAATTTATTTTGATGTTAAATGCATTACGAAAGCTTAACCCATTACCGCCCGCCGTGCTCGAATTGAGTACATCACCTTATAACGTAAATTCTTCGAATCTAACGGATTTGAAATACATATTTTTGTTTCTCAATTATTTGTTTCGTTGATTCAGAGAGGTCATTACCTTGAAATCGAAAAAATATTTTCATTTGACCAACAATGATGGAATCGGAATTTCAAAACATCGGATGTTTAAAGTAAGACCGCTTATAAATATGCTTAGGAAACAGTTTTCCCAGTGGGTTTTTTTTTCACAAGGATCTTTTAACTGAAAAATCCCAGCGGAAAGCCAGTGTGATATTCGGGAACAACAAATTGGATCATAAGCAATTCGAGTGGATATTGTTACGCATTCGACATTTATTGTGGAAAACCAGCAGACGGAAATAACAATTCCTTAAATAGGCCCTTTATTTCAAATTTGTATGGAAATTTGATGAACATTTGCTGTGCAATGCGATATTGCATATATATCACACCAGGGGGGTCAATTCTCGTTCTGTGAAAAGTATTTTCAGTGAGAAATACACTTTTCCGATTCATGTTCCTTGGGAAGGAAAAAAATGACGTCAAAATCTTTTCATATGAATAAAATTTTCTCACCGACCATTTTGGCCGTGAGAACATCATAAATATGGAAATACAATTTTATAAAACTAAATTTGTATTTTTAGCATTAAACGTTCATTGAAACTATAATATGATTCACTTTAAAATTAGTTTATAAGTAAATATATTAAAATCTGTTCCGTTTATTTAAGAAAAGCCTCCAAATAATTAATTTAGTTAAGTTTTAAAAATAATAGGTTCTGCCACATTAATTGTGTTGATGTCCAAGAGCGTTTACAGCAGTGAATAAATTAGAAATGATGGGCCTGGCATCTGTGTTCATTAGTTTATCGGATCCACTCCATCAACAACGACTAGGCATCCAATTTCCAATTGTCGTTAATTGTTTTTATTATTATTGAAGTGGCATAGTCAATTTGGTGTCCGGGATATTATTCATGTGTTCTGCAATACTAGATTTGTGTACATTCCTATTTCTTACCGCGAGAGTGTGTTCATGAAGTCCCTTATCAAATGATCTTGATGTTTGTCCAACATATTGTTTTTCACATTCAGTGCATCTGATAGTGTAAATACCTTTCTTGTATGATAGTCATGGAACATCTTTGTATTTACCAATCATCGATCCTAAATTGGTACTTTTTGTCACTAGCTCAACGTCATGTTTTTTGAGCAAATTCCCCAATTTGTTTGTGATTGCCGGATAGAACGGGATACATAAGCGTTTTTCAACCGTAGAATCAGCTAATGTCAACAAGTTAGTAAGTGACTGAATTTGGTGCTTGCGGCTGTGTTTACTCAAAATTAAGATAATGAAATTCTAATTGTAGCCATTCAACACAACCGCAAGCACCAAATTCAGTCACTTACTAATTAATCGGTATTAGCTGATTCTACGGTTCGTAAAGTCCTGTAGTTCTAAATAAACATCGCTTGGCAAAGGGATATCATCTGGAAGGTTCTCCAGAGCATCTCATATCTCCGCAAGATTCTAAGGATTTTTCCTAAAAAAATAAAAAATGTCGTTACATATCCAATGATGCATTTTCGCACCACCTTTGAAAATCGATTCTGAATATGAAATAGCAAACATTTTTTTTATTTTTTCTAGTTTACGTTATGATCTTCAATTCGTTTCAAGATAAATAAAAAACAAAACAGTTTATAAGGCGTTTACAATAAAATTACCAATATCTTCTGGCATCAGAGTCCATGTTTCACAACACTAAATTTTTAGACACAAACCAAGAAACAAATTTGTTTCACTCTATCATAACGGGAAAATAGAAAGGGCTGAAACCTCACGAGGTGATCAGAACTTCGGTCTTTGGTATCTTCAATAATGTCATAAAGTTGGTGTGACAGTTTTGACATTGATTTCTATTTTGACCAACATATATTTACTTATACAACAACAGCCAAACAGGCCAAAAGCTTCAGTAACATGGGTACAGGCATCCAATTTAAAACGAAAAATCGTATTCTAGAACTTTATACCGAAAGTAGTATAACAAATTATACTGATTTCTAACCGTTTAACTGACCATGTTCCAGAAATTTATCCAAAAACACATTTTAGAATCCCATTTACAACTCTCATGTCAAATTTCATAACAAACGGGTAAGGAATAACTAAGTTTCATCCTACTTAGCCATATTCCAGAGCTATATCCACAAATCATTTTAGAATACCATTTCCAACACACATATCAAATTTCATCATAATCGGTTGAGAAATAGCCAAGTTCCATCATACTTGGCCATTTTCCAGAACTTCATCCAAAACTCATTTTAGATTCCCATTTCAAATACAAATGGCGAATTTCATCATAATTGGTTGAGAAATGGACAAGTTCCATCATACTTGGCCATATTCCAGAACCTCATCCGAAACTCATTTTAGAATCTCATTTCTAACACAAAAATCAAATTTCATAATAATCGGTTGAGAAATAGACAAGTTCCATCATACTTGGCCATATTTCATAACTTCAACCAGAAATCGTTTTAAAATTCCAGAACTTCGTCCAAAAAACCTTTTAGAATCCCATTTCCAATACAAATGTCGAATTTCATCATAATCGGTTGAGAAATGGGCAAGTTCCATCCTACTTGACCATATTCCAGAACTTCATCCAAAACTCATTTTAGAATCCCTTTTCTTCCACCCGTATTTTCCGAGAAGTAGAAGTATGTTCCAATCTTAGACCAAATAACATATGGACTGATAATCGTTTGATAATTTCATACATTTTGTTGTTGTAATGCGTACCGCGAGTGATACTAGCGGTCAAGTGGAGTCGTACGGCCAATTGAGGAAACACACCACAAATTTAGACGAATTAAATTATCGACAAATAAAAAACAACCAACTTTAGACCATCTAAGACGACCAACGATTTTTGGATTGCCAGCCATTTTTTTTCAATTATGACATTTCAAATTCCTGTTTGGAATTTGGTTTTGTGTTCGTTAAATAATATTTATTTTTTTGTGTTTTGTTATTGTGTGTTTAAATTTTTAAATAATGTATGTATGTATATAGAAACGATTATTAATTTTCTTTGGACGATATTTTATTAAGAAAATAATTAATTTTTGATTAAATGTATATGTTACATACATACATACAAGTTAATTTTTAAATTACCTTGAAAATATGCTAATGGTATTTTTAGACCATTTATAATTAAAAGGTATAATTTAGTACCTCAATTGGCCGTAACTCGTGATACAACCATGAAGTTATCGCTAGCAGTCCATAGTTACATATATGGTCTAAGGTTCCAATTAATTATTGGTATTTAGGATAATTAATTATAGTACTAAAATGTACTAAAATTGGTTAAATTATGTTGGTATTTTACATTTGCTGTGTAATATTACACTGCTAAATCAAATTATGCTCCAATTAATTATACTGTCAAGACAAGGCCTTATATTATTTTTTATTAGAAAAAAACAAGACTTATTACTACTCACAATGCAAATTGCGTAAAGTTTTTTTAATCAACATTTTCAATATTTTCTTCCTCACAAGTAAAAATTTGTGCAGACCATTAGAGCCTACTGTATAAATAAGAGCCTCCAGTATCGATTGTATTTTTACTAGGCTTAAAATAAGGAACCAACAATTTTTTCTTTATTATGAATCTTTGTGGGGAAACGGTTATTTTCATTTAAAGTTTTAGTTTATTAGAAATGTGAGCTTTTGGTTTGTTTTTATACGAAAATATTCATAAAATATGTAATGTTATTTAATTAAAAAGTCGAATCTTGAAAATATTTATTTCTTAGTCCTAGTTTCCACCGCAAATTTCGTTGTAAATTTTACAAAAGGGAAATTTTTGTTCTATGATTATGTTAGTGAATCGATATATAACATGTATTAGTATTATTTTGCATTTTGCCGTTTTATGAAATTAGCAATTTGCTTTTGAGTTAACTCAAAAAATTTGTGTATTTTTAAGATTTAATAAATAAAAATTGATATATTATAATAAATATTCGTATTGTGGCACATACCATATATTAAACATATTATATGTATAACAAATACATATTTTGACGTTTAATGCAGGAGTGTACAAAAAATGTCCCTTCTATTTTAGTACCAATGTAAAAAATACAATGGAAAAAGTTGTAGCCATTAGTACAAATCGGTTGTTTTTTCCAAAAATCGGCTGTGTTTTCCAATATTATTTTTATATGTGTGAGTTACAAATTGTGTGTCGAGACACAAATTTGTTTGGAAATGTATACTATCCATGTAAGTTTCGTTGTAAAAATTACAATGAAGATTTTGGTGGAAACGTACACTTAGTGAAAACCGTTATGAAAAATAAGGTATTTTTGAAATTTACAATATTGTTGTTTTTGTAATATACGTCATAAACATAACTCGAAATTTATAAACAATACAATAATCATCTCTTTCATTGCCTCCATTCAAATTCAAATTTGAATTAGAATTTCTTTCTATTGTTATTTTGAATTTGCAAAGCATCCTAGATTTTTTTGATTTTTTGTTTTCTTCGCACTCATTGTATTGATTTATTTTTTTCTGTTTGGCTCTTTCTGATTTATTTTATTTTGATTGTTGAGCTAATGCCGTCTTGAATATACAGGCATATGACTACGACACGCGTTTGTTTTACGCTTTGATTTGTTTTTCAAATCGAGTACATAATTACATTTTTATTTGATTTAATTTATTTTCAGTAATATTTCCAATATTTTATTATTAAAACACATTAGATTTATCCAAAAAATTTGAATTTCATTGATTAAATCAAATTCGCATGTTATTCCTCTTTTATCAGAAAGTGCGTGTCTTCCTTCTTTGAAGCAGTATGCTGCATTAAAAAAAATAAATTAATAATAAAATATTTTTGGACAAAGAAAAACAAAAAAAAAAAATCTTTTCTTTATTATTCTGCCGCCTAGCGGGGAGACTTCTTAATGTGTTTCAATTTGTAAAAATTGCTTGTAGTCATAGGCTTGTTGTATATTCTAGAAGGCATTGGTTGAGCGGAGACGTGTGTTCTTTTTTCTAACCATTGGTTTTGGAAAATAGGAAAATTTGAGAATTTGTGTTTTAATTGAGTAAGACATTGGGTTGTTTGTAAACGATTTCAAGAAAAATTATTTAACTGGGTTTAACTTTTACTTCATGACGATAAACGTCAATCGAAATCGAGTTTTTTCATACAAACTCTATGAAAATAAATGAATTTTTAGTGTTTCTATAATCCCTATTTTAAGTTCATTTTTCACATGGCGGCTCTATTTACATTAAGATGGTTCTGATACCATTCAGCATATTCTGCTTGAATGTATTGGGAAATGATTTATTCCTATACATATATAGGAATCAATCATGTACTTGTAGTATTAGCGAATTTTACATTCCCCTTTTAAAATTTTTAACAATTTCTATTTTAGTGTATTAAACGCATACATGCGGTTGCTATATTCAAACATTAAATTATTCTGGTGTATTCCAGATTGATAAATATTTTACGAAGAGGAGAAATTGTTAAGAATTTGCAATTCAGTTTCGATCTGCGAGCATTGTGATGTGACTGTGAGCACAGTCTGTGATTTCAAAATTGTTGGTTTATAGGTTTTTGAAATACGTTTCGGCAATAATACACTGTATGGCAGCATTGCTGTTATGCAGTGATGTGAATCTGAAAGCAAAAGTTTGTTAAAATAAGGCATTCATATAATACATTTTGAAAAATATTTTCGATTGTTTATCTTTAATTTCCATTTCATATATTGGCAAAATTTTTCTGCAAAATTCATCGTAACCGTTAAGCAACAAATTTTGTTCATTGGAGAATAGCGTTTGGAAATCAATGTCAATCTATTTAAACTAAAAATAATTTATAATACATATTGATTTATATTAGATTATGTAACGCTTATCAAGTGATAACCGTTAGGATCATCAAATCGGGGCCAATCTCTCAACAGCTCGTGTATGGTTTGTGTCGAGTTTTGAAACACTGGAATTCGAATTGGTGATGTCTCTTCCCATTTTTCACAGACTTCAGGCCATGGTGAACAATTATTCGATAACCAACATTTTAGATCCATCAATTCATCTAAAAACAATATAATTAAATCATCATAATTTTCTATTAACTAATAAGGAATTAGAACAACAAACCATTTCGTTTTTCAAATATTATTGTTATTATGTATTACTGTTCTGCTGATTGATAATTTATTTTATCGATATTTTGCCCGTTGAATTCTTTTTATCGTGCTTGCGTTGCATAAAGTAAGTAGTCTGTAAACGGATTTATGTGGTAAAATTATTTTTATTGTTTAACCAAATTTATACATCGTAGGACGAGTTGAAATTATTTAAAAAAATCGGTACAACATGCTCAACATATTTATGCAGCTCAATTGATTATATTATGGCGACAAAACTTTGTATTAGAAAAAAATACATATTGAAATAATCATTTTTATTTTTAACGTTTGTTGAGCTTTTTGTCATGATTTTGAAGATGGCAAAGTTGAGAAGTAACACAAATGCGAAGATGCACAATCGCGAAACACCTGTTGTTTGTGTCGTTAAAATAAAACAGTGCACTTAGCGAATTTTATTTAAAAAAAATTACTGGGTACTTACAGATTTTTCGTTTGGGAATAATAATTCAATACTTTTTGCCCAATTACCCATGTCTGTGTAGGTCATCCGTAATTGTTTGGATTTATAAAATCAGTGATAATATGGCATAAGTCACTTTGATACCTAAAATGAAACAATTAATTAAGGGTGATAAACAGGTGACGTAAAAAATAAATCTTCTAAAACCGTTAGAAATAAACGTTGGTCCATTGTCAGTTACAACACATTCCGGTATACTAATTTAATTACATACTACAAAAATTTTATTCATCTGCTCTATGGTCTTCCTCGCATTAATCTCCTTTATCATTTGAACATCTATCCATTTAGAATACACGTCCACCAATACCAAATAATATTCCTACCATATTTTGGCCCGCAAAAGCCCAATGTACACGTTCCATACTCCTCTTTGTTTTTGGCCAGGGTACTACTTACACTGTTTTACCTCACTTTCGATATCTTTATCAACGCTAGGCCACCAAAAAAATGACCTTGCAGTATGTTTCATTTAACGATCCCTTGATATCCCGAATATATTTCTTTCAGTAAAATTGATTTAAACCTCGTTGGTATAACGATTCTATGGCCCCACATAATCAATTTTTTCCATATACAGCTCTTTTCCTCGACAATAATACGGATAAATCTCCTCTTTCTTTTTGTACTCATTCAACCACCCATTTCTGATTTCTTCCACCAATTTTGTTAAAACACTTTCCTGCCTTATAGCTTTTGTTACATCACTCAAATTTAAAGGTCTTCCCAATTCGTTCTGAATAAAATTTAAATCTTCCTTCTCCGAGATCGCTTCCCTTGGTAATCTCGATAACACATCTGCACAAATATTCTCTTTCAGTTTAATGTATTTTATCTCAAAGTTGAAATTCGATAAATATAATGCCCATCTCTATAGTCTACTTTTCGACGTTAACGGTATTCCCTTTTTTCTCTCTAAATATCGAAACAAGAGGTTTGTCGGTTTTTAACAAAAATGTTCTTCCAATCAAATACTGCTCGAATTTTTTACCCCGAAATATATTGCCAATGCCTGCTTCTGTATCATGGCATAATTTTGTTCATCTTTAGATAACGTTCTTGAAGCAAAGATTATCAGTTTTTCATCATCATTGCACAAATGAGCCAGATGTGCCCCAATTTCATCCTCACATGCATCCGTCACTAAAATCAAGTCTAATGCAGAGTTATAATGTAATAATATCGTGTCAGGGCTGCAAAGGAATCCTCTATCCTCGGAATAGGATAGTTTACCTCTTGTAATAATATATTTACCGTAGTCGAGTAATCTGCACATACACGTATCTCGCCATTATTCTTTAACACTGTTACCACCGGCGTTCCCCATTCATTTACGGTCCATCTTTGAAATTATTCCCAATTTTTCTAATCTATCCTATTCACGTTCTAAGTTATCTTTATAGGCAAAAGGTATTGGACGGGTTTTAACAAAAACATCTGATTGATGCTCCATCTATTAACTTCAATTTGATCTCTTTTTCTGTATAGCATCCAACACCGCCACTTATCTCCTTTACCATATTTTCTAACGTTTTTCGTACATCATTATTTCTACCTTCAACTCTTGAAACACTATTTACTGTAATTTTAAAATTTATTTTTTTAAAAATGTCACGCCCTAGCAGGGGACGAGAACCATTTTCGATAATTATAAAATTCCCGCGAATTTTTCGATCTCTATACACTACCTCAGCTTCAATTGTACCTTTTGTTGCAATTTCTTTCCCATCATAAGAGCTTAATTTCCTGCTATATTTCTTTAATTTCAAATAATTGAAAAGCTTATCATATTCAGCACTCGGCAAGCAAATTTCTTTGTCTTCTATCACCAAAATGATCGAAAATGTGCTATAATTACAAAATTTCATTTCATTTAGTAAAAAATCTACACTACAATTCTTGTTTTGACAACAATGAGTTACCTTCCCTGTATCTAGTTGTTCCTCAATGATCCACAAACTCAAATCTTGTTGCTCTTCGTCCTTCATTGTATTTGCATCATAACCTTGTCCGTTTCCCACATTTTCTTCCATTTGCCCCACTATCGTACCACCTTTCATATTTACTCTGCCTTTCTTACAAATTCTCCTCAAATGGCCCACTTCACATTACATTTGTATCTTCTATATTTACACATTTTCTCCATATATGATTATTGTAGCCACACACTGAGCATATTTTTTTATTGCTTGAATACCTTCGCTGAACTTGATGAATTTTATCATTCTCCATTTGCACATCTTGTAGTATATGTACATATTAGTACATTGCTTCGTAATACGATTATACTACAGATTCATTTCTTTACCAGGTTTTCTCCATAGTTATGCCGTTAAACCAAAATAGATTAAAATTTGTTTCGTTACTAACTAAACCTTTTTTCCAATCATTTAAACACCTTTTTATGTTATGTGATTCTAGCCCATTTCAATCGAGCAATTATATTTTTCATTGAAGCGAATTGCTTACGAGCTATCCGGCTGCATGTATCCGATCCCCTACAGTTTGTGAGTAAATTTCAATTTCAAGTTTATTTTTGATTTCCGGCACAATTTTAGGTGCCGATTCTACTCTATTTGGTTTAATATGGTGGATAATATTGCGGTCGAATCGATTTGCGTATTTTTTCGGTCTGCCAACAACCATTTTGTTTCCATTTTTGCACATTTTTGGAACGCACATTTTTTCATTTTTGATATTTTATCATAACCGAAACTTTCTTGATAAAAAAAGGACAGGTACGATATTATTTCGTTGATCGATATTTAATTTACGTTTTCGCCATGTTTACTATTTTATTTTTATTTCCTTTGTTTTCTTAACCAACAGTAAAAATTTATTTTGAATGCTAATAGTTTGAAATTCGCAGCATATAAATAATTTATTTGGCACATTTTTGGTAGGTTTCAAAATAATTTTTTTTATTTGCATAATTTGGCATAATATTTTCAAAAATTAATTTCTCTCAGTAACTACGTAGTTAACTTAAATAAACCGATAAAAACTATTTTCGGAAAAACGTTTCAGTTACAAACCAATTTTTTTTCGCAATTCCGCGACATAGCTTTAACCATATAAATATTTTTTTGATACATTGTAGCTAGTCTCGAGCGGTTTTTAGCTTAATTCGACAATTTTCGTCATGGCATGTATATGCAGATGTGCGAGCTGGTACATTGTCATAGATAGTGGAAGAGAGTTCCTTCGCAAATGGGGTCTCTTTTCATCAGTTTAACATGAAATTGAATATTGAGCCGATTGAGGGGCAAAATACTTTCCTGTGACTGTTTTTCCGTTTTCCAGATTCCTGATAAAGATAAATCAAGCAAACCCCAACATTTTTTTACACCTAACCTGTACTTTGCTTTAATGCATCTTTTCCAGAAACTTTTATCTTGAAATAGCTGACTTATTGTTCACTAAATTGAAAATTTGAAAATAACACCAAAGTACAGATCGATTAACTAATGCCTACGTTCTAATTGTTATTCCAACTTGGTAGCCGACCAATTAGATCTTACCAAAAATGCCGAAATCATCTGCACAGTAAAGCAATGCTTTTTCATGCATGTGGTAAGGCCTGCAAACGCACCTTGTTCTTTAATGACTGCATGTTCGATGTGCGATTCTAATCTAATTAAAAAATTATTGTATTGGTATTTCCCATATTTTTGTTAAGTTTTCATAAGCAAGTTTTATCCATAACAATAATAACAAATCTTTAATTAAAAAAAATTAATCAAATGTGATTCCCAAATCCAAAATTACTCATTAACAATTTATGACTTTTTCCACTCCAAGCCATTTGTTTGGTTGATAAGTTATTAATGCACGAATGCAGTGTTGAGTTTCAAGATTATTGAGCACCTGTTATATTTTTATTGATATATTTTCATTTAGTTTCTTCAGGAATACCAAGAAAAAATAAATTATTTTGCCGGTTGCCCTCTTCAATTAATTCCAGGCTAAATTTATATATTAGTAATTTGCTATTTTAACCATTTGTTTTCAAATTGTAAATTTTTTATTTGATGACATTGAGTTTCTTCAGTATTAGATAATAATTGTACGTAAACAAATTGTTCAAACAGATGTCATAAATTCATTCAGTTTTGACCTTAACCTTTCCAATTCCGCTGAATCAAAAGCAACAACACATTTTTTTTCATATCAAAGTATCTTTTCCCATATTAACGGTTGATGTATTTGTTTGACAAATCCACTGTAAATTTGTCGGTTATAAGCATACAATTAAATAAGTAACGCCTTCCATATTGTCGTGTGTGGCATACTTAATACAACCATTTTTTGCGTTAAATTAGTTGATATACCTAAAAACAAACGACCTTCTTATAACCGTGAATTTCTTCATCAAAATATTATAATTAAAATTTAACCATTTGTTCCCACTTGTGATATGATGAAACTTGTATGAAATTCTTTTTTCTCGATAGTTTGTTGAGTTTTCTTTATTTTCGAGTTATTCGTATTTGTGAACAATCAATAACAAAATGTACACCACCAACCTTTTTAATTGAATAGCTTACGATTTTATTTTTAATTCAAATGAGAAAGAAATTTTGTCAATTAACGTGGGTGAGGGACTTCGGGTGCAGTTTCTCACGAATAACATTTTGGTATCAAATATGAGTTTTCAAAAAAATGTCAGATACGTTAATTCACTTCTAGGATGACGAAATTCTTTTTATTGCGCACTAATTTTATTTCCATTGGATTTTTCTTTCTGGAAACCATCTGAAATTGCCATACCTGGAAAAACAGTACAGTCCGGAACTTAAGTCTTCCATACTACCTGTAACGATTTTCTAGCTAGGCAAACCATAAGAGAAGAAAATAGTCACTGCACTCACTCTTTTCTTCAGTCCCAAAGTTGTAACATTTTATTGCTAAGCATTACATGCATACAGCATTACCTTACAGCTTCTGAACATCTTAATGACTGATTTTTTTTGAAAGATTTCACCGACAAAATATTGTACAAATTGTCTTCACCGCGAGGGAGGGACGATAGTGTATATCCAAATATGCTGTCAAAAAAAGAGAGAGCATGTACACAACAAAAAAAAAATTAAATTATCGTGTTATTTCAAGTGATGTGACTATTGTCGTGTCGCATCACTGGAAAATTCATATTCTTCAAGGCGAACTAAGTGACACGACTGTAACGACAATATCTGAGAGCCCGCTACTACATTCGGTAAATCTATGTGTATAGAACCAATCAGATGTAGTTGTTAGATATTTTGTTGGAAATTATTAAATAACAACGTTGCCAAGTTCATTATATCTCTGGCTTCTTTTTGTCTATTAAAGCAAAGTGTTAGGATTTTATGTCACATCTGGTGAATTTTAAAAATAGAGCCAAAGGGTGTTAAAAACGTAAGCAAATTATATTTGACATTGGCTTGATGAGTTTGTTTCAAAATTTGTAACCTTAGGCGGAATAAAAGGGGTTCCATGACAAATTACAATAGTTGCAGTGATAAATTAACTCTATACGGTCTTATGCATAAAACAATTTAGTTTTTAGATTTTGTCTATTAAATTATAATGAAATCATAATTTATCAATAATACTTACTTTAAAGTCATTAAAACAAGTTCCTGTGCAGTTTAGCTTAGAAATAAATATTTACCCTCTTTCGCTTGTATTGACACCGTAGCGCCTCTTGCGGCACTTAAATGACGAACGGAAGAAAACTAGCCGGCAGATTTTCGAAACTTCAACACATCTGTATCCAGAGAGCACATAGAAAAATCGCTTGTTCGTAGGTTGTGGAACTCCTTGTATATCACATGTGTAAACAGTCACGACCATCCCATCCTTGGGTGCAATTCGTTCAGCACATAAGGGGAACCGAATTTAGAGGGCGGCCAAAAATCCTGAAAACTAGTAATAATAAAACTAGTAATCTTAAATTTGGAAATTATTTTGTTTCACTTAATCATAATGGCATAATCTACCAAAATTCATATTCAGTAAAATGTTGTTTAAAACAATTGATTACTGCACTGGTGTAAACGGGCCAAATCGAGTGCAGGGTGACCAAAATTTTTTCTTACGAAAAATTAGATGCAAAGAAGGGTGGATCTGAGAAATGTTATAAAGTACCTTCAAAGAACATTACCCACAACATAAGGGTTTTTCGCATGTTGATTCGTGGCTGCAGACGAAAATTCGTGAAATGAAATAATTGGTTCTGTAAGGAAAGAAATGTTCGCAGCCAAAATTACTGCTGTAAGTTTGGTAAAACCTACATTGGACAAAGTACATTGACGTCGTTATAAATTGAACTATACCTCTATCCTTCCATTTGGAATGTCCACCCCAAAAGTGCGATGTCTTCATTTTGCAATTTGCATTACTATACAGGGTGGCTCATCCATCCCCAGAAATAACTCTTCAGTGACTGTTCAGCGACATCGATTAATGTCCTTTAGAGTTTAAGTCAATTTTTTAAATAGGAACCCTTATTTTTAACCCCGGAAATAGAAAGAGCGCAAAATTGTATGTTCAAATATGTATTTTGCATGTCCTCCCAAGGTCAAAATGAAACTAATTGTCACCGGAAGAAGTCTTCTCCCTTCTAAGTTTACCTTTTATTTGAATGTTTTTCACAAAATAAGCAGTTTTCAACCTTCTGGTGACCTTCGGACGTCCAAATTGACCATACGAAAAAAATAGAACAAACTCATTTAGCTTGAATTTTGATTTTCAGATGAACTTGGGAGGTCATGGAAAATACATTTCGAAAGTAAAATTTTGCTCTCTTTCTATTTCCGAAGTCAAAAATAAGGGCTCCTATTTAAAAAATTGACTTGACCTCTAAATGATCTTGCTCCTATACGTCAAGGTATCCATCAAACTATACAATTTTTCTTTAAACTTTTTTTCGGATAACTCTGCGTAATGTCCGTACTTGAATTTAATTTTGTTTTTAATTAATTAATTTTTGGATATGACTATTAATGACTATGAATCTAAAAACCGCGGGGTGATAAAGGGGCGGCCGATTTGATTTTCGAAATTATATAGGAAATTATCAAACAATTTTTCTTGATCTTTTGCTGGCAAATTCAAAAATGTCGTTCAATAGTCAATTGTTTTGGCAGTTGAGTTGGAAATTATTAAATTATAATGGGCGCTTTCAGGTCCGTAAACTGTTGGCAACATATTGACTAAAACAAACTTCTGAATGCCTCTGATTTATCGAAAAATTCATGGCATAGCACGATCGAATGTTGTTTTCTTCATCAGTGTATTTTTAATGCCAAGATGTTATGAGACTTGAAAAGGCCCATTGGCGCGAAGTTTCCAAATATGTTTTTGGTTGCTAGTAGAAAATTAGCAGGTGGATTTTTGTAATTTCAACGTATTTGAATTCAGAGGGCTTAGAGAGACATCTCCTGTTCGCAAGATGTGGGACACGCTTTTTTCACATTATATACAGTTGCAAATTTACAATTTTTCTGGTTCAGTTAGGTTTTATCAATTCAGTAAGGTACATCGTGTCAGTCAAATTATATAACAAAACTATCAAACAATTTTTCTTGTTATTTTGCTGGCAATCAAATATTATCATTGTATTCCATTGTTTTTGGTAGTTGCATTTTCAATTAGCCAGATAATTGACCGTAGATAATTTTCAATCATTTTAAGTTTTGGAAAGGATCTCTCACAAGTTGTTGGAATTTTTCTCTTTTACACAGCTTCGATGCCGAGGCCTCTATAATTACGGGGAGTGTTCTGCCCGTTTTATAACAACAATGTCACTTAACTACTCCAAAATAAATACTCCATAAACAACTATTTAAAATACTAGGGGGTACAGCCTTTCCTAGGACGGATACAATTTTGTGAATAACTTTAGTTATGTAATGGTTTGCTAAAGATATTACACCTAATGGTAATGTCCTGCAGCCGCTGCCACAATCAGCATTTGAATATTTGATATTTTTTAGCCGGGTAGAAGAAGGTCGAGATTAAAGGCTTTCAAGGATGATTGTACCTTAAATAAACTTTAAACCAAAAAGTAAGAGCTTTTAAGGATGATTTTATATTTGTTGAGGCATCACACAAAAACCTTACAGACCGACAAATTGCCAGAGTCTGGGTTTTTATTAAAAAAAAAAAAATGCCTTGAGCAGCATCGAACCTTAGACTCTAGCCGTTCTACTAACAAGCCACAACCCAGACAACAAACTTAGATTAACCAACAAATTTTCATGAAATAATGTTTAAATAATTTATAGTAATTGTTGCATACATTTAGGCGCATCATAAAAGCTTACCACCTATTTCTTTGACTGTAATAACAATAAAGCACAATATTTAATTTAAAGTAAAAGATTTAGTCTCTACATGAATAACAAAAAAAATAATAACAAAACTTTATAATAACGACCTTTGTATAGCCTTAGTCCAGTGCGTTACCACTAAAACCCAAACCATAAATGACATCAAGTTTAATTTTCGTTGTTATTTTGGTACATTACAGACTGACAGAGTCTGGATTTTCCTTAAGTTTATTATTACATATTATTATATCGATACTTTAGACTTTTAGAGTACACAAATAAAAATTTAAGTTTTCAGAAAGGCATTCTTTATCATTTGTGGTTCTATTATTTGGAACTATAATCATTTATAGCACTATTTCCAAAGCATTGAATGAAAATTCCAAATATTTTCGAATTTAGAGACATTCTTGTGGATAGTTTTAGAAAGGATGATGAAAAGGAAATATGGACATAGCACTTGTGTGCTCTAAGGTATCGATATATTTCAATTATTTCGGAGAAATCTTTAAGCACGTAAATAATTCAAAGAAATTATGTCTAGTAGTTATTTTTATTCGTGTTCTTAATATTTTTTATATTTATTGTTTATACAATACAAAATTTTATATTTTTCAAATTCGTTATACCGTAATGAAATGCCGTTACAAAATAAAATAAACATAAAATTAATATGAAATATGGGGAGCATCGAACTCGAAATATTTTCTGTTCGAAATTTGTTGTTAACAGCTCAACACCTATATCACTTAGGCTACTCAGTTATACTATTTCGAAACGTAAATTAAAAATATAAGAAAACAAGCGTTCCGAAGAAGAAAACGTCTAGGGGTGTTAAATCGCAAGACCTAGGCGGTCAATTAATACTCCCTCTTCGAGAAATGATTCAATTACCAAAGCGTTCGCACAAAAGATCAACTGTTTCCGTTGCTGTATGATATGTAGCACCGTCCTGAAACCACATCGATACCTTTCAATTCATCAAACAAAAATTTCGTAATCATATTCCGATATCTAGGTCTATTTACAGTATCACCAATCCCAGCCATGTTTTAAAAAAAAATACGATCTGATTACTCCACCAGCCCAAAAATCATAACAGAAAATCACTTCCTGTGGATGCATCGGGTTTTCCATTATTTCTCGTGAGTTTTCGTCAGCCGACATTCGACAATTTTGTCACTCAATTCAAAATTTGCTTTGTCGCTAAAGATGACTTTGATCAAAAAAATTCGCTGATGGCTTTATTTTTTAAGTTATGTGAATCTTGTGAAGATCGTCGTGCAAAATTCTGATTTTCCACTGGCACTTACGGTAGCAATATTTTATTCTGAACAACCACTACAATGTATATTATTTTGCTTTTTTCATCCTTTAACGAACCAGTTCCTACAAGTTTTGCAAAAATTGACGAACAAATTTCTCGTCCTTATTCTATACGAAATTTTCGTACAACTTCTGCATAACTTTGACCAAATTTAAAATAATGTTTAACAATAAATACGTGTTGTATAAATTCTCCATTATTAATAACCGAAATGTTTCTACTTGTCACCTGTCAAATAACGTATGACACTCTAGTACAAAAAATATAGAGGCGGCAAATTTAAAAAATTAACCTCAAATTGGAACGCCCTTTACAATGAAATAATTGCGTCCCTCCATTATGTTGTATTCGTCTGTCATATTAAAAGTGTCTTTAGGCGTAACAAACGATGAAAATTTGATGTGACGTGACTACAGCCATTAAAATTTCGTGACACAACTATGAGAATTTGGGTGGAAATATTTTTTCGTGCTGTTCATACCAGGCTCTTCACCTCAAAATGTTTAGTTACCACAAATGTAAAGTTTCGAAACTTTCATATCGGTGGCGTCAATTTCGAACATTCGGTTGTTACCAAATATTTTGATTTGGTTCGTTTTACACGTGAATTTTAGCAAGAACTAAGATCTGAATTTGTAAGGTACATAAAATGAGCTAGAAGATTCTTCGGTAAATATAAAACATTGGCGCCAAATTCGTAGCTTATGTTGACAAGATAGTTCTCTTTATACTATTTATGCATGAAATGCATTGAAATTATTTCTATAAAATTAAACATTATCAATCAAATGAAACTAATTTACAAAATTCTAAAATGAAATACTAAATTTTTATTTTTGAAACTCAAAGCCGAGAAATACATACTTTTTGTTAACCCTCGTCAGGCGGCATAGGTACAATTGTACTTTTTCGCATTTTTTAAATTGGAATAACTTCTTGTATAAATAAGCCATAGAGGATGAAACTTTCGTAAGATTTCTACATTTTAGTCTAGATCATATAGGAACGCAGAAAGGTAGGAATGTTTTAAGGAAGGAATGCATACAGTGAGGACTGATAACTTTGGATAATTATGCCGTCTGACGAGGGTTAATTATTTTCGCTGACGATTGTAAGATGGTGTTAACTGATTAATAGTTAAATAAACAAATTCGTAATGTCATTTAAATTCGTTTATTGATTTATTCAAAATTTAAATTTTGATGGCTGCCATACAATGCCACATAAGGTTCTAAAATATGCCAATTTCCATCTTGCGATACTATAGCTGTGTTTTTTTATAAGTCTCGATAGATCTATTCAGATATTTGCAAAACTAAAAAATGGGAAATTGTAGCTACTCCTATCATCCACTTAAAAATACTGGCACTCGCAGCACTAAGAATTGTGTTTATTTTGACAACGCTACGCCATGTTGTTTTCAATATACATATTTTGTTATTCCAAAAGTATAATAATACATGAGGAAAAGTGCGAATACATTTTATCCATATATAAAAATGAGACGGACACATTAAAACTTTTTTTTTTCTTTCAAAATGCTACTATGATCTTTTAAATGTTGAGCAACTTTTACGAAAAATGATAAACAGGTTCATTTTTCGATTTTTCAATTCTTTTTCGCTAAAAAAAGTTGTGGATTGCGGTAAGTAGTATTAAATAATACATTTTGAATATGCATCTTCATAATGGAAGGAAATAATAATAAAATTAATACTTTTATCGTACATATTCTGTCTTTTAAAATCGAGCAACAGATTAAATGTAAATCAGCTACTAGTTTCCTATTGTATGACAGATGTAGTAAAAATTGACTTTGGTATGCGTCCATGCTAAAATACAAATTTTTAATTTGTGTCTTTACTCATAAAAGGGAAAATCTGTAGTCTCGATAGCATATCTGGATAAAAAGCAAGATTTTCATGTACAATTAATAAGTTATGTAATTCAAGGAAATGAATTAAAAACGATAAACTGTTGATTAAAATGTTATTCTTGATTAAAATAAACTGAATCAATTGCAGTTTAACCACAAAAATAGAGAACATCTGGATGCGATCTATTGAGATCTATCGGGACTTATAAAAAAACACGGCTTATGTAATATACAGCTTTATCAGATTACAATATTATCGGATTGGCTGAGAATTAAATTAATTCAATTATTCGGTTTCGTCCGCAAACAAACAGTATCGAATTGTAAAGTCAGTTAGCTTGCAAAAGTATATTCAGTTTTCGACTGTCGTTAAAATTATTCGGTAAATCACCGTAAAGCCGTAGATGTCCTACAGAGGGGACAATTCCGAGATTCATGTTGGTTGTCAAAACATTATGGTTTAGAACTGTTACGTCTAGATTTTTTCGATATTGGGATTAGGTTGCGTCCTGTTTACGCTGTGACTCTTATTATGATTATTAATAAGATCAAATTTTTAGAGAGGTCCTTTTATTACTTAAGATCCGTTTTATGAATTTTTATTCAAAATTTGGGTCCTCTTCTAAAGGCTTAATCAGCGGAAAACTAGATAATTTTAGAGCCACGGATAACTACTTTCGAAATTTTCGAAAGTTTTGTGGTGCGAATTGGCGTGACGATTGCAATCGCCTTCTTGCTGAGATTCTAACTATTCTGATGGTATTTTTTATTTGTTAATTCCACGAAAATTAAATTTAGCCCAATTTGAATTCGGGCATTCTTTATGTTGGCTGAAATGTTTCTTGCTTTCTTTAATTAATCTCTCATCAAAACCCATTTGACATTTCCGTAATTCTTTGCGTAACTTCCGCTAAGTACATATATCCGACTCAATTACATATAAGCGAGCTCATTTTTCATTTAAATATGAGCCGTTTATTTTGAAAGTGGCTTAAGTCCATATTTTGTTGAAACGAGACAATGAAAGAATAGAAAAACAATAAATGAAAAAACATATGGGATTTTGAATTTTCTTATTTTTTGCACAGGTGTTAGAGATTAATTTTTTTTTGTTTTGACAATAAATTATTTACCGTTTGAAAGATTATACTGTTATTTTTCTATTGTTATCATTAACTTAATTTTTTGAAAAATGGACTTAGGCCACTTTCAAAATAAACGGCTCATATAATCTCTTCTATAGCGTGTCTGACAAAACCATAAAATATTATCTGCTAGTGTCAAAGATCTTAATGTAACAAACCATTTCAAAATACATATGTATACCTACATAATATTTTGAAATATGTATGCGCACACATAAATTAATCAAAAAAAGGCTAATTAGCAGTTACAAACATTTTTGTTGCAGCACAAGATTAAAATAAAACTAAAGTTCATCAATCTTCACACACAAAAACGAAAATAACGAAATTTTTGATTCTTCAACATTTTTTTTTTATTTTTTTTTTTTATTTTTTTTGTTATTTTTATCGCTGAACATTCAAATTATGCTTGTTGTTGAATGATTGGTATTGTTTGGTTTTGATAATTATAGACATAAGTAAATACAAATTGGTTTATTTTGCCGAATTCATTAAATACTACATAGTTTAGATTAGATTATCTGAAGCTTATACTTACGTATTAGGTTTCGTATGCCGTTTATATAGTATGATAATTAGGTGGAATCAGAAATTGTTTTAACGCTTTGCTTACCCGGGTAATTAATCAATTTTGAGAGCAATAGTTGTTTCAAAATAAATATGTGCGCTTCCCCATATGATTGAGTGGGTTGCAAATCTACCTACTACACTACGCATCTTATTGATGCATTTAGAACTCTATGTAGTGAGTTGAATTCTGCAACGTTAAAATTCATGTTATGTTATTTTATTTCCCCGCTTCCTATTTCAATTTGTATTGAAAAAACAATAATAACATAACATAACATAAAATTTTGGAAGACAGAATCGGGCCTATTACGTAGAGAAAATTAAAATAATCAATAATTTAATTCTGTATGGTAAACCTGGAAGCACGGGTTGTTTCACATATAACGCAACATTACAAAGTTTACAATATTAACCGAGCTCCTCCTCCTTTTTTATATAGTATGTCCCGAGTTATCTCGGGCCTGGTCCTTAAGGGATTAATTCACAAGTTTTAATATTTTTGTTTGTTTAAAGCTTTGAACAAATCGAAAATTTGGAAAGTTCGCATAGGCTTGTCTAGAGACGAATACTTTCCACACTTTCTTGTGGCGGCCTCATTTTCAAATCGACAAATTTTCGAGCCGATCCAACATTTTTCTGTAAATTTAGTTCAAAAATCCGCGCTTATACAAAAATGTTGGTACGAAAGGTAATAAAATAGTTCGAATTCCTATAGGGGCGGGATGCAAAAGGGATTTTTCATCATCTGATTACGATCGGTGATGACGATGAACACATCTATGACCCCCTGTTGAGAGTGCGGAATCCATGGGCCGACCCACCTTTCATGTCAGTACTATAGGCTGGCATGAAGCAATGCAATGTGCAGGTGGTTTAAACGAAAGCGGGTCTATAGCCGTACGTCCTCGAGTTGGCTGGCAACGGCGTAAGGTAGGACGTTAAAAGGGAACTGCGAAAGAGTTGGGAGTGCCTAGAGCCCCAGAAAAGATTGCAGAGATAGAGACAAAAAAAAAAAAAAAAAAAAGGTAATAAAATATTCATTTCCGACAGTAACGGAAATTCACTTATTAGAAGTATCCAGGAATCAATAATATCAAATATCATATTGACGTATAATTGGTCAAATGACATATTGAGGTTTCAATTCAGCAAGTTCTTCCTATTTAAATATTTGCACGACCGCGTAAAATAATTTAACGATCACATGTTTAGGAAGCTGCTGTCCAGACACATGACAAATTGGTATGATCAAAGTACTATATATAGCAAACAAATAATCCTCATACAAATTTACAGAACAGTTAAATCATTTAGTTAATATCGGAAAAGGATACATTTTCTGATGATGATGGCTTAGAAACTGGATAGTGAAAAGGATACGTAAAGAAGGTACGAAGCCGAATTGAAGTTGGTACTCCAAAACAAAATGGAACAATTCCTCCGATATGCTCAAAAGGTTCAAAATTTTCAAATTTCCCCAAGTATAAAATCAACTGCTGAAAAATTCGGATGTTATCAATAGTCTCTGTCTATAAACCAATTAAAAGTGGCAGCAAAAAACCTCAACTCCCAAGGAACAGCTATATGCAAGAGTAATTTTGTATTATAGTACCTGAATAATTATAAATTTAAACAGTCAGTAAATACTTAATGTACGTTATTGAGCACGACTTGCTCGGATGATTAGCTGTGTGTTAAGGAAAACGGTATAGAAGAATGCAATTACCAACTCAACCGAATGTTTGACAATCTTCACTGCTGAAGGATAATTTAAACATAAAGTGAATAAATAAAATTTGACCGATAAATTACTGATAAATCGATAAATTAAAAACAATTATCAAATTATCAATAATTTAATGTGAGCTAATTTTGCAATCCCTTGTGCAGCAGCAATATATGCCATTACTTTTGTGAGTCTTACTAGTACATATAAAAAAGAAACATGAAACTGAATCTGGATGAAACCTTGGGTTTCCCAACTGCACAAAAACAAAATTGTTTAACATTTCCTAGTTTTCATATTCCATTACATTTTTTGGTAATTCCCCATGCACCAAACGTATTTTTCATCCATTTTGAGCAGCTGTCAGACAAATATTGTCGTATTTAGCTTAAATATCATAAGATAAATACTACAACAGAAAAATATTTTGATATATCCTTAATAGACTATCACATTAAATATAAAAATATTTCTATGATGTAATTTCGATGTTATTGTACATCGAATTTCATCATAATCGGTTGAGAAATAGGCAAGTTCCATCATACTTGGCCATATTCCAGAACTTTATCCAAAAATCATTTTATAATCCCATTTCCATTGTGGATGCCAAATTTTACTTATATCAGTCAAGAAATAGATCCTAATGGCCATACTTATGTATAATTTTCTACAGGTTCAACTTGAAATGTGTAAATTTCAATTTGAAGTGTAAAACCTGTAGTACTGTACATTGTATGTACATACAAATACTCAATAAAAACACTCACTTTTATATCGATTGCTCAACTGCTCACTAAACCCTAATCCAACCTCAACTCAACCCCAGATCAACCCGCGAACGGAACCCAACTCAACCCTCAACTCAACCGCAAACTCTACGCCAAACTCAATCCTCAAACCAGTATATATAAAAAATTGTTCAACTGTTCACATTATACTAATCCAACCCCAACAAAACTCCAACTCAACTTCAACTCAACCCGTAAATTGAACCCTAATTCAAGCTGCAACTCAACCCCAAACTCAATGCCCAACTCTAAATTCAAACATAAAAATTGGTAAATATTCTTTAGACGTACAGATTCCAAAAGCTTTTCAAATCTCCGCCTTGATGATAGAAATACTGATTGGCAAAAAAAAAAATCGAAATTGGACCAGCCGTTCTCGAGATAACATGGGTACTGACGTCTAGACAGACGGACGGAAATTATTTTTTTTTGCTTTTTCAGACTCAGGAACTTTCAAAACTTCGAGAAAAGTGGTTTTGGGCCAACCACATTTTTGCTCATTTTTAACAGGATTTCAATACTTTGGTCTGTATAGACCTAAGTAATTAAAATGTAGAAAATAACGATTTGCTTGAAGCACTGTAGCGAAAACACGCCTCTTCTGATCGGAGCAATTCTAATGATAATTTGTGCATAAAGAAACTGTGGCGGATAATTTATTTTAAATTAAAATAATTAATTTCAACATCCTATAAACGTTATCACGAAAACACATACGGCAGTGTAGACGACACAGCCCATCCCGAATTTTTTATTTATATTTTTATAAGTCTCTGTGTCCTCTAAAAGTTCTGTCATTTTATTTTGGTAGTCGGTTAAGTTCAAAAGTACTCTCTTTTGTTACCTTTATCAGCTTTATAGCTCTCACAGACTGCGGTTTAATAAACCCGAGTTAGTGAATTTTCAGAGTTTAGTCGCAGTATTTCAACCTCAATTTTAGCTAATCGCTTTGTTTTGCATAGAATAGTTAAACGAGTTTAGCTAAATCGGATTTATTAAACCGTAGTCTGTCTAGGGTATTAGTTAAACATAGATTTCGATTATCTGTTCTCCGGCTTATAATTTATCAAAATTTTGTTGTAAAATTCTACAGTGACTAACAGAAAACAGTAAATTTAACATTAAAAATGCTTTTATTTTAAAAGAAATAACCAAAAATATAGAAATTGAAGATAATGATATATAGTATTAGCATCATTAGATGTAATATCATTATTATTACTAATGTATCAGTAGATCCTGCAAAATTAACAACTGCTGAAAGATGGGGAGAACTATAACAAAATTGCATACTAAAAAAATTACTTATTATTTTAAATTTTAAAATATGTTTTATATACAAAAATTTGGCTTAGCGATGGGGAACTCGATATCTCCTATTTTGGCTGATATCGTGTTGGAAAAATTATTTATTGTAAAATTACCTTTGTTATTTAGTTAAACAACCAACATTAATTTATAAGTACGTAGGCGACATTATTTTGGCCACTTCAGACGCAAATATTGTCAACATTTAAACTACCATATTCAATTCGTTTCATGACAAACTAAAATTCACTGTTGAAAAAGAAGACAGCAAATAACTCTTTGGCATTTTTAGACATCAAATTACACAGACAGAACAAAATTATAAAAACGGAATGGTTTAAAAAAGAAATTGCGTCAAATACTTTACTGAATTTCATTTCAGTACACCCATACAAAATGAAAGTTATGTAGCGCATTCGTTCATCAAAAGAGTATTGTATTAGACAAAAACACATTCAGAAAATTAGGAACACGTTATGCAACAACAATTACCCATTACAACTTATTAATAAATTAATTAAAAAAACTTTATATACTTACAAAAATCAAAAATCAAAAAGTACAGAAATAAAATATGGATCAATGACATACGTACCAAATTTAACCTCACATATTAGCTAAAAAAAAATTGGAAATAAGGCATACGACAGTTACACAAAATTAAAAGACAAAATATCTGGCGAACAAAAAGACGAACTAATATACAAAATTTGCTATAGCCAAACAAAATTAGTGAGAGTACAACAGCATAGAAAAGACGTAGATTATAGATCATGTCAAACTGTCAAGAAAATACTACTTTCGCGAACGGTGCCATCTGTTAGAAAACATTACCTTTCAGATGATGCCACTAGTTGTCACTACCAATATAAAAATTCACACATTTTTAAATTTTTTTAAAAACACTTGTTAAATATTTCGCAAAATTACAAAATGTTTAAAAAATCACTCGATCGATTTCGGCTTGTTAGGCCATCATCAGGAGTATCTACTAAACTGTAAAAATAAAAATGTAGTTATTTATAATGGGGCATTTGCATTTAAATCTCACATAAAAAAATTTAAAATATAATTTTTGAATCATAATTTAATTAATTTTTGAATTAAAAAGAAAATTAAATTATAATTTTTTAATCATATTTCTGTTTATTTTAAATCTGGGCGTGAGCAGATTTGTGTTTTGAATTGTTTTTAATAATCTTTTGTGCTATTTTTATTTTTTCTGTCATGAACGTTACCTAAAATACGTTGTTACGTTATTTTTAAAATTATTAATTTGAAAATACAAAAGATTAATATACCATTTGGAAGTAGACATATCACCAATGTAAATAAACGTCGATAAATTAAATTTATATTTTTGAATTTCACAATTTATCTAAAATAAGTAAAGTAACGTTCATGACAATAAAACTCGTTTTTTTAAAAATAAAAGCCCAAAATAATTTAAAAAAATACATTTTCATAAATGTCTGTAATGTGATCAAATACTTAACTTATACCCGTTAAAAATTATCTGTAAAATGCTAAGGGGACAAAAAAATGCTTGGGGACAAAAACATGTGAGATTTAAATGCAAATGCCCCATATACATAGTTAGAAAAAGAAAAAAAGGAAACAAAAATATCCAAATAAAAAATGTGGGAGTGGTAAACAATAAAAATGGTGAGAGCAATAAACATTAAAAAATAAAAGGGGGTGAGTTAAACACAGGTATATGATTATTGATTAGTCAACGGCCGAATAACAAAATTCCAGTTGTTGTTGATGTTTTTTTTTTTTTTTTTTTTTATTTATTTTATTATAACCCGACGTATTGGTCATTTTATGGGATGGTATGAGTATTGGAATAAAACAGCGCGGGGTCGGTAATTGGTGAGAAACGGATTTCTCTCTGTTCGTTGAGGATATTTTGGTTAAGAAATATAGCTTTTCGGATTTCGTAAGATTCTAAGTTGTCTAAACGTCTGCTTTTTGGTTGTACATACTAATATTTCTAAATTGTTTAAATTGAATGTGTGATTTTCTAACGTTAAATGATTATAAAGGGATGATTCATGGCTACCAGATAAATGTTCTTTTACTCTAACTTCAAAATTACGCCCAGTCTGTCCGATATAAGAGGAACTACAATCATTGCAATTGATCTTATAAACGCCAGACTTGGAAAGGCGATCAATTCTTGGTTTGTTGTTAAAAATCATTTTTTTAATTGTATTATTGTTATAAAAAGCAAAGCTAATATCTGTATATTGTGTCACGATGTTACTAATCCGTTGGCTAGTTTTTCCTATATACTGTAAGCGGCGCCAATTTTTCGGCATTGGGCTATCAGGTAGATAAATGTTAGCTAAAGCTTTATGTTTCAGTTTTCTGTTTAATAGCTTTAATATAGTCTTAGCTGCATAACCGTTTTCGCTGTTATTTCCAAAAATTATATTAAGCTCTTTCTTATAATCCGAAAAGCTATATTTCTTAACCAAAATATCCTCAACGAACAGAGAGAAATCCGTTTCTCACTAATTACCGACCCCACACTGTTTTATTCCAATACTCATACCATCCCATAAAATGACTAATACGTCGGGTTATAATAAAATAAATAAAAAAATTTAAAAAAAAAACATCAACAACATCTGGAATTTTGTTATTCGGCCGTTGACTAATCAATAATCAATTATCATATACCTGTGTTTAACTCACCCCCTTTTAATTTTTAATGTTTATTGCTCTCACCATTTTTATTGTTTACCACTCCCACATTTTTTATTTGTATATTTTTGTATCATTTTATGCTTTTACCAACTATATATACAAATAACTACATTTTTATTTTTACAGTTTAGTAGATACTCCTGATGATGGCCTAACAAGCCGAAATCGATCGAGTGATTTTTTAAACCTTTTGTAATTTTGCGAAATATTTAACAAGTGTTTTTAAAAAAAATTTAAAATGTTTGTATTAAGTATGTTTCGCCAAGTGCCTACGGCAGAAAGTGTAAAAAGTACTAATATAAAAGAATACAGTCTTAAAGCTAGATGTCACTTCTACTGATAATTTTTCTTATAATAATGCTGCCAAGTTTTTTTATAAAGGTGTTTTTTTTACTATGTGAGTGTTTTTACGATTTAATAAATTATTAATAATCGTAGTAAAATTTGGAAAAGAAAGGTGTGATACGTAGTGATAAATGAGTGAATATTTTACCACTGATGTCGATTAGTGGTGCCATCTTTTGGAAAACGTGAAGTGCTTTCGTTCTACTTTAGTAGTGACAACTAGCGGCAAATATACTTACCATTATACTGCTTTCGCTCGATCTGCCCTCTTTCGGAAAACATGATCTATTAATAAATTCCCGACAATGACATACACAACATACAGATCAGCTTTAGTTAAACAAAGTTTTGAGAATAAACATGAATTTGATTTTGATAAGGCGGCCATTTTGGATTACGAACAAAAAAAAAAAGATTATTTAAAGAAGCGTGTCACATTTGAATGTCCAAAAACCCAGTAAATTATAAAGTTGGTACAAAACGGTTACAAAAAATTACTTTCATGAATATTATTAAAAATTTCGTTAAACCAAAATAAATAAATAAAAATTGTACGTATACAATATTAATTTGTTACATATAAAATCATCTGTTCATAGAACATAACACTTTGAATTGACTTGGTCAAGGACACTTTGTAAATAAAATTGTTTCCTTAAAGGCCCTACACACGATCCAATTTGATCGGACGGTTGATCCAATTTGGTTGGAAATTGGTACGTAAATTAGTCGGATGTGTTGGATGAAAATTTAATTTGAGTGTGTAGTGTTATCGCTCGATAATTTTCTAGCCTACAGTGAAATTTCATAGATAGTGGAGGTGGAGCTAGAAAAAAACATAAAATGTTGTTATTTGTTGACTTCTTCTTGACTTCTTTTTCAAACAAACATCAAAATCGTCTGTACTCAACAAACACCAACCAATTGGATCGTGCGTATGTCTAATTATTGCCTTGAAATTGGTAAAAAAATCGAAAATTTGCCATTAACGTTTTTATAAAGTTTGTAATAAAATTTTGTAAAATTAATAAAAGGTCTATAATTTAGCCATTTTTATTCAGTATTACAAACGGATTGATTGATAATGATTTTTTATAATAATAACGATTACAATGATATTTTAACGCTAAATTCGTATTCTTATGTAAGGGAGAGTCTCCGGTTGTGGGCACAGTTTTGTATTTGACACATACTTTTCCTTTGAGTCCATATTATGCAGAGATATGAATATCAATGGAAAGCTAGAGGCATTAGCTAACAAGTAACTACATTGATTCCGTCAACTAGAAAAATTGTACGACCAATTTTGTGAAGTCATCTTTTTTGGTAAAAAAATCTTAACCGGTTATGGGCACCCTTCGAAAATTCGCTGAAAATGAAAATAGTTTAAGCAAAACGCGCCTAATTTGAAAAAATTTCGAGGTTTATTAATTTTAAGGGCCCTCGGTGGCAAACATAACAAAAAAAGGTTTTCAGTCAATTTCGATGGCAGAGGCTTCAAACAGATGATGTAAAGTCGATGCGTTTGGCCGACGGGTTGCCTTCTTATTTTACTCTTCTTTGGGAGGAGGGGAGACGGCTGCTCGCGTCAAGAAAAAGGATGCCTACAACCGGTTACATTTAAGTGCCCACAACCGGAAATCACGACCATTCTCGGAGTAATCAAAAAAAAAGTGATGCGTCATGATTTTGATATAAATCAATGTGGCATGAATGTGGAAAATTACAATTGCGTTGATTTTACGAACTTTTTTTTAATGTGATCGCAGCAAATGAACAAGCTCGTCCATTCACTTCGATATTAGCTAGAAAACTGCGGACTGTCAAAATACAAGTACGACAACAGTCAGGTCAGCCATATTTGCATTCTGTCAAAACTTATGCAGGGGCGCCCACAACCGGAGAGTACCCACAACCGGAGACTCTCCCCTACTAATTTCCTTTAGTGTTTTACACTAACAATTGCCATGGTTTAATTTTTATTAATGTATGTTATAGAGTGCTTATTATTAACAGTACAGTGGTTAATTTATAATTTACCACAAAATACCAATTTTTCGAAATTTCCCCATTCTCATGTCTGCGTGAATAATTCTGAATTTAAAATTTTAAAATTTAGGACATTAAGCTGAGTCCAAATGTGTGTAGCAAGACGGTTTTAATTAACGTGAATGGGAAGGACCAACAAATAAATCTAGTAGGGAAAGGTAGCGCTACATAATATAGGGATTGAAACTTTTATCTCTTATGTACATAATCGGTTTGAAATTTTGATAAATACCTACATATTATGTGTACCGAATGAAATTTGTGATTTGTACATGAAGAATTAAAACTAAACGGCAATATATAATCATTATTTTTCTGTACTTGTTCTATTGCACATATTGTACAGTTTTTAAATAATCGTATTCATTCAAACTTTTTGTTCATTTTACGGCGAACATTCACCTTTTCATAATCCCATTTATTATGTATGGATGTGATCTTAAGCTGCATTGGCAAACTGTTTGCCAAACCATATGTTTTTTTGCCAAATTTTTCAACAGCTATGGTAGTAATTGCTCCGGCCAGTTCTTTACCTTTCTTTTTGATGTAATATTGGGGACCTGGAAGTGTCGAGAAATCCATTTTGACGTAGGTCTCGTCGTTCATTACGAAACAAGAATCTTTTCTTTCGTTCAACCATTTGTTTTGTTTCTTTGCTCGATCGATCCCTCTATTAAATAGTTCAACACTTCTTTTGGGGATTTTTGACTTCTTGTATGTCCGTAGATTATTTCTGGTTTTAGCTCGTTCCACAATCGATTTGATTGTTTTGGTTTTTCTGGCCAAATCTCGCACAGACATCGAGGGATGTTTCGAAATGACTCTTACAATTTTCTGATCCAACATTTTATTTGGAGCACCTGATTTTTCTCCGGATCCGGGCTTGCGTGACACAGAAAGATTGATTTGACATTTTTTTTTACATTTGTTACCGTATTATTGGAAACACCGACCAATTTACCAATTTTTTTATTGGTATACTCGGGATGATCATTCCACAATCTAATTATTAAATCACATGTTTCTCCTTATGATGCGTCCATTTCGAAACAAATAAAACAAATGCCCAATTTGACGTTTATTCGTTTTTTAAAATTGTTTTTCTACAAAATAACGGTACCAGTTTTTTTCTTTTGCGTAGTAACCTATGAGATAATATAAATTTGGGAATCACAAATTTCATTCGGTACACATAATATATGGTAGAATTTGGGTTCTTTGGATACAAAATTCGATGGTTTCTAATTAATAAATTTCTATTTTTTTAAAACATTTGTTTCGTTAAATTTTTCTTAACCAAATTCCATTTCCTAAATAACAAAATTCTAAATTTTCGAATTTTATTATATTTATTCAGGGTTATTCAAAAATACCAGAATCCTGAAATATCTCGAAGGAATTGAGGTTCTGGTAAAAACCTAACATAGAAAAGTACTATGAACAAGAAAACCAGAAGCCTAGACATTTAAGAACTACTGAATAAATCATAACTACTCATGTAAATCTTTTTTACTAAAATTATAAACCGGGGCGTATTTTGAGGAGAAAAGCAAAAGTTGATACAGTTTGGAATATGCAGGGAAAAATTACTGAGACATGAATATGACGTTTTTCGAAAAGTTGTTGTCAAAATTAGATGCGGAAATCTAAAACAGGCAATTTTTTAACAAAAAATGTTTGTATGTTTTGTTGTTGCGTTTAGCCAACATTGAATATAAGGCCCTGAAACTGATTTTAAAGCAAAGCGACCTAAGTAAAATGGTTATATCTATCGAAAATAGCGTAAAATTGCTCAATTTTACAACTTCAAAAAATCATAGCGCAATAATGTGAGGAGGCTTAAAATGTTGGCAAACTCCATTTTTCATCGACTACTTTCACTACAAAAATGTACAGCTAAGCCGATGAAATCAGTGAAATACCCAGCTGTGCGCTAAGCTAGCCTGTAATTACACCTAATATCATTAGATTCATTACTTAATTTTTCAACGGTAAAGTTATCTCTTGCTTGTCGAAAAGGTGCTGAATCCTAAAGTAAAGGAGGTAAATTATCTAGCAGCTGGATGTTCGAGAAAATTAATACTCCTGGAATTTTTTAAAACTATTTCGGAATTTGTCGAATTTTATTGAATGTTTGAAACCAAAAATTTTCATGATTTTAGTTACATACTCAGACAATTTACAGAAATCAGATTTTTTTCTGAAAAATTTTAAAATTTTTTTTGTTGAAATTTATATTTCAGAATTATCGAACTGTAAAAATTATGATCAGTTTCCAATTTTAAAATATCTAAAATTAAATGTTGATTTTCGAAACCAATTTTAAAACAAAGAATTAAAAATTTAAAGATAAAAAAATTTACATTTTTGCACGGGTTTGTGATTTGTAAAGAAATTTTTCAAAAATATTGAAAGTAGAATTGTAAGTGATTTAGGAATTTCTTTGCAAGGAAAATAGTCCTACTTCAGTTCTGTAATATTCGTGTAATGTGTGTCTGACATCGGCCAGACCGAAGTCTTACCCGTACTATTCACCGTTAAACAGATTATTAACCATGCTTTGCCACAATGCTTGAGTAAATCGCAAAAATTAAAAAAATGTGAACATCCTTACGTGACCTACGACTGGCCTGGGAAGGAAACGGAAGGCCGATAACCTTTTGGTCGAGAGGACCTCTATTCGGGTCATCCACACCAAAGCGTGGCAGATTTATCCACTGAACCCCATTCCGTATACCGAAGAAGACTCAGTGAATCTATCCGCCCCATCGGGACGACACCCTCTCCTCCCTTGGGATGTCCTTCAACCCTCCTTCCGGTGCTATATGGAAGGTGGGACCGCGGACCCCCCGAGGAAAACCCATCCCCCAAGCGAGGTTCTCTTTACGAACACTCAGCAAACACCACCACCTGCTACTCTGGAAGTCGTGGGCGAGTGCAGAATCACTCCCCCCCACCCTCCCCTTACGCTCTTGTGATTTCAGTGCTCAACTCAAATTTTAAGTGCTTTAACGAAATAAAAGCTATAAACGACAGGCATAATCATGAATTTTTTCCTATTTAATTGCAATCAGTTGCAGTACACCGCAGTAATGAACAGAGATCTTGTTTTTATTTTTTTATTTTTCACCAACAATAATGTATAAAATAGGATTACAAAAAAAAAACTGAGGTTTATTAGTTGTTGCATCCCTCTGTAATGTGGATGCGAAATTTGCGCAGCCTAACTCTATTTGCTGTATTTTAATCAGATGGAATGCACTGCTTTGGCTGCGAAACTTAATTTTTTTTTTGACCGACTTGCCGCCCGAACTGCGCAACCTTAGCGAAACATCCTAATTTTATACCAAACAATAATACCTAACATACTTCCTATAAAAATTAACAGCACTTCACGCTATTATAATTAAAATCACACTACATATATTATTGTCACACCCACGACCATTATCCAAAATTTAAATAAATTAACAATATAATAATAAAAAAAAACTAAATTAATTAATAATTTTTGAATAAATTAACTAAATTTTTCAAATTTATCTGTATACTTTCAGATATACTGGTAAATTATAAAAAAAAAAAATCGAGATAAATCTAAAAAACTGTATACCAAAACAAAAACCTTTATACAGTCTGACTAGATAAAACACAGAACGCAAAAATGGTTGGGCCCAGTTCACAGATTAGCAAATTATTGTTAACACTTTTATTTTTATTAATTATATTTTATATGTATATGGATGTTAATTTATATTTACGGATACAAAATTATCCGATCGAAAGAAATTTTCATAATATAATTGTTAATAATCTAAATAGTTTAAATAATAATAATAGTTCTGTATTAGGTAATAGTAATAATATTAATAATAATAATATCGGGAGTACAATTGCGTCATCAACAGCCGCGCAACAATTGTTGAAGGCGAATGACAATGAGATTAAATATAGTGATGTTACATGGGTCTCCTGTGATATAAATCCACTTTGTGATGTGACCGTCAAAGCGATTATGCTTGATCATACGAATCACTATTTATTTGCACCGATGGCCACAATCTTTGATGATATTGTCGGATTTTCACGGAGCACATTTATAACACCAAATATGATATCATTTTTTCATGTGTTTGTCGCAATCGCGGCCGGACGTATGATCGCTTCCGATAGTTTAGGATATCGTCGCTTTGGTGTTGTTCTATTTCAATTTCGTACATTTTTAGATGATTTGGATGGTCATGTGGCACGAGCTAAAAAAAATATTCGTGGCGAACGCTCTGAAATTGGAACGTCTGGTTATTATGTGGACGGGATATGTGATGGACTCGGTTGTATAGCGCTTATGATTGGTGTTTTTGTATTTTTAAAAAATAATCCACCACGTCGTGGTTATACGCAGCTACAAGCAATTATACCGGTGGCCGAATCAAAAAATTCTGATTCCGGTGTTATCTACAAAGTAAAAGTGACAACGAAAAAGGTAGCTCGCAAAGTTTTATGTTTTTCGGGCCAGCTACTACTCAGTTCAACAGCATGGAATCGATATATAGCCATTTATCAGGATATGCTAGAACGGAACGATGTGAAACCGATTCAATTAATAAGGCAAAATTTTATATTTAAATCGAAATGGTTTTTTTCGGTCGCATGGCTTTGGCGAGTATTTAATGTGCACGCCCTTCTCCACTGTCTGCTGCTAAGTATATTTTGTGATAAGCTGTGGGAATTCTTGCGAACGATACAGTACATCGGTTATGTAACGTTACTGGTGATTATTTGTGTGTCCGAGATGCATGTGCTCGAGGTGCAAAATTTTATTTTTAAAACATTAACCGGGAATAGTACGTCATTGTGATTTTTTCTAATTAATTAAAAATTATACGCTAAACAAATAAATAGTGTTACTATTTACTTCCGATTTAAATTATTTTTGTTAGTTTTTGTAAAGTTACTGGTCGCGCGCGCATGAGTTAACATTATTTACTATGTTTACTATTTCGTATTTATATAAATATACTAATATACTACTATATAGTTTAATAACTTTAAAATATTATTAAAGTGTAAGACAATCTAAATCTAAATTTTTTGTTGCGTTGAAACCAATTGAATACTCATCTAGTAAACGAATGATAGTAACACAGAACGATTTTATTCCGTAATATTAACTATTTATAGTTGCATACCAGTATTATATATACTCCTGCAGATAGTAAGTCAACTGAAATATCGAAATCTATATTATTGATCGAATGTTCTATAAAAACAAACAAAAAATTAAATAAATATTTTTTTATAATTATGTATGTAAATTAAATAAGAGTGATTAAATTAAATTAAATGGAAATTATAAATTATATTTAACTAAGTATATATCTTATGATAAAAATTATACAGTTTAACAAAAAAAATATTTTTGAGTAGCAATTTTAGATTGAAACACCACACATTTGATTGTAATTGTGTACATAGTCAATGAGCACAGGATGGTCACGAAAAAGCACCAACCTGTCGATTAATTTGTTTTATTGTTAAAAATTAATTTTAACGTTTTTTTTTTTTTTTTTTGTAAAGTAGCTCTATAGCGTCAAAATCTATAAAAATATATTTATGTAATTAATTAAGACAAAACAAAAAATTATATATGTATACAAAATTTAAAAAAATTAACTAATTAAATTAAAAAAATTAAAAACTAACTATTAATACCGTCCGTGTTCGTTTTTACATACTATAAATAGAAAAATATATTTTTTATTTATTTTTTAAATTTTGTTAATTTTTATTGTGTGGTTTTTTAAAAAAAAAAACATTTATTTTTAAAAGCTCATTTCTTTTCAATTTATTTTATTTAAAAAATAAAACAGTATTTAATAATATTATGTTTTGTCAAAGCACCTAGATATACAAGCCAATTTTAAAAGAGGCTTAATTTAAGGGAGATACATTATTTTTACGATTTCCCATAAGAACCCATGTAAAATTGAACATTATTGATTAAAATTTTATGAATGAAAAATACTCGTATACCAGAAAATATTTTTAGGTTTATATTTAAATCAAACCTTTGAGTACATATAACATATTTTAAAGCCAATAACTTTAATTTAGTTATTTGATTAATATAATTTAAATAAAATTGTACAAATTTACTTTCCTTTGTATGGCTATGTGAAAAATACGGGGGGGGGGGGGCTATTTTTTGTGAATTCTATTCGCACGTGTTCGACTCTACGAAGTATAAGATCGAATCTGGTTCAATTCAAATAAGAATCTAATACTTCGGAGACTCGAATACGTTCGAATCGAATTTGCAAATAGCCCCCCAAGTATAAACTTATAAAAACGAAATGAATGGCGTAATTTTTTGTTTTGTAAAATAAACACATAATTTAGTACAAATGGTATCAAAGACTTCAAAATATAATAGACTCTCCAACTACGCTTGGAGTGGAAAATTTTTAAACTGAGCTAACTGATAATTTGACGTTCGAAATTACACGAAACTACAATACAATTTTTACTTACCGTGCTGATTGCTAAGTAAATAATTCCAATTTTGGATTATAAAAATAATTTTTAATTACCGGATTGCTAAATTTTCTTTCGTCGCATTTATGATAAAAGTATCATTTTGTCAGTAGCATCATTTTAACTTTTTTCCTCGAGAGGCGCTTCCTCTACTTTTACAATCGTCAATATGGGTAAAAAGTTTGTTTCTCCTCTATAGTTTAACCTCTTTGCAATTTATCGACATTTTTTTTTTGTTTTTTAACAAAAATAAAAATTTACTTTAATTTTATTGTACACTTGAGGATATTTTGATGTTTAAATAAAATCTATCTAAAACAAAAATTTATGAAACTAATTATTTTCAATATATGTAATAATTTAACGGTTTCCCTAGAAGTCATTTATTTAAATCGCTGAAAGAATTATTGACATTTGTAGTTTACCATATTAATGACACGTACGAAATATGTGGTGACGTCATGAGATAAAGATGAGTTTGTAAAACATTAATTAAATATCTATAAATAAGATTTTATTAATTGATTTTTAAAATATTCTGCTCCTTGATAATGTAGAAATGAAAATTCATTTTTGTAAGACTTTTCATTTAAGAAAAACAAAATAAAAAAAACTTAACTTTTCATATGATTTGTACGAAAAATCCATTTGGTTTTGTCTTTCTATCCCCCTTATATTAAGTTCGAATTTGATGCTGATGGCATATATATCTAGGTGCTTTGGTTTTGTAGACTAAAGTTAAAAATAATAAATTAAGAAATTCCATTTTTAAGTTTTTTTTTTAAATTGTAAATGATTTATTGTAATTTATTTAATTTGTACATTTATAAATACTAATAATAATAATAAAAACAACAACAAAACAGAGATAAACAAATATATATAGTAATATTATTAATAATAACAATAAAAAATTAATTAAATAAGACACGAGTAAAAAAATTTGTTGGTTAATTTATTATTTATATTATATAGTTTTGCTTAACTGTTTTACTGGGGGAAAACATCACCTAAGCAATGTGTCCTGTGAAGGTAATAAATGTTAGTAAATATTTATTTTAATTTTTTATAAAGTGATATAATATAATTAATTAAATTATAATTGCAATGATTAAATACTAATAGGGCATACTTATAGTAACAATATTCGCCGCTGTTTTTAAATGCAGCATCCTCGGTACAGGTTAGAAATGTCAAATGCCGATTAGTGTTTTGTATCGAAACTGTATGGTGTATTTAATAACACGAACAATTTTTATATTTTAAGATGTTTATAACAAGTCGTTTATTGACGAGTTCGAACTTCGTAGCCATAAAATTAAACGTTAAACTTTATTGTAACCTTTATCACGACGGTAATGACATCTGATGAGCGGAAACAAAACCGAACTCTTTTTGCATGCCCCATTCAACGCATGCATTGCTTGTTTGCGTAAAGAAATTCAGATTTTTCAGTCAAAAATAAATTCCTAAAGCAAATTTATATTTGTTTAATTTCACCAAATTGGCAGTGACATTTTATTATTTTCCACACCACTCATAATTCTCTACTCACAAGTTATAACATCATAAGTCGACTTAAGACTAAATCGATCCAAGAGGAGTTTTGAATTTAAAATAAAAATGACTCTCATATTTTGTCGTATTTCCATGAGAAAAATGAATTCAAATTATTTTTTCTCATGGAAACAAGTCGCGAATTATTTTTTCGAATGGGGCATGCAAAAAGAGTTTATTTTTCTTTCCGCACATCAGATGTCTTTACCGTCGTGATAAAGGTTACAATAATGTTTGATATTTAATTTTATGGCTACGAAGTTCGAACGCGTCGATAAACGACTTATAAACATTTTAAAATATAAAAATTCTTTTGTGTTATTAAATTCACCATGCAGTCTCGATACAAAACACTAATGCTATTTGACATTCTAACCTGTACCGAGGGTGCTGCATTTAAAAACAGCGGCGAGTATTGTTACTATAAGCATGCCCCATTGAAATAAAACAACAAGTAGAAAGACCAAGTTGGCGTCTGGTTTCGGGTGGTATAACTAAAATTAGGAATGAATTAAAAAATTCAAACTTTTTGTTTGAATTATTTAATTCGTATCGCGAGCAATTGTTGTTGTAAAATTCTCATGGAAATACGACTTTTGTATCGCTGTTTATTGAATAGATCAAATCAGCTTAAGTCCAATAGTGCTAAAAATTACATTTTTCACATAACATCTTATGCCACTTACTGATGAGAGTAATTTTTTTCAACTTCCTCATGTTTACTGAAGATAATATTATGCTGTAATTTTAACAATTAATTATATTTTCCGTACGTTCAAATAAGGTGTTATTTTAACACTAGATTTATGGAACCCGTGAATTTGACGGATTTCCAATTTAATCTTTAAAAAGAAAGAAAATGCTAACATATTTTTTTTTTAATTTATGTTGACTTTTATAGATTTAATGATGTGAATATATTATATTCTAATTCATAAGCTTTTAGACCCCCTAAGTTAGAATATTGGTATATGGTATACCTATTTTTCCGAAAACCCGTAAAATTGACGGGTTAAATAATTTCTTGGTAAATATGTATGTAGAAACAAAAAATTATATTCATAATATATAAATACACCATCAATTAATTAGCTTTGTGTATTTATCCAATTTGCGAATCTACCGTGACCTTGAGATCATACAATTTCTGTTTTTTACTCATTCGATTACATGAAACGCGGCAAACTCCCTTATTTTTCTGTATTTTTTTCTTCTGACACTAAAGCCTTGTTCAGACTACGTTACTAAATTTAGTTAAGTAGCGAGTATTTTAGTAACAAAATCGATGAACTGACCAAAAAACGTTCGCACTACAGTCGAGTACAAGTTACAAGTGAGTGAGCAGTGTTTCAAAATAAAGAGAATACGCAACAAACTAAATAGACACCATGTTCTATATATTTCGTTGTTTCTTCGCTCCAATGAGACGACATCCTTGCGGCAACTCCCAGTTGTACTTTGCGTGAGCAATCGAGAAATTTTGTTTGAGATGGCACGTTAAAAACATGAAACAGAAGTATAAAGTAAAACAAATGAAATGTTCGGCTTTTTAAATGTGTTTTTCATGGGAGTAAATTACAATGTTGATCATTGATCGCTCTTGGAGCGCTAAGTCGTACAACAGGGTAATGAACTCGACTAAATAAAATCAACATGTTCGCAGTTCGCTCTTGGTTTGTTTTTTTTTTTTTATTTTGTGTTGATTTGAAGAGTGGTGGGGGCCTTACTCGACTAAAAAAAAAATAGAATAAAATGGATCGAGTCGACTAACAATGAATAAGTTACTAATCTACTCGACTAAGATTTTGCTGTTCAAACACATTTAGTTACTAAAATACTCGCTACTCGACTAAATTATTAACGTAGTCTGAACAAGACTTTATTCTGAAGTTAATGAGTTTGAACTAAGTGATAGCGAGAGTGATCCGAATTCGGATTCTGATCGATGCATCGAATAGATATTTCAAACAGAGAAAATGAGAATCTTTCTAAAATATATTGATTAATTGATTGATTTTTAATGTTCGACCAAGCATTAAGCAGGATCTCTCGGTAATTCTAAGAATGTTTGACGCCAGCCCACCGTACACCCTTTTTTTTACATTTACTTGGAAGGATAGTATAGGATTGAGATCGACCCGGTTACAAACACCTTGACGGTCAATTGTTAGTATTTACTCTTTCATATACTCCTCCTTATCGAAAAAAGTATTTCCGAATAAGTGCCGTAGTTGAATAAATTTCATTTCGAAATTTTTCGAAACAGATTTTTTTTTTTTTTTGAATTGACTGCCTGCGAGTTCGCAACAATATTCTGCGGAAAAATTTTCAGCAAGCAACCAATCAAAGTAGTCTATTTCGTAAACAAATTTCCCCTTCCGAATAAAATATTTTTAAATCGCATGCAATCCTGCTGAAAATTTTTCCGCAGAATATTGTCGCAAACTCGGACTGAATCGAATAAATATTGGATAATGTTTAATAATTTTAATTATATTAAAAATAATTAATTAATTATATCAAATTTGAATAGTTAAACATTACGCTACCAGTTTTCGTGCACTAATTTAAGAATTAATAACCATTTATTCCTTTAAATTTCAAATACATCCCTGAAAAATAAACAACAACAAAAAAACTCGAGCAAAACGTCAAAAATCTAGCATAAACAAACATTCATGAATTTTTATTTTTTATTTTTAAGATGTTTTTTAAATATGTTAATATGCTCCGATGTTTCATTTTCGTTCTTTCTTGCGCATCTATGTTAAAAATATTTTAATATGGCGGACACCGTGACCAAACAAATCGTGTTTGTGAGTTTTGCGTAATAATTTTGAGTGTTGAGTGAATATAATTCAAATTGTGTGAAAAATTATACTGACTTTAATTCAAAATAATTAACAATATATCATTGTTTAAATAGTTCATAAACATTTCAGTCACGATCCCCGCCATTGTTGTTGTTGTAATTTTTTGACACCTGCGCAATATATTACCTTATATACAGGGTGTCCGGGTTTGGGATGCTGATCCGTCAAGGGGTGAATCCTTGGTTCATTCTGAGAAAAAAATCGTATGGGGAGGGGGGGGGTCCATTTTGGATATCCTTTGAGATACAGGGTGTTTAAAAAATTTGGTTCAGAAAAAAAGTACACTCAAATATTAAACTGTAACTTCCAAAATATTTATCGGAGAGCAACCAGCTTAGTCTTATTTAACTGGTAATTGTATAGGCTATTATTAAGATCTAGGTGGTTATCTTGCATCAGCGTCCGTTTGAGAGCTATGATGCTTTAAAGTAAAAAAAAAATATTTTTTTTTTATAAAATTGAGTTTTTCTAAAAAAAAAACCGTTATAATTTTTTTATTTAATTTTAATTCGCCATGGTCTCCCCTACAATCCCCCAATACATTTTTTGTACCCATGTAAAATAGTTTTTTACGTATATCGATTATTCTCAATCTAATTAAGCGATGTTGAAGTGTTAATATTGTAACAGTTTTTTTTTTATCACTAAAACAGTAGGCGATTGTCACTTCCTTTGTTTAAATGTTTAAAAAACAAAAATTAAATATTTTCATACTAAAGTCTACACCTGCATGCATTGCTACGCAACACTTCCTCGTTTCTTACCTCTTTGCCTACTAACTTTGTGAGAGAGGTCGCGTTCCTGACGCAAGAGTATTTACAAATATTCATAGAAGAATGCGAAATATCATAACAACATCAATTATCCGGCCGGTGCCCCTTTCGTCTCACCACATAATTTGGATGTCGACGAAGATATAATTCGTAATGTAACAGCAAATCCTTCTATTAGCATAAGGAAGTTCGCAGTACAATTGAACGTCTCTTGCTACCGAATTCATCAAGAATTACACAAGGAGAATCTTCATCCTTATTATAACACCCGTTCAAAAACTATTAGCGATAGACCGCAATAAAAGATTGGGGGTTATTAATTGGTTGATGGAAAAGAATTTGGACAATGATAGTTTTGTGAAACGTATCCTATGGCGGGATGAATCATAATTCACAAGAGATGACATAACAAACTTTCAGAATCTACACGAGTGGGCAGCTGAAAATCCTCATTCGAAAAAACAAACATTATTTCAGCACCGCGTATGTGCTGGTGTAATTGGGGATAATTGTACCATTCATATTACCATCGAGATTAAATAGTGATCGTTATTTATAATTTTTACAAAAGGATCTGCCACTCCTCTTTGATGATGTTCCTATTTTAAGTAGAGTCTCGCACACATACCAACATGATGGTGCACCTTGTCGCTACGATACAAATGTTAAGAGTTGGTTAAATCAAAATTATCCAAATAAATGGATTGGAAGAAATGGTCCAAGTTATTGGCCGATCGTACGGTATTGGATTTTTATGTATGGGGAACAATGAAGGCGCTTGTATACTCCAAAAAATTGAAACAAAAGTAGAACTCACACGACGAATTCACACAGCAGCACACTAGATAAGGAAAGAATTACCAAGAAATGAAATAACCAAAGGTATACTTAAACGAATATTAGCCGATATTCAATCAAAAGGAGGGCAATTTGAGCAACTTTTATAACTCCTAGGCTCAAATTTTATATTGGGGGATTGTAGGGGAGACCATGGCGAATTAAAATTAAATAAAAAAATTATAACGGTTTTTTTTGAGAAAAACTCAATTTTATAAAAAAAAAAATATTTTGTATATACGAGGAATATGTACGAGGAATTCAGATCTTTGAAGGCTTTATATTTATGGAGTAACAAATTGGGACCCGGTTTTTTCTCACAGACAATGTCCAGAGATAAATTTATGAAAATCCTTCGATTTATTAGGTTTATGGGTTGCGTAGACGGGATGTCGTATATACAAATTGGAGCGCTTTATTGATTGTTGCTCCAACTTAATCCTCGTGTTTTTTTACCATATATTTTCCTTAAATCTGACTCCAATTGATTTTTTGAAACGTTCCGGGTCAAATATTGTTAGTCGCAGTGTGCCACGATGTGTGTAAAAACAGAGTTCATACAATGCGTTTCTCGTTTTTCTTTTTCACTAATAAACACAACATACATATTATGTAAGAATAGTTTTAATTTTACAAGATTTATTTATTTTTAAACCACAAATTCATTTATGAATTAGTTATTACAAAAAATGATAATTTTAAATTTTTTAATATTTTTTATACAACACTAGAATGACTACCAAAAATACGGCGTCGAATTTTTTGATTCCGCTTTTTGTTCGTGTTAACAAGGGAAGTAGTTAATTAGTAAACATATTTTTTATCAAAAAAATAACATCGACAACGTGTTACCCGATGAGTAGTTTTTCTATATATTTTTAAACACTGACATTCTCCCAACAAGCAACGATTTGTAATTCCGTACACTACAGATTTAAATGACTTTTCGTACATAGATAAAGATTGAACGACTCTTCTTCAGTACCTATGAGCGAGTTCGTATAGTTCTCAAACTTCCTAACCCATTCTTGGGCGTACAAAAAATATAACCATCGATAATTTCTTTACAAGCATGGCACTTGCGAAAAAAAACGACTTTAGTTGGAACTATACTGAATTGCTAAAAAGGACAAAAAATAAGACTGATGAATATGTATATATATTGTGTTTTAAATCTATAAAAATGCAAACCCCAAAAAAATCTATACTAAGTACAATACATAAACTTGCCACGATTGAAGACAAAATAAACTTCTTCCCGAGACTACTAAGTTTTATAACAAAACTAAATGGTAAAATACAGCGTAAAAGGAGGGTCTCGCAGGTGGCATCTGCAAGGGATTAAAAATATTTTAGATTTAGCGGCAATCAACGCGTAGGTACTATACAAGGAAACCGCAGGGTTAAATATGTCCAGAAATAAATTTCTTTTTCAATTGGCTGACGAGCTTGCCGTTAAATACAAAAATGAATCCAGAAACCTTCATCAATTGTTTTCCTTATCACCAACAGAAAATCAGTCCAATATTCACAAACCTTGTCAAATCGGATATTGTAAAAAAACAAAACTATTAGTATATACTTCAATCGTTGGAACCGTTCAAATGTATAAACATAAAAAAATTCGGCATTGGTTCGTTAAATTTAAACAGCTTAAAGCCATGTTACACTCGCCTAGTAAATTTAGCAGCGCTAAAAAAAAGATCTTACTGGATTTACTTAATTTATCGAGATGATATGGAGTTCATTCCGGCGTGTTCATTGCGGCGATGTGAAGGGAGCACTCAGGTGTTTCTTCCTGTACATATGGTTCTTTTTGACTATTTCTTTTGAAAGTTCGCAAGTCTCACATGCCGACCACCAGTAATGCAGTCTAGCACGAGCAACAGTTTTTTCGATTCCAAGATGTGGCGCATGTAACCACTTAGCAATTTTTTGCTGTAGCCCTAAAGTTGTTAAGCTTATGATAAGTCGGTCAACCGTTGGTAATAAACATGCAGATACGCTTATACTGCTCCTCTCGTGCATGCAGCCGTTGTTACCGTACACACAAAAAATATTGCGGTGTGAATGGTATTTTATCCGAAAAAAACTTTATTTTTTATCCAATAGTACCATATTAACTCCGCAAGATCGAGTACAAATTTTAAAATATCCAAAAGGATCGAACAGTATACTTTTGCACCGTTCGGAGTAAACGCAAAAGTTGTCAACAGCGGATTTTTTTAAAAAGTACTTCCCAGAGATTATTTTCGTTCTATCGGAGTAAATATTTACACCGTTTGGAGTTTTCGTGAAAAAGTAAAATTGTAAGAGATTTTGGCTGTATTAGTTAAATTCGCTAAAACAACCTGCATATTCCTTCTGTATAATAGAATTTAAATTGTGATACAAATATACAATCAGTCTAGTCGCAGCGGCCTGATGAGAAGATTCAATTCTCTTACAATCTTCGGAACATATTAAAATCATATACATTAAAATAAAATACCAATGGGATAAAAACCATACGCTCAGAAAATGTGCGGTGTTAATTGGTTTTTTATCCGAAAAAGTATTTTATTTTTCTCCAACTGAACATATTTTATAAAATTAAATACGCATCAACGGATAAATATTTTTATCTATCCGAAAAGATAAATTTTTATAAAAACTCCTTTTGGATTTAATAAAATGCACCTCTAGGTGTTTTCCTAAAGATGAATGTTCCTGTTTGGGTTTTATGCGGCGTAAAAGTTTTTATCCAAATGTATTTTATGCCATTTTTATTATAATATCCGATTGGATTCAAATTATAAATACCCGATCGGTGGGACACTATGTAACACCGATTCGGTGTTGTGGTGACCTTTTATTTTTTTGTGTGTATGCATGACGCTCGAAAGCTCCTCCATTTCCATCACATGCAAGATAAGCAGTCAGCCACAAGCATGTCCTTATCAAAATCTTAGCCAGTGTCGTTCTTAAAATCTACTTTTTGATTTTTGATTTGATACGTTTTCGTCCATCGATGTTTGCTATAAGTCTAATACTGTTTGAGTTTATTCTAAAATGTAATACATTTCGACTTAGACTACATGCAATCCCATCACCTATCTCACCATTGTTACCTGGACTGGGATTTTGCACACAGCGAGTCGCCTTTTTTGCACTATGCGAGTAGACACTCGCTCTCGCCTTTATTTTCGACCATGTATTCGCTTGGTGAGAAGTAGGAAAAATTAATTTTAGGTTGAGAGTTCAGCATATACATACATATATGTATGTACATTATATTATGTAATTAAAAAAATTTGAATTTTGCCGTCACATGTTATCTTATTAATGTTATTTATATTAGTAAAATTATTCTTTTAATTATACAATTTTGTCACTTAAGCAAAACAGTACACCTCAAAAAAGTAAAACTATTGATTGAATTTAATCAATTTATGTGCATATTAGGAAAATCGATTATTACAATAAGTACTGAAAACAACACCGCCGAAAATTACAGAAGGGAATAAAGCGAAAGAATCATAAATTGATAATTTAACAAACAACACCAAAACATTTCCAGTGTTAGCAACAAACAACATCACACTTGAAATAGGACATGGGACAATCCGAAATTAAATGTTGAACAAAGTTTAATTTGTTATTACACAAAATTAATTATTTATTTATACTTTTTACACTTTCTGCCGTAGGTACTAGGCGAAACACACTTAATACACACATTTTTAAATTTTTTTTAAAAACACTTGTTAAATATTTCGCAAAATTACAAAAGGTTTAAAAAATCACTCGATCGATTTCGGCTTATTAGGCCATCATCAGGAGTATCTACTAAACTGTAAAAATAAAAATGTAGTTAGTTGGAAAAAGCAAAAAGTGAAACCAAAATATACAAATAAAAAAATGTGGGAGTGGTAAACAATAAAATTGGAGAGAGCAATAAACATTAAAAATTAAAAGGGGGTGAGTTAAACACAGGTATATGATTATTGCTTAGTCAACGGTTGAATAGCAAAATTCCAGATGTTGATTTTTTTTTTCCCCCTTTATTTTATTATAACCCGACGTATTAGTAATTTTATGGAATGGTATGAGTATGTGAATAAAACAATGCGGGGTCGGTAATTGGTGAGAAACGGATTTCTCTCTGTTCGTTGAGGATATTTTGGTTAAGAAATATAGCTTTTCGGATTTCGTAAGATTCTAAGTTGTCTAAACGTCTGCTTTTTGGTTGTACATGTAATATTTCTAAATTGTTTAAACTGGATGTGTGATTTTCTAATGTTAAATGATTATAAAGGGATGATTCATGGCTACCAGATAAATGTTCTTTAACTCTAATTTCAACATTTCGCCCAGTCTGTCCGATATAAGAGGAACTACAATCATTGCAATTGATCTTATAAACGCCAGACTTGGAAAGGCGATCAATTCTTGGTTTGTTGTTAAAAATCATTTTCTTAATTGTATTATTGTTATAAAAAGCAAAGCTAATATCTGTATATTGTGTCACGATGTTACTAATCCGTTGGCTAGTCTTTCCTATATACTCTAAGCGGCGCCAATTTTACGGCATTGGGCTATCAGGTGGATAAATGTTAGCTAAAGCTTTATGTTTCAGTTTTCTGTTTAATAGCTTTAATATAGTCTTAGCTGCATAACCGTTATTCGCTGCTATTTCTAAAATTATATTAAGCTCTTTGTTATAATTGGATATAGTCAAAGGAATGTTTATTAATCTATCTAAGAATGAGTGGAAAGCTGACATTTTAATATTATGGCGATGGTTTGACGAGTTAGGTATAATGGCGTCTGTATACGTGGGTTTTCGATAAATTTTGAACTCTAATGAAGAATTAATTCTGGTTATTGTTATATCTAGAAAGTTAATAGATTTGTTTTCTTCTTTTTCTACCGTAAAATTAATGGTGGAATACTGAGAATTTAACCAAGTGAGAAAGGAGGTTAATAGCCTATCAGTTCCATTCCATAGACATAGTATGTCATCAACATATCTGTACCAAAAGATCACATGACGAAAATAAGGATTATTGCTTGATACAATCGTTTGTTCGAAGAAATTCATGAAAATTTCTGCTAACAAAGGTGACAGAGCATTGCAATACGCTACTTACGATTTTAGGTAAACCATAAAGAATTGGGGCAGATGGATTCATAATCGTGTACTTCCAACCAGTGCCATCAAAGGCCTTTGGGCAGTGGTTGATACACTTACTGACCAAAGTCTTAAATGACCTAGTAGGATCTCTATTGAGCTCTAATGCGTTGCTTTCTGTAATGAAATCAGAAATTTTGTTGTAATAATCGATTCTTGTGAGAATAGTGATCGTATTGCCTTTATCCGCTTTACACGCTATCAGGTCATGATCACATAACTTTTTCTTAATCGCACCAATCACTTTAAGGTTATTATTAGAAGAAGAAACGGAAGATTGAGAGGAGATAGAGTAGGAAGCGTTACTTAAGCCTTTCTTAATCTGTAACGCACATATTGCTTTCAGTTGGGTTGACTGGCCGTATAAGGCAGTTTCGGCATCTATAGCGAGACTCTCAAATGATTGAACGCCGATTGTATTTGGCACAGGAGCAAAATTTACTCCATTGCTCAGCATTTGAACCTCTACGCCACTGAAGCCAACGGAAGACAAGTTCTTAAAACGTGAATGGAATTGGAAACCAGACATACACTATTACCTCTATGGTTACGTGGATACGCCTTATCTCGCAACACATCCAGTTTAGCTTTTTGCTTTACATATTGAATATGTGAAATTTCGGCTACCTCGGCACGAAACTTATTATCCAACCAGTCAAACTCAACAGAATGCAAGCGAGCCGCTAACTCAGTGTGGACAACTTTAAGATGGAGATATAAGTTGTTGCTGATAGCATATCCTTTACGTAGCTCACTATTCCTCCACTACTACGAGCTAAATTAATAGCTCTTCTACCCTATAAAGATTTAGTATTACATTTTATATTAGTATAATTTGGTAACAAATTCAACTTTTTACAACTACTAATTAAACCAAATCTGGTTATTATTAAAACTAATTCTTACCAACAGGCGACGATAAATAACGGCGAGGGTGGCCAAATCTGCCAACTTAATACTTTTTACACTTTCTGCCATAAGCACTTGGCGAAACACACTTAATACACACATTTTTAAAATTTTTAAAAACACTTGTTAAATATTTCGCAAAATTACACTCTTTAAACTTAGAACTACATATTACTTCTATGCATTAAGTAAGAGGGTATTATTGACTTATTCTGAATAGCAGTGTAAGTTTCCTCTAAATCAACTCGCTACAGTTCGTTTAAATCAAATTGTACCAAGTATTGATTGTACCAAGTTACTTACATACATTCAAATGAAACCTGTGGTTTGGTTAGGATAGTTTGTTCGTACGTGACTTAGGATAGTATTATCATTTGATTCAAATCAATTCATATTGTTCTACTATCGGCCGTTCAAGCGGTACCCGAATATACATTTGTTAACATTTTGAAGAATCTCGTATAAAATATGAAAAATATCATAGGCGAAACCACCAATAATCTCGTTCAGCAATTAAATGCTTTAAAAATTCGAAAATCTTGAATTTCGAGAATCTCATCTCTATCGGATTATGCAACTTGGTGCTATTTTTAATTCAGCTCCAAGCCAAACTCGAATAATATCAAAAATTTCGAAAGTTAAATGTAAGACTGAACGCCAATCAAATCTCAGAAGAGCCTTAAACACTATCGAAAATCTCTAATTCTAAAACAACAAGCAACTGACAATTCATTGTTACAAATTTCGAGAAACTCGATAGATTTGAATAATATGGGAAAAGAATCAAATAAATATTCTCAAAACATATATTCCCGAAAATGTCCAATAGAGTTATGAAAAGTCTTAAGACTAAGCAATTCAAAAGCAAAAAAACATCTTTTTCGAGAAAAATACACCCATCCCCGATTTGCGCATTCTCTTTTTACGAAATTTCGCTATCTCGAAATGTCAAACTATTGTCTATGTTTACTAAAAGTAATTTCATTCTTTTGTTTTTGATGTTACGTTTCACAGATATTTCGTAAGGAAAAATCGCGCAAATGGAGGGATGTGTGTAACTTGAAAATCTCGAAAATTATTAAATAATGTTGATAATTTCTATGCCAAGCACTATTCGCTAATCAAAGTCTAGGTTAATCCAAATACCCAATGAATGCTATACATTCAAATCATTCCAAGAAATGTCGAAAAATCATTTTAAACATCGAAATACCCATATACCTATAAATCGTTAACAAGAGCAACCCAACGTCAAAATTCGAAAATTTCGATTAATCTCTAATAATCCACCAAATCCGAACACATATAAGACTGAGATGAGATATGAGAATTTTTTTCGAAATTCCGGCAAAACGCAATCTCGAAACTTTCAGCTCGAAATAGCAGCACCAGCAGTAGCACCTAACCAGGTAGTCAGGTACATGTTATTTCTCGGTAAAAATCGGATAGTATCGGATCGATTAACCGAAATGTTTAGATTAACAGGCTAAATCCAAAACCAACAAAAATGTTTTACAAGCCCGAATATTACCCATAAACGTTTTGTATGGTCTCACTTATGTAAATATTGTGCAAAATATCAGCATTTACTCCAAATTTTTTTTATTATTAATATTGATGGTCATGGCTCAACGCACACTAGCAGAGAGAAAGAATTTCACCATTTTCTCTTCGTTTGGAGACCGTTTTGATGCGTTCGTTTTATGGTTGGTTTATTGTGTTTTCCGCTGCAGGTTATATTGGTTTTTGTTATGGTAACGCAATGAATGTTTTTTGAACATTCGGACATCCACATTTTTGTACGCAAGACTGGTGGGTAATATGATGGCCTTGTTGGTTCTTTTTAAATTCACTGGAAGCTATTGTTAGATTGTATACTATTTGGCAGGTATACCTGAAACCCTTTTTACTGGGCCGAACCTCTTGTTCAAAGCCGAGCTTGCCGAATGACTGTGAATGTAAACTTCTTCTCTGCCCTTGTTGAAAAATTCAATATGAAACTAAACTATGACAGAACCAAAAAGTTTCAAAACTCATGTTACAGATTTATTTTGAAAAGCTAGGTTTTTGAAGACAGAAATCCATTTTACTTCTTATTACTTCCCATTCTTCTTCATTCCTTTCTCCATATGGCTTAACAACATTATATATATTAGTATTGACATTATGCTTCTACTTTTATTTTTACAGTATCTACTTGAATCAGGATGGAACGCCAAAGGAATGATCGGTGTAACCGAACCACGTCGAGTTGCCGCTATAACCCTCGCCGAGCGTGTAGCATTGGAACAAGGCGATATTCTTGGCAATAGAATCGGTGTATCAGTTCGTTTTGTAGATAAAATAAGTGAGGCCACTTGTGTAAAGGTAAGCTTATAATGATTTTGATAATAAACGTTCCTAGTTCTAATTGTTAATATTATTTTCTTTTTTAGTTTATGACCGAAGGTATTCTACTCCGTGAAATGTTAGCCGATCCACTTCTACTAAACTACAGTGTAATTATGATTGACGAGGCACACGAACGTAACACGCTAACCGATACAATTCTTGGACTCTTGAAAAAAATTATGAAAAAGCGAGACACATTGAAAGTCATAATTTCATCGGCCACCGTTGATGCCCGCCTATTTCAGAATTACTTCAATGTACGTAAAAATGATAAAGATTCGGCTGTAATTTTATCCGTTGAGGGACGAATGCATCCGGTTGAAATCTTTTATCGTAAAGAGCCGGTACCAAATTATATCACAACAACAGTGGAAACAGTTATGAAAATTCATAAAACTGAGGGGCCTGGAGATGTGCTAGCATTTTTAACTGGGCAAGAAGAAGTGCTAGAAGCTGTTAATCTATTGAATGAATACAAGGGAAACGATGAAAAATTACAAATATGTCCGATGTACGGTAGCTTACCGAATTCTGATCAGCTAAAAGTGTTTTTCACTACACCAAAGGGTAATCGTAAAGTTATCATCGCTACAAATATAGCAGAGACTTCGATTACGATACCGGGTGTTGTGTACGTAATCGATTGTGGATTTGTTAAGTTGAAATGGTTTACGGCGGAAAGTAATACGGATAGTTTGGTAGTGATACCGACGAGTAAAGCTGCTGCAGAACAACGGGCCGGTCGTGCTGGGCGAGTTCGGAATGGAAAGGTATATCGATTGTATACTGAAGAAGAGTTTGAAAAAATGTCGGAAAATACACCGCCCGAAATGAGGCGAACTGATTTGTCGCCCACGATTTTATACCTCAAAGCGCTGGGTATAGAAAATGTGCTCCGATTTAATTTTATATCGCCACCTCCGGCCAAAAATATGTTGGCATCTATAGAATTACTGTATGCATTGGACGCTCTCGATGACAGTGGCAATTTGACCAGCCCGGTCGGATATTTTCTGGCCGAATTTCCGATTAATCCGATGCTAGCTAAAATGTTGTATGTTTCAGGGGAAATGGGTTGCTCACTTGAAATTCTCGATATAATTGCAATGCTACAAGTGCAGTCGGTATTTTCAAAGCCAGTCTCGGGTCAAGCCCAAATACGTGGTCGCATACAGAAACGAAGTTTTGAAGTTGAGGAAGGGGATTTAATCACATATCTTAATGTTATGACCGCATTTATTGAGAACGATCGTAGCAAAGAATTTTGTGGACAATATTTTCTAATCTATCGCAATTTAAAGCGTGCGTATGAGATTCGTGGCCAACTAACAACACTTGCGACCAAATTGGGTATCCCACTTTTATCATGTAACGGCGATGTGGCTGTAATACGCAAATGTATAACAGCTGGTTTCTTCCCAAATGCAGCATATCTTCATCATTCTGGTGTTTATAAAACGGTTCGTGGCCATACGGAATTAAATATTCATCCGCTTTCCACGCTGTATACGTTGAAGCAACCTCAGTACATCATATTTTGTGAACTTTTGCATACCAAGAAGCTGTTTATGAAAGATTTGACAGTGATCCAGCCGGAGTGGTTACTAGAGTTGGCGCCACATTATTATCACAAAACAACCCTTCGAAATTAAATAAAAAATAAATTGTTAACATAAATTTTCAAATATAGTTTCAATATTCATCAATAGATTACACTAGTGTTTTAGTTTTATAATTTTTAAAATTTTATAAAAGTTTTATACTCCTGTTGGTAGAGTATTCAACTATCATATGTCAGTTCGAGTTCACATGTGACGTAACTTTTGATTTTGTGCCCGGCGATTTTATTTAATTTTAAATGAGTTTAGCACAAGAAGAAATTATTGATCCAGTTGAACAGTTACTTACACGAACAGGTTGTATAGAATTGCATTACAAAGTGCAGGTAAAAGTAAATGCATAATTTTTTCATTCACAAATATTGAGCATGATTTTCCTACATAGGAATGCATTGCTGAGACGCAAGACTGGAGAAAATGCCAAGAACCACTTAAGGAATTTAAACAATGTATGCAAGTCTATACAGACAAACAGCGGGATCGTTTACGAACTGCCGACAATTAAAGCAATACTTCATAAAATCACTAAAATTAGCCATAGTTGTTCGAGCTGATTTAAAACTTTCGAAAGGTAAAACAGCATCACAGTGTGCTCACGCAGCGGTTTCATGCTATCAACAATTATCAGTGACAAATCCAAAACTTCTTAAACTGTGGCTACAATCGGGCCAACCAAAAGTTATATTGAAAGCAGACGGTTTCGATGAAATTGAGAAACTTTATGCCCAATCAAAGGAGCTAAATATCGTTTCGCACTTAATTTGTGATGCAGGTCGAACTGAAATAGCGCCGGGTACAGTGACTGTGCTAGGTTTGGGTCCAGATTATAATGATCAAATCGATAAAATTGTAAAAAATCTAAAATTATTATAAAAATATAATATGTAAACAAGTAGCTTAAAATTTTGTGTATTTATAAAATTTAACAGTGTGCGTTGCTCATTTCAAATGTCATTATGACATTTCGTATTTTCAGACAGTTTTACCGGATCCATGAAGTGGTGAGGATCGAACTCATTTTTATTTTTCTCTAAAATTTTAAAACAAAACATTAAATATTTTTTTATTAATGACAAAATTAAACTCGTATAATGAAGAATTTTGGACGGTTTGGTCCATTATTAGGAGTAATAAATGTAACAAATACGCATTGTAGATTTTTGGTGAGTTTTGTTTTGTGCGGCAAATATTATGACCCAATATTTTCATTTGTTTTATCACCTCCCAGTTTATGCAATACATTTATTGATTTATATTTGAAAAATTTAAAAATGTATAATTTAGGTTTATGCGGCACAGAATGCCGAAATTTTAACGTGTCATGAGAAAAAATTAAATGTACAGACGAAAAATAAACCCGGTTGGCTTGAATATGACCCAATGGAATTGAATGAGTTTGTATGGGAGTGCATCGAGTATGGGACGAAGAATTTGATTTTCTTAGAAATAAATCCGGAGGATATAGTGAGCATTGGGGTTACAAATCAGCGAAGTACTACCGTACTTTGGAACAAGTATACCGGTGCGCCATTATATAACGCAATTTGTGAGTATTATCGAAAGCGATAATTTTGCTTCTATTTTCACAATATATTCATTTAATTTCTAGCATGGAATGATACAAGGACATGTGAAACGGTAGATAAGCTTTTATCCCGTATTAAAAATAAAAAAGATTACCTTAAATCTGTTTGCGGTTTAACGATTAGCCCCCAGTTTAGTGCAATGAAAATAATTTGGATTCTAGAGAATTGTGCCGATCAAAATTTTGATGCAACTGAATATTTATTTGGCACCCTGGATACGTGGATTATTTGGAATTTGACGGGAGGCATTGAATGTGGTGTGCACGTGACTGATGTGACGAATGCTTCGCATACAATGTTAATGAATTTGGCGGACTCAAAGTGGGATAATAATCTTTGCAAATTTTTAGATATCCCCATAAATATATTGCCAACGATTAAAAGTTGTTCAGAAGTATATGGTTTCATTGGAAGTGGTTCATTAGTCGGTGTACCAATTGCTGGCTGTATTGGTGACCAACAGGCTGCACTGCTGGGTCAAATGTGTCTGAATGCTGGCGAAATTATTTGTACGTACGATGAAAATTGTTCGGTAATATTTAATGCGGGCCATGAGATAATCCAATCGAATAATGGACTGTTGAACACCGTAGCCTTCCAACTTGGCCCAAATGCACCTATAGTTTATGCATTGGAGGGAATAATTGGAAGTGCTGGCGCTTCGATTAATTGGCTAAAAGATGAATTACACATGACAACCGATTTAAAAATGCTTGGAATCACAAATCAAACAAACGATGTCGTATTTGTGCCATCATTTAGTGGTCTTTGCTCACCTTATTGGAACCACAATTCTAGGGGCTTTATTTTAGGTTTAAATAGTTCATCGACTAGTAGTGATATTGCATTAGCTGCTTATGAGTCGACATGCTTTCAGATATATGATATATTAAATGCGCTTAAAAACGATTGTCAAAATTGGCCTAAAATCGAACGGTTGCTAGTTGGTGGAGAATGTAGTGAAAATGTAAAATTCCTACAATTGTTGGCCAATTTGACTGGTGTTGAGATTGGTAAGTATTTAAAGAATAAATATCGAGCGAATCAATCATTAATTGCAAAATATATTTTTTTTTTTAATGAAGAACGGCCTCAGACATCACACCCATCATCTTTGGGAGCTATGATGGCGGCTGGCTTAGCGATGCATGTGTTGACATTAGATAATAATAGAATTATGTCATGTTACCTTTATACACCACCGTCTGATTTTTTTAGTCCTGTGATATGTGATAATCGTAAGTACATTATATAGCTATTATTTTATTTTAGCAGATCCTCATTTAAGGATGTAATTCTAATATAAGGATCAATTGGCACAGATTTAAAATAAACTCATTCGTACACTTTGGTAACTATATGTACTTCCTGTTGATGAAATTTAACAATACTTTTGGTACACATTCTAAAGAGGTCCTGTTTTTTTTTTTTTTTTTTTAATACTTCGATTGTAGAGTTTCAACACATTTGCTTAATCTGGTACAGAGTTATTTTGCAAGTACTCAATTCAGTTAAGATAGAAATATGTCCGATGTGAAGTTTTTTCCGGTCTTTTGTGTATCCGCGGCTCCGCACAGTACTCTAGTTCCAGTATAGAATCCTTGCAAACCATCATGAATAAAAAATTAACCCTCTTTTCTGTCTTTATATTTCATTTACATTTTTTTTAAACTTATTTTGCGCCACTCTTATTTCACAACATTCGGCCATCGGTAAATCCCCAGGCCATGGCTTCATGTAGTTTGCTTGGTGTCCTTGTTTTAACGGCCCATCAGAGCTACCCACTCTTTCTATTGTAATTAATTGAACTTCATAAACATTTTGGTTACAAGGTAAATGTGTTGTTCTCAACGCCATACCCAGACCGAAATTCTCTTACTACTTTAAATTATCAAAAAACCACCAACCGCCGATTCCAATCCAATTGATAACATGTGGTCAGAATTGGAAAATCGAGAGTTCGAAAACGTGCGATATCCAATAAAAATTGATTATGTCGAAATGTCGAATGCAGAGTGGAGTAATAACAGCTTTCTTCCAATGAGACAAATTTGCTATTTGTGAATAGGTTAGATACCCAAAGAAACGGAAATATTAATAACGCCTATAAAATCATCTACACCATCAACTTAGTATAAGTAGCTGCGGATAGATACAAGTACAACAGAAAAATTGGTAGGGTCAATGCCAAATTAATCGATTTTTTTTGCACATATGAATTTTGTATTAATTTTTAGTTATTAACACTGCATTTACGAATACGAGTGCTGTATCGAAAATTTCGAATAACCTCGAGAAATTTTTAAAATTTGAAAATTCGCATCATATGCAAGTCTGTTACGCATCTGTTACGCAATTTCGAAAACCTTAGTAATAGCGGACCAAAATCTAGAAACAATTTGAAAAATTATGAGATTAGAAATTTAAAGCTAATCGCTTTCCAAAGACAAGCAAAATTCAAATAATCTCGAAAATCCCGATTAATTTCAATAATTTCGAAAATCTTTGACTATTTCAAAACATCCCAAATCATCTGTATAAGTCTATAACATTACTCAAGTTAACGCATTCAAGTAAAACTCGAATAATTTCCAAAATCTCATTTATTTTCAGACAAATAAATTTGACCAAATTATGAAATCCAGGATATCAGGACGTGAATACGGGACGCGACAAAACTCTTTCGAAATCGGGGAGAATTCCGAGAAAATCGGGAAGATGGGCAACCCCACTAGTTAAATTTGCAAAAGCTCTGGTTGAAAGCTGATCTAATGATAAAAGTGACGATCAGGCGTTGAGACTGTGCAACTTCTGAAGATGATTTTGTGTTAAAACGAAAACTGCAAACGTCGATCCACATCGATAGGCACTATAAATCAAACGCAGAAGAAGTAATTTTTTTTTTGTGCTCTGTGCTAGTAAGTAGCATATTGTTTAGTGCAGTAACAATAGATTTAAAAATGGTCCTAAAAAGAACAATATTAATATTCATATGTTTACTTATTGCACTCTAGTTAGCTCCATTCTCCAATCATTTCAATTCCCGCCTCCCGTTCCTTCATTCATCCTTTTCTAGCAAAAACTTATTAATTCTCGACATTTCTACTCAAATAGTTATTTTATTATTAATACCGTCCATTTGGGAGTAATTAAGCAGCGAGTAGAGTTACCCTAATTTTATATTTTAGTTTAAGTTTAGTTTAGTGTTGATGGAAACGATTCTGATTGTTAAATTTAAGTTTCATTCTAATGTGTCATGGTTAACCTTAGTTTCAACTTATTTTCGTTGCATTTTACTGCTAACCGAACAAATGTTCTATCTGGCAATATTCGACAATACAGAGCTAAACGTAATCCGGTAATTCTGCCACAGTTCGAGGATGATTTCAGTGACCATTTTTAAGTCGCCGGATTCGTTGCGAATAGCGCTGCTACGTGAAAAGCCCATAGCTATTTCTCTTATGCTGTGATACGTATCTCTCAGATTAGAATTTTGGTGTTGCGTGCCTCTCTCTTCCGTTTACATAACTGATTGGAGATTTTCTTAGCTATCATGTAGGTGTGAGGTTGTCTTGTTCTGTGTGATAGATTTCATTGGCGTTCGGGATCTTTCTCTCGAACAGCACAAAGACAACCAGATATGTTTAGGCCTAGATGAATTTTGGTTTATGGTCGACTTTGAGACTTCGATTACAGCTGGTTGGATGAATCCCACTTTTCTTGAACGGAGTCGGGAAGTGATTTATTTTACAAGATTCCTGATAAAGTAAAAGCGTGGTCCGGGTAACTTAGTTGTTCAATGCCACGGTGTTCCAACGAGTGATGCGCTGGAAACGATGATTATATGTAGGCGAAATTTTAATTCAGCAACTGCCAGGAAGTGGTCTGAATCGATATTAGCTCCGCGTTTAGTTCTGATGTTTTTGAGGCTAGAAAAATGCAATTTGAACAAGATGGTGCGTGTCAGGACGGTTTCGAGCCCGTCGTAAATTTCCCAACCCTCCTCGGTGGGGGGCTTGAACGGTCACTAATGTGACGTTAAAGTGACGTCCATGAAACCTGAGTGTACAAAACGATTGCTGACAGGAAAGCTAATCAAGAAATCGATGTCAAATTCATGTTTTTCCATGCTTTGCTGTGACAGAGAGTTAGCCTGTAGCTACTGTAATCGATGATGTCATTTGACAATTAGTTTTGTTTCCGGCGGCGATATGCGGTTGAAATTATACGTAGATGCTGTTCGAAAAGTTGATGGATCCTTTCCAGGCGATTTAGGCCGAGTACGTTCCATAAAATTTGAAATCGTTGTCCTTATATCGTGTCCGAGGTCATTGTTGTAAATCCAAAAATATCCGAGACTCATGTTATCGATTCGTATGAATATTGTTTTAAACAGATTGGGCTGTAAACTCTTAACCCAACACTAATCTCCTGTAGGAGGTCACACTTTAGTCTACTCCTTTAACAGAGTAGTTTCTAGCGGTAGCCACGAATAGGCAGCTTAAACAGTGGTGTCCTGACTACCAACTTTTGTATCAACAGTGGTGGTCCTTGTTTGTATGGGGCGAAACAAATGTAAAGATATCTAACGGCACGCCCTCTAAAAATGTGCGGTTATGCTAAAATCTTAAATAGAAAAAATATTGGGTCAATCGAAGATAGTTTAGAGGTCGCGACTTGAGCGCAAAGTTCGACAAAAAACGGTATTTTTTTTAATTTTTCACTTTCAAAAGAACAGAAAAATGATTTAGAATTTTTTCTCAGCCTAAATAAAAATTGTGGTGGCACAAATGGAGACTTTATTGCCAATTTCCGAAACTAATAAAAACCCAAATAATAAACGGGTTTTTTTAAATCCTGGATTTTTTATTCAAAATTACAAAAAAAATAAATAAATAAATAAAAATGAGGTATAACGATTAAACAAAGGAATATTTTATGATGTCATGAAAACCGTATGAGTCATAGGGACTTAACATAGTTGTGTTTTATGATGTCACATTATCATTCATCTCAGATTGGCTATGGCCAATATGTTCATACAATCATATAATATATAAAGAAGCGAAATTTCAGTTTAAATCCAAATCTCTCGAGAAAAGGACACAAATTTATAATAGCTAAATCTAGTCTATTTAAGAGTTTTATTAATAATCCCAAGTATAACAAAACTTCGACCGATACACCGACTTTTTTCAGCAATATATATATATATCGTTGATGTCAATTCATTTTCCCGTATCTAAAAATATTGGAAAAAAATTTACTTATCTTTAAACGTTTATACTGGTCGGACATGGCCAATGTCGATGAAAGTGACCAATGATAATAACTTATTACGCATAATATTATTTTACTATTGGTCACTTTCATAGATATTGGTCATGTACGACGAATTTTAAACGTTTTTAGATAAGTAAATTTTTTTTCAATATTTTTAGATACGGGAAAATGAATTGACATCAACGATATATATATATATATATATATATATATATATATATATATATATATATATATATATATATATATATATATATGTATTCATATCAATGCCTTGTCCATGATGACCAGTGAAGACGACAAGCGATTCCTCTTATCGCAGCGTGAGAAAGGGCATCCCGGATATTTGACTGGAGTCAGACAATTTGATAGAGAAAAGCGGAAATCGGAACGTATGGAGGCAGAAAAAAATCGTAAACGAAGATATCTTGAAAAAAAAAGTAAATCAATTCCAATAGACTCACAAGCATTATTTTCGTCATCGGAGAGTGACAGCGAAAGGATATCTGGTAACGACATGAGCTTCGAAAATATTGATTTGTTCGTGCTAAGCACAGAAGGTGCCCCTAGAGGAAGCAAATGTTTTATTACTCCTAGATTATTATCAGAAGATTACTGATTGTGCAGCAATGCATTTAATCAGTGGCGTCGCCGAAAGTTTTGGACATTCTATTGATGAACTCGTTTTGAATCGAACAACACTGAGGCATCTTCGTGAAACAAATAGAGTAGAAATAGCAGCACCAGTTAAGTCGACTTTCAAGTTTACAACAGGCGTAGTACCGTAAAATGGTGTGAATAGAAACAGCGGGGTGAATAGAAATAAAACTTTAAAAAATAATTAACTTGATAATTTTTCATAATACATAATAAAAAAAAAGCAGCGTTAATTTTTTAAGTTGGTGATGAGTGCAAAAATAGAAATAATAGGGATTTTTGGTGGAACACCGGCAGTTTTAAAGAATATATTGGTAAATATAAATCAACATTTTTTGGTTCGAAAAATACTCTAAAAAACTTTGTATGTAATTGAGCCATCGTTGGAGTAATATCAGAGAAAATTCATGTAAGTTGTTCAATTATGTCTTCTTTTTACTTGTGTAGTTAAAATTGTAATTAACTTTTACCGTTTTTCCTAAATTTTACCATTTTGTAGTTTAGTGTCAAAAATTAGAAAGTGTGGGGTGAATAGAAACATCAGAAATTAGTGTTTTTATTCACATTACCAAGTTTTCCTTAATTCCAAATTACTAACTTTCCCTAATGTTAAATTATTATAGTATATATTTCGGTTTTTGATTGCTACAGAGTATTAAAATGCCCAGACAATAAAAGTCGAAGAGCCAAAAACATTATAAAAAGCGTGATCCTCTGATATTGAAACAATCAGTTAAAGATGTTAAAAATAATAAGTTATGATTTAGGAAATCATCGGAGAAATACGGTATACACCATTCCGTGATATATCGCCATTTAAAAAAGGTGATAAAATACAAAATCAGGGGGACCAACCTGCTTAAACGAAACTGAAGAAAAAATCCCTGTGGACAAATTGATCATTTGTTCAGAGTGGGTTATCCCATTGATACAATAACATTACGAATGAATATTCAAGAATTGTTAAACCGGCAAGAGAGATAGGTCGAAAAATTTAAGGACAACTTACCCGGTAAAGAATTCATCTGTTCGTCTCTGAAACGATACAAGCAAGCATTATCTCACCGCCGATTATGCCAAAATACCAAAAGAAATCGGGCTACTGTTTCACCAGAAATCATAAATGAATATAGGAATAGAAAGAAACCGAAATTTAATGACTGTTTCTATTCACCCCAATAGCAGGTGAATAGAAACAGTGAGGTTTTTTTAAAAAAAATCCACCATATTCATTTCTAATAGATCAAAGTAGTTTGAAAAGGAAAGAGTACACCAAGACCCATATTTTAAGATATTTCATTACATTAAAAACAAATATCCTCTTAGCAGTACATGCTTGTAAACTTGAAAAGTGTTTCTATTCACCCCATTTTACGGTACATTGGGATGGAAAATTACTCCCGGAGTTATCTGGAACTAAGACCGTGGATGGTTTTCCGGTGATTATTTCTCATATAGATGGAGAACAATTATTGGGCGTACCCAAAATATCAAGATCAACTGGTTTGGAAATGGCGAAGGCTGTTTCACTAAGCTTAATTGATTAGAGAGTAGCTGACGATGTCGTGGTGGCTTGCTTCGATACAACATATTCAAATTCTGAAAGATTAAATGGAGCAGCTATTATTTTGGCTGTACTACATAAAATGTGTGGTCATTTGTGGTATTTATCCGACGAAAGCATCGCATTCTTTTTTCCATTAAAACGTCTCTAGTGCAGCGAAAAGAAAAATGGTGAAATAGTTGAATTTGTTTTTTTGTTTGTAGAGGCCGAGTCTAGTAAGCGCGTCGAGTTGAAAATTGATGATGTGAAAACATTCATTACGAAACAACTAGCTGATTTTGTTACATCAAACACGGGCGATTTTTTTAAACGGTTCAAGATTTCCACAGATTTCTTAAACAAAGATCTGGATATGTGGCCTCAGGATGATAATTTCAAGAACGGAATGAAGATTATTAGTCAAATAAAAGTCGTAAATAATATTGCAGAACGTGGTGTTAAGTTAATTCAAGATTATAATAAGAAATTAACAAAAAATGAAGATGACATGCATCATTTATTACAAGTGGTAAAGGACTACCCACAGAAGTTTTCAACACATATCAAAACATCCTTAATGGTTAGAAGATCATCCTAGATTGATTATTTTCATCATAAAAATTAATTCATAATATTATTGTATAGAAGAAACATGCGTTTATACAAAACCAACAAAAATGTTTATACAAGCCATGCCAAGCAAACACTTAAGCTATAAAAATTGTACCCTATGGCTTAGTATTATTGTATAAAATAAATCAGAAAATATATATACACAAAACTAACACAAATGCCTAAAATATTGTTTACAATATTTTACGTTTATAGAGTACAATTTCTGTGAGAGGATCGATGTAAAGAGCGAATGGCACGGCTTGTATAAACATTTTTGTTGGTTTTGGTTTATACAAAAACAAAACAAATGTCTTTATACAGTATAAAGACATTTGTGTTGGTTTTGGTTTATAATAAAAAAAATAGAATTATGCCTGTATTCCATGAGAAAAATTGACTCACAGTCAAAAAAAACGAAAAGAGAAAAATAATCTGATACCCCATATAAGAGACAAAGACAATGTTTTTTTTTTTGTTTTTTACTTTAAAATCAAAATCAAAACGAAAACATTGTCTTTGTCTCTTATAAGGGGTATCAGATTATTTTTCTCTTTTCGTTTTTTTTTTACTGTGAGTCAATTTTTCTCATGGAATACAGGCATAAAGCCTCAATTCCATTGTGAAACAATGTTTGTCAGTCAAAATAACTTGAGATAAAAATATAAAATCGGTGGTTGTGTGAACGAGATGCCCAACGGAGTCAGTCAAAGTTTTAAGAGCGCTACACACCATCCGACGGTCGGACCGATTTGGTTGGATTGGATGTAAAATCGGATCGTGTGTATGCATGTCGTCCGACAAAATGAAGGTTGGATGTGTCGGATGGAAATTCCATCCAACCGTCCGACCAACCAACTAAATCGGATAGTGTGTAGTGTTGTCGGGCGATATTTTTCTTCAGTCATGTGTAAAATTTCCGAGCAAGAACAACAAAGTAAAATAAACATAATTCAATCGTGTGAATTCGTCTGTGTGACAAAAAATAAATAAAATATTGTCAAAATCGGATGGTAAGTCGGATCGTCTGTAGACAACAACCGATTTGGTTGGACCGACGGTCGGTCCGACCAAATCGGATGGTGTGTAGCGCTCTTTACTTACAAAAAAGGTGAGTCTGTGTTAGTGGACTGATATCAAAATTTAAAAAAGTTCAAATCGAGAACATTTTATGGCAGGCCAACTAATACAAGCACAAAAATATTGTGTACCGATGAAAAATATTTCTTGCACACATTTTTTTAATTTTGCATTTTAAGACAGAAAATATTCGAAACAAAATAATTCTGATATGAGTAATAATAATCAGAAATTTTTTAGATAATTTTGAGACTTGAAATAATTGAATTAACACATACTACTTAATTTGTTAATTAATTCTAGGTTATGTTGTTGTTTGCTGTCAAAACACTAATAACAATAGTGTGGCATTGTTATGAGAAAGATTTTTTAATTTTGTATTTTATGACGGATAGTATCAGAGCCTTCTAGAGTATAGAGCCATAATCATTATGACGTATTTTTTCGAAGCTTTTTTAGTGGTATAACTTTTCACTAATTTCCATAGCAATCCATAGTAAAAATGGTGTTTTTTAGCTTCAAGTTTTTCAATGAAAAAAGCAAAAATGTTACAAAATTTTTATACAAAAGTGTTCTACATATATTTAGCAGCAATACACAAGAAGGGTATATTGGTATTAAGTAAATATTAATTGCAGAAATATTAAAATTAAATTATTTCTACAATATATTTTTCGAACTTTCATTTTGAAAAATACATCAAAGTTGGCTCTGACGAATTAAAATAATACTTGCTAAATGTATCTTTAGTTTTACTAGTGTACGTTAGATGTCTCAGATTTATACAGAAAAATACGAAAAAGATTATTTAATCACAAAATTATGACACGTTCTTAAATATTTTGTGAATTTGTTTTGCTTTCCCTACAACTTTTGAACTCAAATTTCCCCGAGTGGCAATTTTTGGTACGATTTTTCAAAATGTTTACTGCCCACTGCCATCTATGTATATTGACTTAATGCTCACGATTTGTAGTAAGCTTTTCTTTTTAATTTGACCAGAAAGCTATTGTTATGAACTTTTTTTTATATTTTGGTTAAAATAAATCAATTATTACAAGAAAATGAAAACAATTTACTTAAACGATATTCATATATGTTGAAATTCAAACATTTATGAAAATATTTCAGAAATCATAATTAAGAATTTACAAAGTTTTCATTTACAAATTTGTCTTAGGAAAAAAAGTGATTTCCCATATGTTTTATGTGTTTTACTATGGAAATTTTGGTTTTTTCGTCGTTTCTAATTCCCTTATAAAAGCTTCGTTTTTTAGATTATGGCTTGTATAATCAAGGTTGCTTTGATAGTATTCGAAAAAAATAATTCTAATTTGAGTAAAAATAATACCTAATTAATTTTTTAGGTTATTTTGAAACGTGAAAATAATCTAATTAACACTAATACCAAATTTTGTTTAATAATTTTTGGTTATGTTTTTGTTTGCTGTCAAAATGTGTCCATCAAATTTTGCTATAAAAAAACAATGACAAAACACTTTGTCTTTGTCACTCTGATGAATAATTTTTTTTTATCTTTTTCCAACTTCAAGTCAGCTCAGTCAATTTTTCACAATGGAATTGACGCATAACACAGACACACCTTTTTTGTAAGTAAAATTTTGACTGACTCCGTTGGGCATCTCGTTCACACAACCACCGGTTTTATATTTTTATCTCAAGTTATTTTGACTGACAAACTTTGTTTCACAATGGAATTGAGGCTTAATTGTCTAGTTTTTGTATTTTGGAAATTTCGCTATAAAGTCTCTATTTGTCAACCGATTTTTGATGTCTTTGATGTTTTAGAAAGGTAATTATCTGCTCTATTCACCACTATTTTCATTTAGGCTGAGGAAAATTTTAAAATAATTTTTATTTTCGTTTGAAATTGAAAAATTAAAAAAAATACCGTTTTTTTCAATATTTTTTCTGTTTAAGTTTTTAGTATAGGGTGTCCCGTTACCGTTAGATATTGAAACTTTCGAAAATAAGGGCCACCCTAAATTCAACAGAAGTATAATAAGATTTCTCGTCGACACAAATAAACCCGGAGTGTTTCAATTTTACCTTTGTATGAAAGTCGGTAACTTAGGATAATATACTCGTAGATATGATACCATAATTAAAATGCATCGTCAACCAGACAACACATTAATAAAAAGTGCTCTTAAAAAATAATAAAATAAAATCAATTCACCGTTCTCAAATATTTTTTCAACAAAATATTTTTGAGTAAATGCGGTTTATGAATTTAAGTTTACAGTTTAATATGTATAGTGATTATGAAAATATTTTTACAATTTATTAAGTTTTATGGTGGAATAATTTAGTGAATATATTCTAGAATAGTGTAATGTGAACAAAAATATTACATCTCAATTAGTTTTATAGTTATATATTTACAATTTAGTGATTTATACCCAAGTGCATAAATAGTGAAACACACAAACTTTCGTGTTGTGGATCAATATTATATGAAGTTTTTTTTGTGAAATTAAAAACGTGCTTCATGAAAGACTATTCGTGAACACAAACGGTAAAAAATAACAGTTAATTGTTAAATACAAACATTTTTCATTTGTGGATTAGAACCGGTAAAAATAAAGAAAACACGAAATAATACACTATTTCTAAAAATTAAAGGAACACTAATTTTTTTCAATTTTTTTAGTGTTTTTTGAAGAGCTGTATCTTTGTAAAATACGGTACAGAGATGAAAAGAAATTTTTGTGAGATACCGTTATCACGCAATCATAAGAAAGAACGCGAAATAAAAAAATTCGATTTTTTTTTTTTTTTTTGTAAGGATCCATGGGCGCGGGAAATTTTTTTTAAGTTAAACCAATGCATAGGTCAGTTAGCCTGTTAATTAGACGTAAATTTAATTTCATTCTGGTCTCTCTATGTCAACTTTTTGCTGAGATATCTGACTTTGAATCAAAAAAGATCCTTTTGCCTTTGATCATCGATATCTCAGCAACCAATGATTGCACAGTAAACTTTAGGGCAGCCTTAAAAACTTCAATAAATTTCCTACAAGACCCTTTAATGATTAGTTGAGAACAAATTTTTTTTCATCCTCAATACTGATTTGAAAAAAGTACAAAAAAACGATTTTTTAGGTTGGCTTAGTAAATCTACCGTTACTTTACAAATATTGATGAAAAGACTAACGTTGCCAGGTCATTTTACAGTTTAATGTACTCCTAATAGCCCTGTATTATTTTCAAATTGATCCATCCAACCGTTTTTCCGGACAGATTGATCAAAGTTTTACAAAACAATTAAATGAACAAGTGATCTTCAAACTAAAATAACGACCTTTTTCACATTTTCTCTAATTATTTGTTAACCCTTAACGATCGTAAGATTTTTTTGCAATACTCGCCCATAAGAGACGACAGAAAATTAAATAAAGTTCTGCAATATGACCAATTATTATGGAACTTGGTAATTTCTCATCCAATTTTAGTGAAATTTGGTATGCGTTATTGAAATGTGATTCTAAAACGATTCGTGGATGAAATTCTGGAAAATGGCCAACTAGGAAGGAACTTGGCCATTTCTTATCCGATTTTGATGAAATTCAGTATGTACGATGGAAATGGAATTCTAAACTGATTTTTGGATGAAATTCTGGAAACTGGCCAACTAGGGAGGAACTTGGCCATTTCTTATCCGATTTCGATGTAATTCAGCATTTACGATGGAAATGGGATTCTAAAGTGATTTTTGGATAAATTTCTGGAATATGACCAACTAGGATGGAACTTGGCCATTTCTTAACCGATTTTGATGAAATTTGGTATGCGCGATGGAAATGGGATTCTAAAATTATTATTGGATAAAATTCTGGAATATGGCCAACTAGGATGGAACTTGGCCATTTCTTATCCGATTTTGATGAAATTCGGCATTTACGATGGAAATGGGATTCTAAAGTGATTTTTGGATAAAGTTCTGGAATATGGCCAACTAGGATGGAACTTGGCCATTTCTTATCCGATTTTGATGAAATTCGGCATGTACGATGGAAATGGGATTCTAAAATGATTTTTGGATAAAGTTCTGGAATATGGCCAACTGGGATGGAACTTGACCATTTCTTGACCGATTTTAGTGAAATTTGGTATTCGCGATGGAAATGGGATTCTAAAGTGATTTTTGGATAAAGTTCTGTAATTTGGACAACTAGGATGGAACTTGGCTATTGCTGAACCGATTTTAGTTAAATTTGGTGTGGGCGATGGAAATGGGTTTCTAAAATGAATTTTAGCTAAAGTTCTGGAATATGGCGAATTATGTAGGAACTTGGCCATTTCTTATAAGATTTTGATGAAATTCACATGTGTAATGAATAGGGCTGTGATTTTTAGGTAAAAACCTTTTCGTGTTGAAGCCAGGTTTACGTGTTTTGGTTACATAGCAACTTGATTCATAAAATTTCCTTTCATATGGCATCGGTTTGTTAGCACCTTTTCTCACCTTTTCCGTGGTTTGGAACCTTTTTGACCTAAATAAACAGTTTTGAACCTTTTTATCGCCTAAATTGTATAGTATTCAAAATCATTTCCAAAATAATCATGAAATGTTCGGATTTTTCATCAAATTGCTATTACTCGTATATTTTTGGTCTACGGAAATAAATTTTAAGACAAGGGACAAATGTGAACGCGACATAAAAAATTTCCTTAGTTAAAAAATATGAATACGAAAACACATTTGTTCAGTATTTTTATTTCTAAAAAGTGAAGTTTTTACTTAGTTCGAAAACTACTTTAAATGTATTTTTTTTTTTTTTTGTTGGCATCCATGAGGAAAAATTTGGCATAAATAGGTTTTTTTCAGTCGGTTTCATCGATGGACAAATGTTATTTTGTCAAATTTGTAATGTGACAATCGTTGCAGTCAAATATCACAAAAAGATCAACATATAAGATCCCAAAAACACAAAAAAGTGCCACAAAAAACCACAGAACTACAAATCAGACGTTTATATCTGAGGTGAGGAATGGAAACGTTACGCATCCGGCTTTTTTGGTTAAACAAAAAGCCTATGCAACTATTTTATAAGTAAAAAGTGCGATAAAATACGAATATATACAGGTGACTATAGACAAAACAACCGACACAACCGAAAGATATGTGGCTATTGTTGTGGAAGGTATTTTAAATAGGGATGAAGATGAAAGCCGCAAAAAGTTTTTATTGAATACTGCTATATTAGAGAAAGCCAATAGTTTCACAGTAGCTAGACTTTTCGACGATTCCGTTAAAATTGTAGGCGAAGATTTTAACTTAGACAAAATTTTAATGTTTCTATCAGTTGCTGTGCCTTTATGGTGTAGGCGGCTGCTGCAATTAAAATTGTCTACCCGAAAATTTTACACGTTACTTGTTTGGCACATGGGATTACATCGAGTGGCCGAAACTACACTGCGCCAATTAAAAAACGGAACAGAATTTTTTTTCGAAAAAATACCCAGATTTGAACGCCCCCGATCTTGGTGAAATAACACCTTTCAAAAAAAAATTTTGGTTTCTAGTTGAAGGAAATTTTGTTTTCTTTTCGATACTGGAAACGGTTTTATTTTATTTTGTTTTTTTATGACTTTTTTGAGTAAAACAAAAGATGTCTAAAAAAAAAAAAATTTGCTGCTGTTTGAAACTGTAAACGAACTTGCTCGATACTTCATTCAAAAATCCAAATCGGCCATTTTATAGAGAATTTAGAAACCTTGCAAAATGATACTAGGAAAATTTCTGTGCGGCCACTCTTTGTTGAGTTATTGAAGTTTTAGTGGGTTAAAGTTTTAGTGTTAAAGTGACTTAAAATTTTATCGTGGAGTGCTAAGTTTACAAGATAAAAAAAATTTACGTCTACGCTTTTTGATACGTTTTCTCTAAAACTGAAATAACTCGACAAGGAGTGTCAGCACAGAAATTTTCCTAGTATCATTTTGCAAGGTTTCTAAATTCTTTATAAAATGGCCTATTTGGATTTTTGAATGAAGTATCGAGCAAGTTGGTTTACAGTTTCAAACAGCAGCAAATTTTTTTTTTTTTTTAGACATCTTTTGTTTTACTCAAAAAAGTCATAAAAAAACAAAATAAAATAAAACCGTTTCCAGTATCGAAAAGAAAACAAAATTTCCTTCAACTAGGAACCAATTTTTTTTTGAAAGGTGTTATTTCACCAAGATACAAGCGTTGAAATCTGGGTATTTTTTCGAAGAAAATTTCTGTTCCGTTTTTTAATTGGCGCAGTGTATAAGATCAATACATCTCGATGTAGAGAGATGATTGCTTACGCAAATAATTTATTTTTAAAAGCGCCTCGATAGTCCAAATTTTTAGAGAATTTGAACGGGGTTTGGAGCTTCCACCAAAGCAAATAGTCAATAATTTTTATTTATGAATTTTACTGTGAAGAAATAAGCAACAAATTTAAGTTAATAAATTAATTAAAAGCAGCTTTATTACTCAAATAATTTTAATTTTTGGAACCTTTTTACCACCTTTTTTTAATTTATAGAGCATATTTTAGGTACTTAAAATGCATTTTTTAGCACCTAAAATTCACAGCCCTAGTAATGAATATTGGGTTTTAAAATTATGTTTAGATGAAATTCTGGAATAAGCCGTATTAGGATGAAACTTGTCCATTTTTTATCCGATTTTAAACAAATTCAGCATGTACTACAGAAATAAAACTCTAAAATTATTTTTGGTAAAATTTATATGGTTAATTTGGAAGGCGCTTGCCTATTCCTTAAACGAATAAAAGAAATTCGACATGTGCTTTAAAAGTGAAAAACTAAAATGGTTATTCCATGTATTTAATGATTTATTTTATCAATAATTTAAGAATCTCATTTTCATCGTGAATGCTGAAATTCATAAAAATAGGATACAAAATTTACAAGTTCCATAACAAATGGCCAAATTCTGGAACTTTATCCAAAAATCAGTTTAGAATCCCATTTCTAAGGCACGTGCTGAATTTCATCAATTTCGGGTTAGAAATGGCCAACTTTCTACCTAGTTGGCCATTTTCCAGAACTTCAGCCACGAACCATTTTAGAATCCCATTTCCATCGTACATGCTGAATTTCATTAAAATCGGATGAGAAATGGCCAAGTTCCATCCTAGTTGGCCATACTCCAGAACTTTATCCAAAAATCATTTTAGAATCCCATTTCCATCGCGCATACCAAATTTTATCAAAAATGGTTAAGAAATGGCCAAGTTCCTTTCTAGTTGGCCATATTCCAGAACTTTATCAAAAAATCATTTTAGAATCTCATTTCAATCGCGCATACCAAATTTTATCAAAAATGGATAAATAATGGCCAAGTCCTTCCTAGTTGGCCATATTCCAGAACTTTATCCAAAAATCATTTTAGAATCCCATTTCCATCGCGCATACCAAATTTCATCAAAATCGGTTAAGAAATGGCCAAGTTCCATCCTAGTTGGCCAAATTCCAGAATTTTATCCAAAAATCACTTTAGAATCCCATTTCCATCGCGCATACCAAATTTCATCAAAATCGGTTAAGAAATGGCCAAGTTCCATCCTAGTTGGCCATATTCCAGAACTTTATACAAAAATCTCTTTAGAATCCCATTTCCATCGTAAATGCTGAATTTCATCAATATCGGATAAGAAATGGCCAAGTTCCTCCCTAGTTGGCCATTTTCCAGAATTTCATCCAAAAATCAGTTAAGAATCCCATTTCCATCGTACATACTGAATTTCATCAAAATCGGATAAGAAATGGCCAAGTTCCATCCTAGTTGGCCATTTTCCAGAACTTCATCCACGAATCGTTTTAGAATCCCATTTCAATAACGCATACGATTTTCACTAAAATCGGATAAGAAATTACCAAGTTCCATAATAATTGGTCATATTGCAGAACTTTATTTAATTTTCTGTCGTCTCTGATGGGCGAGTATTGCAAAAAAATCTTACGATCGTTAAGGGTTAACAAATAATTAGAGAAAATGTGAAAAAGGTCGTTATTTTATTTTGATGATCACTTGTTCCTTTAATTGTTTTGTAAAACTTTGATCAATCTGTCCGAAAAAACGGTTGGTGGATCAATTTGAAAATAATACAGGGCTATTAGGAGTACATTAAACTGTAAAATGACCTGGCAACATTAGTCTTTTCATCAATATTTGTAAAGACCCGGTAGATTTACTAAGACAACCTAAAAAGTCGTTTTTTTGTACTTTTTTCAAATCAGTATTGAGGGTGAAAAAAAATTTGTTCTCAACTAATCATTAAAGGGTCTTGTAGGAAATTTATTGAAGTTTTTAAGGCTGCCCTAAAGTTTACTGTGCAATCATTGGTTGCTGAGATATCGATGATCAAAGGCAAAAGGATCTTTTTTGATTCAAAGTCAGATATCTCAGCAAAAAGTTGACATAGAGAGACCAGAATGAAATTAAATTTACGCCTAATTAACAGGCTAACCGACCTATGCATTGGTTTAACTTAAAAAAAAATTCCCGCGTCCAAAATCGAATTTTTTTATTTCGCGTTCTTTCTTATGATTGCGTGATAACGGTATCTCACAAAAAATTTCCGCTCAAAAGCCTCAAAACTAGAGATTTGAAGCTTTAAAATGCTTTTCTTTTCATCTCTGTACGACCGTATTTTACAAAGATACAGCTCTTCAAAAAACACTAAAAAAATTAGTGTTCCTTTATTTTTTTGGAGTAGTGTAGAACTTGTAACAGTGAAACACAAACAAACAGTGAAAGTGAATAGTGAAATCCCAGTCAACGTGGCAGGTGATAATGAAAATAATTTAGCGTCAGCTGACGCTACAAAACCAGGGGGTCTACCACCATAAAATGGGCACATAGCGTCGAAGAGGACATAGATCCCGCAAAAAAAATTATAGTGGATATTCAAGCAATAGAAATGAGAAAACTCAACGAGGCATCAACCAGTGCAACAGCAACAATGGGCGAGAGATCGCAGTCCGTGGAGAAGGTAGCAAGTACAACAATCGACCGATATAAAGCGAGATCACGTTTATCATTGAATAGCGGCACAATGGATGTAGACAAGTTAAAGCTAGCAGCCGAAAACCACCGGCTGGAAACAGAGATAACAAAGATGAACGAACAATTGATAGCAGCACTTCAAAAAAAAAAAAACAATGATGAGGCCGCAACAATACAACAAAATGCAGGCGAGAAGGTGTTAACAGTAGTAAACATTAAGGTTGTTAACCGCTTCGAACATCTCGAACAATCGAATAACGAGGACTATTTCAACTAGTAAAGCGGAAAGTACAACACAAAAATAAAACCGTTGCTGCAACAACATCAACAAAAAAAAACAGCTGAAAAACAACAACAGCAACAACAAAAACAACAACCAAACCCGAAGCCAGCTGTAGTGGCACAAACAAATAACAACAAGACAGATTCAACAGATACAACAACAAAGAAGAGCATGCGGCCACCACCCATACATATACACAATCAAGAAATAAAAGACGCAATTGATTTGATCAAGGGATCAAATATACTATCAGGAGTACAAATTGAAAATGCGGGATTTTTTCTATTTTTGAACGTTTATTCTGAAAAAATGGTAACAAATGAATTATTCAAAGTATTGTCCATCGCTAGCCACAACTTTTTCCCATCTTTCTGGCAATTTACGGATACCGTCGCGAAAAAATTCGGCCGGCTTGGCTGCTATCCAGTCATCGACCCATTTTTGGGCTTCTTCGTAAGAATGGAAGCGCTGGTCAGCTAGGCCATGTGTCATCGATCGGAAAAGGTGGTAATCGGAAGGAGCAATGTCTGGGCTATACGGCGGGTGGGGTAAGACTTCCCATTTCAGCGTTTGTAGGTATGTTTTGACCGGCGCTGCAACATGTGGCCGAGCGTTGTCATGTTGCAAAATTACTTTGTCGTGTCTTTGCTCGTATTGTGGCCGTTTTTCTTTGAGTGCGCGGCTCAAACGCATCAATTGAGTTCGGTATAGTGCTCCTGTGATGGTTTCGTTCGATTTCAATAGCTCATAATACACCACACCCAGCTGGTCCCACCAAATACAGAGCATGAGCTTGGCGCCGTGAATATTTGGTTTGGCCGTCGATGATGATGCATGGCCGGGGTAACCATATGATTTTTTGCGCTTCGGGTTATCGTAACGGATCCACTTTTCATCACCAGTGACAATGCGATGCAAAAAACCCTTCCGTTTTTGCCGTTCGAGCAGCAGTTCGCATGCAAAAAAACGGCGCTCGACGTCTCTCGGCTTCAGCTCATACGGCACCCAATGTCCTTGCTTTTGGATCATTCCGAGGGCTTTTATACGATGGGAAATGGCTTGTTGTGTCACTCCCAATGAATCTGCGAGCTCTTGTTGAGTTTGACACGAGTCTTCATTGAGTATTGCCTCCAATTCAGCATTCTCAAACTTTTTCACTTGGCCCGGCCGCTCTTTGTCCTCAACGTCAAAATCACCACTTCTAAACCGCACAAACCATCTCTCGCACGTTGAAACCGATGGAACATGACTCGGATAAGTCTCGGAGACCAATCGATGTGCTTCAGCAGCACTTTTCTTCAAATTAAAGAAGTAAATTAAAACTTCCCGCAAATGCTGTTTTGTTGGCACGAAACTCGACATATTGAGAGCTCAAAAAAACTATGAATTTGACACTGCGACAAATTGACACATACTGAAAATTAAAGCTATAAGACGTAACTTTGACATGAACATAGTCACAGTACTGCCTGATGCGTATAGCGTTAGTAACGCCATCTGTTAATAATCCCGCATTTTCAATTTGTACCCCTGATAAATTTCAACATAAAGCGAGTAAACAAAGACAAACACACACTACAAATAGACACATTGGACAATTACAGCAAAGCAAAAGATGTATTAAAGGAGGTAGAAACCTAAAACCATAATACTCAAGGGATTACATGAAGATGAGAAAGTAGCTGACATTAAGGCAGCATTAGAAGAACATAAAACACACAATTAAAAAACAAATTAAACTACCATTATATTGTACAATATGCCCCAGATACAAATATGGGCCTCATTTACAATATTAAGGTATTAAACTATCAGACGGTAACCTGGGAAACCCTCAAGAAGCAGGATGCAATCATGCAATGTTATCAATGCCAGCGATTTCGGCATGTTGCTACAAATTGCAATTTACAATACCGTTGTGTCAAGTGTGACAAACAACACGAACCGGGCAATTGCGAAATAAAAGAGAAAATCACCAAGGAAGCAATATATTGTGTCAACTGCAAGGTAAATGGTCATCCAGCATCTTATAAAGGATGCTCAACATACCAAGCAACACTAGCAAGATTAAGAGCAAAAATCGAAGAAAAACGGACTCAAACAAATAAACCTGCACAAATACAAGTAAATAAAGAAAATGGTACATTTGCAGAAAAGCTAAATGGAAAAAACCAACAACAACAACAATAAATGCAAACATTACAACAATTAACAACAAAACTGGACAAAATTGCTGAAATAATTGCCCAACAAGGAGAACAGATATCGCAACTACTAGGTTTAATCCAATAATTAACGAGATGTATGGTACAACCAGCAACAACAAACTAAAATTGGTGACGATCAACGTAAACTCCATTATCAGCACACAACGAAGACTCAATTTATTAAATTTCATACAAACTAATAGATCGGACATCATGCTCCTCAGTGAGATAAAATTAAATAGTAAACATTCACTAATATTAAAAGACTATAACATCGCAAGACAAGATAGAGCTGAAGGGAAAAGAGCAAGCGGAACAGCAATCTTAATAAAACAAAAATATAACTATCAACAAATAAATACAAACACAAATAATAATAAAGCCGGAATTAAATTAAAATTAAACAATAATAATAAATATCTGTATATAATTTCAATATATTGCTCACATAGTAATCATACAATAACCGAATCACATTTCCAAAACGAATGGCAGAGCAGCACATATTTACAACATACGATCTGGCAAATCCTGACAACTTTTATATAATTGCGAGAGACTTCAACGCAACGCACACAAGATGGGGAAGCACAATGGACAACATAAGAGGCGTCAAACTAAATGATTGGCTAGAAAGAAAAGATATCGAATACAAGGCAAGAGTGTACCGACCAGATAGTAGCACATACCTATGACAGCGACCATAAGGCCATTGAAATTATTTGCAACAACAATAGTTTTCAATTGGATACCTTTAAAGTAGATTCAGCAATACGATTTAATTTCAATAACACTAATTGGCCCATATGGCAAACAAAATTGGATAAAACTTACCACAAACATTTAATAGAAAATAATATGTATTGAACAAATGATACCAAACAATAAAAATATAACAAACAATGAAATAGCGGAGCACATAAACACTATAACGCAACTAATCAATACAAACATAAAAGAAACAATACCAAAAATAGCTCGTGTCAACAATATGGAATGCTACATTAATCATACCGTCAAAAAACTTTACAAAATAAAATCACAACATATTACAATATTAAAACGCGGCAGAAGAAATAATATATTGAGTCAACAACAGATAACACTGAAGGCAGAGATAAAGTGGATAAATGAATTGATTGTACAAAATGTGAAGATAGAGGTAAACAAACGATGGACAGAGCACATAACAAACATCAAGCCTGGACCAAAAATGTTTTCTCAAATAAAACGAATAAGCGCAAAGGACACAGCAAAGGAGGACTTAAGCATAAAGCAACTGCAAGTGGAGGAGGCCGAGACAACTAATATGCAAGCACTACAAATCGATTGGACGCAACTAGAGAAAGAAGGATTTAAATTCAACAGTTACGAGCAACAACAAAATTTGAACATAATTGGACATTATATACAAAAAAACAACCATTCCTAACCCGGTGTTAGGAAAACCAGAACATGTCCAAACCATACAACAAACAATAGAACCATTAATAACAAATTTTGAACAGAATAAAAATAGCCACTTAACAATCACACAACTTGATGGACTGTTGTACAAGCTGAAAGAGATGCAATTCAACCTGAATTTATTGCAGATAATTTACGAATTACTTTACAAACTTAAATTTAAAACCACAAATGGAAACGAGTTATCAAGCAATACATTTCAAATTCACAATGGACTACAACAAGGCTCAAGAACGGCACCGGTGTTATTCAGCCTCTACACTAAAGAATTAATAGAATGCGAACAGCTGAACTCACGGCAAGTTCAACCTATAGCATATGCCGATGACATAGTTATCTACGGGACAGCGAAAAAAGTTTCAACAATTACGAAAAACATACAAGATGCAGTAAACTTTACTGTGGATTACTTGCATACATGGCGCATAAAAATCAATCCGGCTAAATGTGAAACAATTTTATTCAGAAAGCCAGCTATCAACGTCTGACACAAGAAACAATTGGAAACGATTTCAAGTCGATATAGTTGGTACGAACTGTATGCAAAAGCCACCGGTAAAATACCTGGGAATTAATCTAGACCGCTTCCTCTATCTGGACGATCACATTGAGACGCAAATTGTGAAAGCGAAATTTTTTTTTCACAAAAACAAATATTTTCTGCTCACCGCAGATAGCAGTACCAGTGAAACAAATATGCTACAAGTCCTTGGTACGCCCAATATTAACATATGGTGCCCCAATATGGTGGAACATTGGACCGTATACAATGGAGAAAATGAGGATCTTCGAAAGAAAATGTCTTAAATACTGCCACGGCGAATTTAGAACGGCAAGCTCCGGCTACAAAAAATATATATCAAACCAAAAACCGTACGAGAAATTTGGCAGAGATAAAATCGACCTCCATATTTTACGACTAATTAGGGACCATATAAAGAGTGCTACTGAGAATTGGGAAAACTCGTTAATATTCGCACCATATTTTACTGAGGACAACATCAATGAAGCTAGCTGTAAGAAGAATATGAATCCAGGACCAGAGACCTTCCCTTTTCTTGACAGGAAAGGATACATTGAAGACGAGGTGACCAGATACCCGATAATTTACCACCTGGAGAGGAGGCAAAACACAAAAGGATTTGATACTGAAATTTTTGAAAACCGAGAGGAGTATCACTTATATAACCGTTTTAATTTTTCAAATATATTTATAGACCCAGAAACAAATGCAAGAATACGGTCAAAATATTGGTGGCTCAACCCGTAACCACTTCACTGATACAGCCCCTAACCCTTTTGATTCCACACAATCAACAATGAAATGAAGGGATCTGGAAAAAAATCAACAAAAAAAAACCCCATACGAAATGATGAGCCGTGAGCGGAATTGATGAAAGCCGGCGAACACTAAAGTGAGCAGACCGACATCAATTCACTAAAACTCAGGGACTCATTTCATTAGTAAATGTTTTCGGTATTTTTACCTTTTTTAACCGAAAGATATAATAAGTAATGCATTGATAAAAAACCATTGAAGTAAAGTAACTGACCTATTGAATTATATAAATACAGATTACAATTCAAGACTCTAAGGAGCATTAATATTGAAATTATTGTAAATGTACAGAGCTCTTTTGTAATCAGCTTTAGCCCGAGCATAAATTATTATATGAATTGTTAAAAATAAAGCGTAATTTAAAAAAAAAAAATTGCCATTTTACTTTATTATACAGTAAGAAAAAGCCTGTATAAACAGGCGTACGAACAAAACGCAATAAATTAAAAGATTTGGAAACTGACCCAATCGTATCTGAACGTATATTTGTTCTAAATAATTGTTCTGTCAAAGAACCGGTACAAATAAATTGTGAGGAAATTTTGACGATGTCGTCTGCTAAGCCCTCTGTCCTCGGAAGCTGACGTTTTCTAAAAGTTGCTAATAAATGTAATAATAAACACCAACTCTGTTTGTTTATACAAATGACAAAGCGAAAGGACTACTTAGTGTCATTACCAAACAGACAGACAGGCATCGGGTCTATATTATATTAATAGATAATCAAACAAAGCGAATTTCAAAAATACAAATTAATGAATTCAAAATATTTTGGTAGAAGACATTTGATTTGCCCATAGACCCATTTCTGTTAGATAGGACCCTGGAAAGAAATTGAAGGCAAAGTAAAACTGAGATTGGAATTTCGAATTGATTGACTGATTGATTCTTTATCGAATAGCGTAATTATAATCGAAATTTTTTTTTTTTTGTCATTTCAGAGCGTGAGATTCGCTACACAAAATGGAGGAAAACCATTGATGAACATTTATTACTGGAAAAAAAAGCCAATGTTATTAGTAGTTACTATGGTAATAATAATAAGACTAATTCCATGTCATTCACAATATGGCGTTCTATACCTGCTAGCTTATTCATATTTACAGCGTTTGTCTATCTAACGGTTGCCAATTTTAATAAATAATTCAAAAACGCGATTATTTTAGTTGAACCAGGACATCATATAAGTTGAATTGTTAATATTTTTAGAGTACCTAACTACAGTGCGTATTTTAATTTTATTAAATAAAAGTACAAATTATAATTACTATTACCTATTATTAGTTTTCGGATAAAATAAATTAAAGCCAAAAATAAAAAAATTTGCTTAAATTGATTTAAGAACCAAACTCTCATGGGCCGCAAGTTTAATGCTATTCGTGTTTAACGTTTCCCCAACACTAACAGCAGAAATAATGCTATTGATTACAACTATCAGTGTTTCCGGAATACTGCTATAGTAGAAAATATTAAGCAAATTAATGGTTTGTTCCATTGATTCCCAGTTAGCGAGCGTGAAATAGGATTGGCCTGTTGATTGACTCTTTCGGCGAATTATCACCACACTATTGTTATAGGTAAGTATGTCGAGGTCACCATTCTTAAGAGTTTCAGTTTGGCGAATTTTAATAAGACTTTGATATATTTTCAAGTAGCTTCGTGATGCCACTTTTTGTGCCGCAACATTAACTTCCTTGTATTTTTCTGATACTGGAAGCCAAGTTTTGGTACCGGTCGAAAATCCAGCGTTTGTTGTATTGTCCCACTGGAATGGCGTCCGGGCCGGATCACGAGTAAATTGTTCATAAATTTGAGCATTAGTATTACATGCAGCTGGATCTATAGTATCGGCCCATGATATTTTCACGTCAGTCATTCCAATTTCTTCACCCTAAAATGATTTGGAGCTTAATTTATTTCATATACTTTTCTGGGTTTATGATTTTCAAATATACTCACATTATATGTAACACTAATACCAGGCAAAGTGAGTTGTATCATCATAATTGCAGCTATATGTTCCTCACCGATTCGCGATCCAATTCGGCGCTGATCATGATTTCCAACCACCCAGTTTGGAGTGCGACCTTCTGGCAAATGGCTCATCCAATTGTCAACAATCTTTTTAATGTCTTCGGCCTTTGATTCCTTATTCATATTCATAATGAAGTTAAAGTTGAACGGTATGTTTGATCCGTTTTTTCCATGTCCGTTGCCATAATATCGCATTACAATATCGATATGCGAATACGATTCTGTCATGATGACACGTCTTTCCCCACCATGCTCAGTTTGATAATCATCAAGTACTTTTCGCCACTGGTACACCAGTTGCAGAGTCTCCGGTTGATCCTGGGTATAAATATGCATGAAATAGGCTGGATTATTAGTGTCATCGGTTAGGCCACTTTTTGGTTCATCCAAATATTTTCCATTTTGCGGTTTACTTTCGAACACAGATGGGACCGCATCTATTCGAAAACCATCCACACCTTGATCCATCCAAAAGCGAAGCACTTGATTCATTGTCTCCACAACTAATGGATTACGATAATTTAAATCGGGTTGTTTACGATGAAATTGATGTAAATAAAATTCTTGTCGTTTATCACTCCATTGCCAAGCACTTCCAAAAAAGATACTCAACCAGTTCGATGGTGGCAAACGGTTTGATGAATTTGTTGGATCTGTATAGCCGGGGTGCCACACAAAGAAATCTTTGTATAGCGGATCACTATTCTCGGAATGGATAAACCATTCATTTTCATCACTCGAATGATTCGGCACAAAATCCATAATTACTCGAATATCCAGTGCATGGGCATTTTTGACCAGGCCTTGAAAATCAGTCATCGTTCCGTATTCGGGTTGAATCTCAAAGAAACTTGTAATGTCGTATCCAAAATCAGCCATTGGTGATTTATAAATTGGTGATAACCATATTGCGTTTATACCCAGCTCTTTGAGGTATGATAATTTCTCGGTAATCCCATTCAAATCGCCAATACCGTCTCCATTACTATCTTTGAAAGAGCGTGGATAGATTTGGTAAAATGCTGATGTTTGCCACCATTCCTTTACTTCGTCAACTTTTGTATCGTAGTGCGTTTTATCACCGAGCTGTAGTGCCGTGATGATTTTTACACAGCAAATTAGAAATAAAATTTTCATTTTTCAATATTATTGTTCTTCAAGTTTTGACTGTCGCAGAACTACTGGCTGTCGTTTTGTCTAATAAGCCTAGATATAAAGTTTTAGTTTCATTAGAATTGTATGACATAGTACTCGTAACATAATGTTATCGCGATGTCGTTATTGCATTTATTGCACTTCATTCTTTTAGTTTAAAGTAGTTATTCCTCTTAAGATATGAGTCAAGCATTAGAAATTACGTAAACTAAACTATTGAAAAAATAAGGTAACAAGTTCAATTGTTGTAGAAATAAGTTTTCCCTGTTATAAATCGTGGAAAAACGCCAAGAAGTACGTATATGGTTACTATGCAGTGCAACTCGCGTTTTTGTACACATGCAATACGTACAACTTTGTAATAGCTCACAGAGCTCAAAGGAGTTTTATGACATTATACTGAGGGTTATCGACATGGTGACGGACATTTAGTTTACTCTTAGTAAGTACAATGAACCGTATCTCAGAGAGTCAATTTAGACAACTACATCGGATATGCCAGAATTCCCCTAATTCTTTTTTCGCTTTTGACAGTATATAAAGGTCTCTTTTTAGTGTATATTATGCAATGCAATTATCTGATGAAATATTATTTCGTGACATGTTTCGGAACCTAACCTTCTGACTTCGGTCATTTTAAGATAGAAAAACTTCCCAATGTCTGCGTTTGGTAACCAAAGTTATTTTGCTGACTGCTGTTGCCAGTTGCAATTTTTTACAACATAAAATTCCTGAATGTTTTTTAAATTAAAGCAATTTCTCCATTTTTTAGAAAAAATTATGCACATTCAAATGCTACTTTTCAAATCTATAACTTAATTAATATAGACGGCTCTATCACACCATTTTCCCTTTTGAAAATGACATTTTTTTTTATTTTTTTTTTATTAACCATTTTATTATTATTTTAAGCAAGTAGGTAGTTACATGGAATAAAATAAAGAAACTTTCAAATAATAAAAAAAATGTAATAGTGAGCTCCCTATAGCATTGCTATGTTTTGGAGTCACGAAACGTACTTAAACCTAATAAATATATTAAATACAACATTTACAAAAATCATTTTCATTCTCTTAAATTAAAATACATCGAAAGAAAAAATAAATAAAAAATAATAATAATGAACATAAAACAGCATTAAATAACTTTATAATATAAGCCACGGAAGAAAACAATAGATGGTAAACAAAAACAGAAAGTTCAAAATAGTTAAATTATAACTTTAAATAAAAAATCAATATCGGGCTTGGAAAGCAGCCAGCATTTAAGGGATTTTAGAAAAGTTTTCCGGCTGCCCATAGTTCTAATATATTCAGGAATTTGATTAAAAAGCCTCGGTGCAGTATACACGAAAAACTTCCTAAAGTACTCCTTTGTAGCAAATGGAACGTGATATTTGTTGCGTTTACGTAAATTATACTTAATATCTAAATTTAAATATCGATTGCCACTTCGGTTATAAAAAATTCGAAGTACCTTAAAAATATATAAATGTCTTAAAGGAAGTATCTTATTTGCAACAAATAAAGGGTATGAAGGTACTGTTTTTCGTTGGAAACACATAATTCTTATGAAGTGTTTTTGTGCTTTCATTAATTTTTCAAGTGTTGCAGTATAGATACCACCCCAACAAGATATTCCATATTGTAGGTGGGAATCAACCAAGGAATAATACAAACACTTTAAAAACGAAGAATCACAGATCCAGCGAATTAAGTAAAATTTTCTTAGAGCAGGAAACAATTTTAGCTTTACGTAATCAACATGTTCTTTAAAATTTAATTTTGAATCTAACATTAGTCCTAGATATTTATAAGTATAGACTTTATCTATAGTTATGCAGTTTGTATGGCATGAAATTGTATTACAAAGAGATGAATGGTATACTACATTCAGACTAACATCATCCTTAAATCCAATATTAAATATCATATACCTAGACTTTGAGCTTAATACCATTTGATGAATCATGAACCATTGCTTTAACAATGCTAAGTCATTATTCATTGCCAATTCCAAATTTTCAAAATTGTCCTCAGCATACAACAAAGCAATATCATCAGCAAACGCTGTAATATGACCCTTTAATTTCAGTTTAAAAATTGACATAGTATATATTAAAAAAAACAAAGGCCCCAATACTGAACCTTGCGGAACTCCAATATTAACATGCTGCTGCTCACTAACTATTGCATTTACTTTGACACTTTGGGATCTGCCTGTAAGATATGATTTAAATAGGTCATAAGCCACACCACGTATTCCAATATCCATCATTTTCTGTAATAGAAGTGTGTGATTGACCGTATCAAACGCTTTTGAGATGTCTAAAAATAGGGCCCAGCATTTTTGGCCTTTATTTAAATGATTATGCAATGGTGAAAGGAAACTTAATAGGGCATCTTCAGTACTTTTGTTCGTTCTAAAGCCATATTGTCTATCATCAAAAAATTTAATTTTTTCGAGATATCCCACAAGCCTATGTTTAATAATTTACTCGAATATTTTAGAGAAGGTACTAAGTAAGGTTATAGGCCTGTAATTGTTTAGAATCCTACCCGAGTCTTTTCTATGAAGCGGTAAGACTAAGCCATGTTTCATTTCAGATGGAAAAATCCCATTTACAAGACATAGATTGAAAATATAAGTTAAAACATCGACAGGCAGTATTTTTTTTACCATCATCGAAGAAAAATTATCAATACCAGAAGAACCACAGTTTTTTAGGGCCCCAACAATAGCACCAATTTCAGTTTCAGACGTTGGAGTTAAAAATAAATTACTGGAAACATAAGAAAATGCAAGCGAATTATATAAGTCAATTGGAATTTCACAATTTTCAATATTTGAATTCAATAATTCTAGAGGTATTTTTATAAAGAAATTATTGAAAATATTCGGCATCTGATTGACATCTGTAATAACAGAGCCATTAAATTCAATAGAAACAATATTATTGCTAGGTTTATTTTGCTCCAGTATCTCATCCACAATTCTCCACTTATCCTTAATGGTATTTGAATTGTTGAGTTTGTTTCTATAATAATTTCCTTTCACTATTGGAATCATATTTTTAATTCTGGAGTTTAAATACTTCACGGTATTTAAAGTTTTTGTATTATCTGGATATTTCTTTAGAAACTTCAATTTTTCATTTCTCAAGTTTATTTTTATTAATAAACCATTTGACATCCAAGGCTTGAGCTTAAAATCATTACCAGTAGCCCGCTTAAGAATAGAACAATCATTAACTAGAAGGCCAAGCTTAGCGATGAAAGACTCATAGGCATTATTTGGTATTTGTGTACTAAAGATTTCATCCCAGTTACATTTTGAGAGGCTTAGGAAACAAAATTATTTTATTTGAATTAGCGTTCAGATATTGATTACGACTTTTTAAAGTAGATTGAAATTGTAACTTTATTAAAATTGTATTATGATCCGAAATTCCCATATTAATGCTATCAGTCATCAAGTTTAAATTATAAGACCTGGAAAATCTACCAAAAACATGGTCAATACAAGATGCTGATTCATTACGAGTAATATCATTTAGAAATGATTCCAGACCAAAAGCAGATAACATTAAGAGGTACTCATCTGTTAAATTACAGTTTTTTAAAATATTTATATTAATATCCCCTAAAACTACTAAATTTTTTGATTTCTCTTGTTCCAAAAATTGCGAGAACTCATTTACAAAATCAACTGTAGGAATAAAATGAAATCGATATATTAAGATAAAGCTGACCTCAATATTACTAATAAGAACTTTTAATTTTAACGCATCTGCAGATTTTAAATTTAAATAAGTGACTTCGTGTTTTAAAGTATCACTTACATAAACCGCAACACCACCTAACTTGTAATCATTATTACATTTAGCATAAAAATAAAAATTGTTTAGTGGATAGTTATCAGTTTCTTGACTCGTAATCCATATTTTAGTTAAAAACACAATTTCGAACTTTCTCTCAAGCGCCATAATATTTGCTAAGAGTAAATCATTATTCTTCCTCATACTGCGAATATTTTGCAAAATAAAATTAAAATTTGCAGTTGAAGAAACGCGATACAAAACATAAGAATAGCTCATACAGAGTAGTAAAAATAAGATTATTCCAAAAGTAAATTCCAAACAGAGATATTAATGCTATTTTAAATATAACAATACAAAAAGTATAAAAATAAAAAAATGATTTAAAAAAATTAAAAGAAACGAAAATAAAATTAAATATATACATAAAATTTAAATTGTAGATAAGCTCAGGGGTGAGATGTTATAACCATCACGTTTTTCGCTTCGATAGATTTTCGATAGAATAACTGTACTCCTTTGTTAAAAATATAAAATTTTAAAACAATTTAGTTCTAAAATACCGTTATTCTATCGAAAATGCATCGAAGCGAAAAGCGTGATGGTTACAACATCTCACCCCAGATTTCCACATTACATTATTTGCCATCTTAAGCAAAAAACTAGTACTAGTTATACCACTAACCAAAAAAACAAAGCAGTTAGGATCTAAATCGAAGACCAGATATGGCATTTGTAACGTTTTAAAAATACAATATTTGCTTGTAAAATGATTCAAAACTGTTTTAAAAATATTGAAATAGACCGTCAAAATAACAATAAAAAGTAAAACTATTGTAGCACAATAAGCTGTAATTAGAATACGATACAAATACAACAATACTACTGTTTTGGCACAAACATCTTTTAATTTGGTTGCAAAAACGCATAATATGATGATAAAACTTAAATTGCAACTTAGTATTAAAAATTTAACTCCGAAAAAGGTGTACCAATTATACAGCCATAAACTAAATTTAATAAAACCATAAATACAAATTAAACCATAAAATAATTTCAATAAATTTCTATTGTTCAACAGTTTTGACACCTTACATAAGAAACATAAACAAAACAAACAGAAATTTAACATTAATAATGAGCCAAGAATAATTAGATTATATAAAACATAACTATTTTTAATGCCGTTACATAAACTATTGAAGTTAAGATTTTTAAATATTATTCCAAAGACTGCATTTTTATAATTCACAAAACCTGATGACCTAATAAGGAATAGCAGTGCATACAAATTAATTCGAAGCTTATAATAATTAAACATCATCTCCTGCGGCTGATCGAAATAAATTTTTCACATAGTTTATGTCGTTGAAAGATTGAATTCTGTAGACATTAGTTCCGTTCGCTTTCCTAAGCAAAATTGTGTTGTTTTTCACCCATAAGTATTGTAACCCATGAGTTGTTTTTAGATGTTTAGCTTCACCATATAACTTTGCCTGTAATTTGGTGAAGTTATTCATAATAATAATCCTGCTTTTATGTGCTACACCAGCTGTTGATGACGACATTTGATCATTAGTAGTTGATAGTCCCAGATCACTAAAAAATAACGATTTTCTGGCATAATACGCTTTTAATACGTCATTTATTTTCAAGCGAGGAAAGTTTCACAATCAGCACAGAATTAGAAAACTTTTTGGTTTTATTGTAATGTGTTTCACGTTTAACCGATATAACATTACTAAGATTAGATGCTACATCTAATTTGGTGAAAATACTTGAAACAATATCGTTCTCTTCGACTTTATCTGGGATACCTGATATTATTAAATCATTTGCTCTTGTGCGCTGCTCTGCTTCATCCAAAATTGATTCGAGTTTGCTAACACGAAGTTCCAATAATTCATTCTTAGACTCAACATTTGAAAGTTTAGTTGTTAATGTCTTATTTACTTCGACTAACGCGATTATCTTTGTATTTATATCGTCCATAGAAACAGAAAAATAATTTTGCGACTTTTCTATTTCATTAACCGTTGTTTTCAACTCCATTAGTACTTTCATTACATCCGATATAGTTGGATTATTAGTAGGTATAGAACTGGGCTCATTATCAGCACATATGACTATGGATTTTCTACCATGGTTTTTACATTTAGCGCACTTCCAATTAGCCGAACCGGATTTAATAGCACTAAAAAGCTCATGAGATATATTCCCACATCTAATATGAGTTGCTTCTGCACACTCGACACACTGTACACCAGGATATTTCACATGCGTAATATTAGTAGAGCATTTAGAACATTCTTTCATTTTGTTAACACAAATTATTTCACTTTGACTAAAAAATCAAGTTTATGAACAAAACAGTTGTACAAAAACAGTTATTATGATGCAAGAATCACTTTTATTCACTAAGCCTAATTCACAAAACAGTTATTTCTATATGTTAAAACAGATAAAAAAAATAAGAATTAGGAAACTGATAACTTAAATAAAAAATGTTTATTAATACACAATGTGTTTCCAACTATAAATTTTCATTAATATTATTATTATGATATATATTTATTATTTTTAAAATTTATTTTTGACTCTTTTATGTCATCCACCGATGAAGGTTTTTGTACGAATGTCCATTTTAATGCTAAAATGTAGAACCTAGCATATATTGCATCTTTCTATGTTATTGTTTTAGCATCACAATGCATCACGTTGCACATGTAGCGTATCGCCATCGACAATTCTATTCATTGCTTGTTGGACCAAAAATGTCAATGAAAAATTCAGAAGGCTATTTTACATATAATAGTTGTGTAGTACTTTTCCTTTTACTAATTACTTGTCAATTTTATTTCGCCATTTTGTTTTATATAAATTCAGTCCCTTCTTTGTAATCGCACGAAAAGGCAGCCTACACAAAAAATAAAAACTACGGAATAGCGACGCTACACAGTCGCCATTTTTTCATTGTTTAAAAATCTTAAAAACCTATAAACATTAAAGATTTTGTAATCTGTTTTAAATATTGTTTTCTTGCATACAATACAGTAAATACACAGTGAAATTATTTAAGTAAAAAGTCTTTTTGTGAGTTAATCTTTTATTTTTGGCGCATCACGAAAAGTTTGAAAACGTTTAAAATATTAAGTGCAACACAGAGTGTATAATTATGCGATTTATAGCTGATTTACATTCAACGACTTTCGACGTCCGCAAAAAAGTTGAAACACAACATATGAAAAACAGCAAAGACAAAAGAGAAAAAAATATTCATCTGCTTAAAAAAGTCAATTGAAACCCGAGAAACAAACCCAAAAGTCGTCGTCTGCTTTTTTTTGCAGATGTCGAGTTTCATCTTTTTTCTGTAAAATCGTCAATGCGTGAATAAATAACTATAATAAGGTTACATAAACAAGAAAACCAATCATTTGTATTGGTTTATGACATTTTTTGTTTAAATTTAGTTTTTAATGTGTAAAAAAAATGAATTTTTGATTTGACATCTGCATCTGCAAAAATCTTTGAATGTAAATCAGTCTTAAACCACGTTGTTAAATGTGAAATTGAGATATTCATCTCTAGTCGATATTAGTCGCCTGGACAAATACTCGTACAACACGAGTCAACTATCAAATAAATAATAAATTGGAGTCAGATAGAAGTATTAAAGCTGGATATACACCAACCTCTTAATTGGAACACGCGCACGCATTAGTCCAACCAAAGTGGTACATCAGAGCACGCTCCAAACACACTTAATTTTATTCAACCAATTATAACTGGATTAATGACTAAAAACTATTTGTTTGTGAAATTCCAAAATTTTTTACAAAATAACCCTAAGCCATTGTTAATTGGGACATCATAGAAATATTGTCAATAATGGAGAATACGTAAAGTTTAACTCTCGGACCAACTTGTTATATGAGAGGTATAGGTTCTACACTCGCAGCCAAAAAGAGGGTGAACCTTTTGATCATATTTTAACCAGCATAACACAGCTGATCAAGAAGAACTGTAAATTTGGAAACCAAGAAGAATCTATATTGCGGGATAGAATAGTGTGAGATATAGCTGATATGAAACTACAAGCGCGACATTTGAGGATAGAGGAACCGGATTTGCTGAAAGCTGTTGAAACTGGTTGAATATCGGAAATAATTGGTTCGCAAACAAAACAAATACAGCAATGGCAGCAAGGTGAAACAACCGTAAAACAGGGCAACATGGCGAAACAGCAGTAAACGTGTTATACAACAATAATTTCAAAAATAATTCTAACCCTATAGTTTTAGAAACACATTTAGTAATAATATTAATAATTCATTTAAAAACATATTCACATGGAAAAATTGTGCATACAGGCATTAATCGGTATCCGGCTTATGGAAGAAAATGTGATTATTGTGGCAACACAACTATTTTGCAAACGTTTGTCGGAAAAGACTTGGCAATTTAGATGCAAAAAAATGGAATGGTTCGAATGATAGAGCAGGACGAGGGAAGTTCGTATTTGTATATTATTATTGACGGTATACAAATTTAAAGTGATTGCGAATTAGATCATGGTAATGAACGTAATTTAGCTTTTAATACATACATTTAACTAATTTAATACATTTTCAATGAATCGAATACTTTGAATGATCATTTTCACGTTAATAGCGATACTTTAGTTAGCCGAAAAAGCAAATATAATCAGTGTAGTGCAATTAATATTATTGGTAGAGGCAATCTAAGAAAGAAATCAAGGACTGGTATCAGGAACTAAAAGTTGGGGATAGGTAGATCCAATTTAAGATTGATAGTGGAGCGGAAGTAAATACGATTCCGTAGCAAATATTTAAAGAAATGAATACCAAATCTGACATTAACTCAATTAAACATCAAGTAGTAGATTATGGAGGACCTGCCATAGAAAATAAGGAGAAGGTGTGTATAGAAATAGAATTTAAAAATCGAAAATGCCTGGTTGAATTTGTTATTATATGTAAAATGGTAAAGCCGATTCTAATATTGTATAGTAGCATAGCTCTGGGAATAATTAGCAGTAAAATCTGATGACATTATTCAGAAACAAACATTTATTGAACAGAATCGTGATATCTTCGCTGGATTAGGAAGATTTCCGGATAAATGCACATTACCTCTAAAGCAAAATGCCATACCAGTAGTTAAACCTTCCCATCGGGTTCCTCTGAGTATTCGCAACAAATTGAAATCCAAGTTAGAAGAGATGGAATTGACAGGAATTATTTCAAAAGCTAATGAACCAGCCGATTGGATTTACAATTTAGTAGTCATATAGAAAAAGCTGATAAAAGCTTACGTATTTGCCTCGATCCGCAGGAGCTTAACAAAAACTTATAGCAAGATCATCTTCTCATACCCACATTGAACGACTTTATGTTCATATGCAAATATGCAATTTTTTTACTGTTTTGGATCTTCGTGAAGGCTTCTGGCAATTAGAACTGGACCAAACTTCAAAGCCTCTAACAACAATTAGTACTCCATTCGGATGTTATTACTTCAATGTACTTCCGTTCGGTATAAATGTAGCTCTTGAAGTATTTCAGAAGCTTAATCAACGTATTTCGGCTAACTTCCGGGTTGTTTGGTATATATTGATGATATTTGTGTGGGTGGACGAATCAGGGCTAAACATAACCATAATTTATTAAAGGTTATCAATCGCGCGCGTGACCTTAATATAAAATGTAACCCGAAAAAAGTACAAAATTGCTCACAATCGGTAAAATATTTGGGTCATATATTTTGTGATAATGGAATAGAACCGGATCATGAAAGAATTCAGACCATTATGCATATTAAAAATCCAGTTAACCGAAAGGAATTAGAAACAAATTTAGGAACATTTAATTATTTGAGGCAATTTATTCCTCGCTTAATGCACCTCTTCGCGCTCGTCTACGTAAAGATATCCATTTTCAGTGGGGCCCGGTTCATTCGAAAGTCTTGGAAGAAATTAAAAATAGAATCAAGAAGGTGGTGCGATTACAAATTTTCTCTCCAGATATTCCAATAGTCATTCAAAGCGATGCTTCAAGAGACGGTCTGGGGTGTTGCATGCTGCAAAATGTTAAGCCCGTGCATTTCACATCCAAAAGCTTAACTTCAGCAGAAACGAACTATTCTCAAATAGAGAAGGAATTGCTAGGCATAGTATTTGAAAAGTCACAATTTTCACGGACCTCAAGCCGCTTGTTTCGATTATGAAAAAACAAATTTGTGAAATTCCGTCAAACCGTTTAAATCGTATAAAAATCAAACTTCTTCCATATTAGAAGTAAACTTCATTCCTGGCCGAGATATTCACCTACCCGATTTATTATCATGCAATTCTTACAATGGGGGTTCAGTAGATGTCAATCCTGAGTTAAATCAAATAGTCCATTCAATTGATCTGGGTAATTCGATAAAGGAACAGTTTATAAAAGAAATTGAAAACACCCTGTCCTATCCAAATTAGACTACTATTGCAAATAGGGTTGGCTAACTGATAAAACAAAAATTACCGAAAGTTTGAAATTCTATTGGAATTTGAGACATAAATTGTGTGTTGAAGAAGGTATTTTGTTTTATGAAGAGCGAGTATTCGTTCCTTCCACTTTATGGCAAGATACGTTAACTATTTTACATGAATGATGTGGCATTTACAAAATAAAAGTAAAAGCAAAATCATTGCTTTATTGGCCTTGAATATTGTCTGATATAGAAAAAAAATAAAAATTTTAATAAAACACATGTTTGATTTGATTTGTTTTAATGGTTTATTATCTGTGGAATCTGTGATGATATACTCGTATTTTATAATTTAAAATATTGCATCTTTATTACGTCTTTGTCTGGTATTACTACATACTTAGGTAATAGGTTATTGTGTGGCATGTTGGTAAAAATATCATCTGGGCAAGAATTCCGGTTCGATGACAAATGATAATGAGAAATGACTTGATTTTTTATTTCAACTCGTCGGTTGCATTTTTATTTAGAGTAGGCGAAATAAAAAAAACAACGAGCGAGTTCACCCTCAACTCGCAAAAGATTTATGTGAAAACTTTTTTGTATAACTATTGAATCATTTCAAGCCATTTCGTTAAGGCTCAGAAACCCCTCCATAAAAACGGATGTTGTTCGCTCAGTATTTAAACTAAGTTACATTTTTGGTTCAAAAAGTTAGTAAGTTATAATTCTATTTTGAATTTGGAGGACGAACCTTACTGACAATAATTAAGCATAAACAAAGTACAGTTATGTTAAGTTAATCACCTAAACCTCCATAATAGTAAATGGTCACGGCAACTCACTGAACAAAGCAAAATCAGGTTACACGTCCGTTAAATGATCGTTACAGTACTCGTTCGAAATTCTCAAATAAACATCGAACTCGTACTGTAACAACTCATTTATCGCTCTTGTAACGTAAATAACTATTACACTTCACAATCATAATTTCCTTTTACTCGTATGTAATTTTCATTTTCAAAAACACTTGCTGCTGCGGCCATATATAGCAGATATTTTCACAACAGAACAAATTAAAGTAGGCGGTTTTTTTAATTTTTTTTTGTTGTATTCGGCTCACAATAGGGCATGCTTATAGTAACAATATTCGCCGCTGTTTTAGAATGTAGCACCCTCGGTAAAGGTTAGCATGGCAAATGTTATTTGTGTTTTGTATCGAAAGTGTATGGTGAATTTAATAACAGAAAAGAATTTGTATATTTTAAAATGTTTATAAGTCATTTAGCGACGCGTTCGAACTTCGTAGCCATAAAATTAAACATTAACACTTTCGCGGACATGACGGCAAATGCCGTCAAAAAAATAAACTTTCGTTTAGGACATGACGGTATATACCGTCATACCGTTTTGTGATCGTCGAAACGAAAAAAAATATTGAACAAAACAAAATTACGAAAAAAGTTCCACAAAAGGGTCCAAATTAAAATTGCAATACATTTGCTAGGACATAAAAGTGTTATTTCTTTGACTGTGCTAACTGTCATGCCTCAAAGCAACTTTTTTCGATGACGATATATACCGTCATGTCCTAAACGAAAGTTTTTTTTTTGACGGCATTTGCCGTCATGTCCTCGAAAGTGTTAAACATTATTGTAACCTTTATCACGACGGTAATGACATCTGATGTGCGGAAACAAAATCAAACTCGTTTTGCATGCCCCCATGTTTTTGAAATGCCGGATGATGTTGTATATTGCCTGAGTATGCGTAGATTTTGCATTGATTTTACGTTTTATTTATTTTTTCTTCTTATCGATATTCACACATACCAGTAATATTTTTTGTTCGGCATTTTTGTTTCCGTAACCCGATTTCTATACAATTTTTTACTTACTCCTGCCGCTAAAGATGTTTTCACATCAAAAATAATTGGAAAATGTCCTACTTGTGAAACTTATCTACCAAAGAATCTAAGACAACCATTACTGTCGCATGAAAAACCACAGCTTCCTTTTGAAAATGTTGGTGGTGATATAATGGTGTAGCGTGCCAAAATGAATGATTTTATTTAATAGGAAAAAAAAATGAATAAAAATAAATTTCGGGAAATTCAGTTTAACCAAAGTTTATTGAGAGCACTGTTATACCGAGAAAACGCCACATCTGATCGGAGCAATTCTGGTGTCAATTTGTGCGTAGAGAAACTGTGGCAGATTAAAATATTTAACATCTTACAAACTTTATCACCCAAAACACCTGTAAAATTCCATCAATTTTGATTTAGTTTATAAGACTAATCTGTTGAAAATTCCACGAACTATAGGTACCAATTAAATGTACCACACTTGGGGTTTTAATTAGTTGGATAATTCTAGCTAGATTACCGCTGATGGGGTCTAACTGAATTGAGTAATAAACTTTTTTGTTGACGTTCAAATTTATTATGTTTTATTAATTAAATTGTTACAGTTTATATACTTATTTGATATACATAAAACACTACGGAATACGACACATAGCCCACGCCGCATTTTTTTAATTTGTTTTGTAGAACTATTTGAACTGTTTTAAATCGACCAAATTGTAATCGAATAAAGCCAGATTACCAATTATATGAAGAGTAGGAGATAGTATAAATCTAAATGGCATTATCGATTGGTAAGATCGGGCTCTCCAACAATCCAAGAAAGTCGATCCATCAAACTACCAAAAATAGAGAAAACAAAACGAGACTCTAAACAACAATAGAAGAGCAACAATAAATGAACAATCAAATACCCTTCCTGAACGGGGGGCCTGGCTATTTATGAATTTATTCCGCCTTTCGAAAAATACGATCCGATTAAAAAATACGTCTAGTTTCTTATAAAAACAGTAAATCTTTTTATGTGCATATACATATTTAAATAATTTTCAATGAATTTTCGATTTTTTTTATCTTAGCACAATTGCGGACTCTCACAAAATTGAAAATGAGAGTGTTCTTGATTGAATTATTCAGCGCATCCAGCGTATGTAGAGGCTATATTTGAGATAGTCTAAAATGGAGAATATTCCACTCAAACTTTTTAGTCTCACTGAAAGGTAGACTCAAATTTTTTTAAATGTCGCTACATTCAAAAGTTTGAGTGGACCCAGGTATGTACACTTTTAAAACATACCCCGGTACTTTTTGTTTACTGACTAATATTTATGGTTAATTATCATATCATCACGAATCACGAATCTAAAGGTTTTGGTGATTAAAATGTAGAACGGCAGCTATGTAAATGTGGTTCCAAAACTGAAACTCGAAAAGTCAGTCAACGTATTATGGATTCAGCTAATACAAAAGGCATTAGCTTACCTAAAGGGCAGACAATTTGCGTTTGTTGCTAAAACCCTTGATCAAGAAATCGCTGTATTGGTGCAGAATTTTTATGAAGATGACGAATTGGGTCGGGTGTGTGCTATGGTAAACGGAATTTCGAGACAATGTCATGACAATGTGTTCTTTGTAATTCGAAGGCTACATTTGGTCTACTTCGTCCGCGGCACTGCGTTTTGGCAGATTTTAGCGGCACCCAACTCACAGTACATAAATACTTTCATCTGTATTTATCATCAACACATTAAACTTATGTTTACAATCTTAAAATCTATGAACCTCCTTTCACACGAAGAATGAAGTTATCGAGGTCTTATTTCATAGATTATACAATTTGTACTAATCCAACCACACAATATGCTATTTAAATGAATGCACAATCTGCCTAGGAACCGATAATTTGTGTAAGGATACATTCATGAAATTTCTACAAGGTGGCGTCGACGAAATAAGTCATGCAGTGGCAGAAAATAGATCGATGCACTATGGAAACCACCCTTCCATATGTGAACAACTACAAAATATAGTTTTAGATTTGTTTGTTGCAGAGCAACAAGCAGCTTACCTAAAATATAGAAAATCAGTTGCAGCAACTAATAAATGTATGACTTCTCTGAGAAATTTTCATTTGTAATTCAAGATGCGGTTCAAGGATTCCATTGAGCCAATGTACATTGTATAATACATCCATTTGCAGTGTATTTTAAAAACGAGAAAGCGGAGCGTAAAATCATATTTTATAAACAACCCATTTTTTAATTTTTTTGTGTGATTCTAAGGTAAATAGGCTTTCAGAAACAAATATAAAAAGTGGTGACCCCTTGGGTCACCAAATATGACATTTTTTTAGAAAAATTCACTTTTTCTTCGACAGAAATTTAATAAATAATTAAAAATGTAGCATTATATAAATCAAGAGTCTCTATCATATGAGCCAATAATCATTAAAATCGGTTCTATAGGTTTTGAGAACCAGCACTTTGGAAATTTGAGTTTTTAAAACAAATGTAAAAGAACAGTAGGTACTGTAAAAGGATACATGAAAATATGAGTTAAATTATTTCACGTAGAGAACATTTTCAGTAATTTTCGGCTAAATCAAAGAGGGTCAGGACAAATTTTTGTATTTTTTAATCATTTTCTTATGGAATCGCTGTAGTTGTGGTTGCGGCGGATGTAACTAATTCCCGATTCAAAAACTTTTTTTCTCACAGGTTTGTATGAATTGCCAACATAACGAAAGAACATTTTTGTTCGTTATATTGAAAATTCAAACAAATCTATAAGTAAAAAGTTTTTGCATTGTGAATGCTCTGTTGAACTACTCGTTTAAAGTTTTTCCAAACTGTACTATACGTTAATTGCGCGTAGATTTATAAACATTTATATATTTATCGGTAATTGGGAATTCTCTCTTGTAATAATAAAAAACAATTCATATAACCACAAAAATACTTGTTTTTCAATTAAAAATTTATTAATTCATATAATGTAAATAGTCAACGTAAAATTATCAAATTTCTGTTTATACATCACATTTCATAATACAAAAATAAATTATTGTTAATGTTAATCTTCCTTCTAGCGAGCGAATGCTTTATAATACTCTAGTACGGATTACAAATAGCATTTATGTGTGTACAATACAGCAAGGTTAAATTATACTAATAATTTGTGCTGATTACTTATTATTTGTTATGAATGTTAATACGATATAAAAATATATATTAATTAATTTTAAAAGTTTTAGTGATTTTGTTTAACTTACTTTTTCCGTTGATTGTTTCGAATAAACAATCAATCGTTGAATCGTATCAAGAAGATTAAATTACAATAATAATTAATATATGTAGTTACTTTGCAAGATTGATGACTTTGTTGTGATGGCATAATTTGCTGTTACACTAGGGCAGATAGTTTTTGCATTGTAAATGTTCTGTTAAACTACTCATTTAAAGCTATTTCAAACTGTATGTTAATTGAGCATAGATTTATAAACATTTATATGTATATGGGAATTATATATTGTAATAATAAATAACAAATCATATAATTACAAAAATACTTGTTTTTCAATTAAAAATTTCATAATGGCAAGATAGAGGAAGAAATAAAAAAGGGTTATGTTCATGCTTTCATAATGTTGGCTGTCCTCTAGAGAGTATCCATACTATACTTACCAATGTGCTATATTAGCACTACTTATAGAAAATCACTAAAACCACATGTTTCTTCTCCCCATGTTGGAACCACATGTTATGTAGGTCTAATTAATCCAATTCGAGCACAAGAAAGTTTTCCAACATATCCCGATAGCGGTCGCCAGTAACTGTTACAGGATTGCCTCCATCCTCAAAAAATAAATATAGCCCAGTAATGCCGCCAGCCCAAATAGCGCACCATGAAGTTACTCTACGAGGGTGTAGTGGTCTTTGGTGTACCAATTGAGGGCTTGATTGGGGGCACATGTTTAACAACTAAGGGCACAGGGTACCACCAAAAAAATCTCGTTATTAATCAATATAAATCAATTATTTAAAAATTCGTTATCGACAATTCTCTACAATTATCTAATGCAAACTAACAAAAGGCTTCCAAACCAAAATGGCGGCCAAACAAAATTGACTTGGAGCATAAAACGCACGCTGTATAATTAATGCGATTTTTTTTTTTTTTTTGGTGAGACGGCGCGGTTTTTGTGCAAATATGTGTATTAAGATTTGCTTCTTCAAAAATAGATGTTAACTCAACTGCCCAAGTAAAAATAAGTTTGGGCGTTGCTGGGTTAAATATTAGCCAAAAGTTTGAACCTGCACTATTAAATAGCTAAAATACAATCGATTTGGGTTGGGTTTTTCTTTTAAACTGCTTAAAACATTACAGCCCAATTTGACTAAAATGCTACACAATTTTATGTGAAAGTGGCATTCTCGTACACAAGTGTAAATTGTATTTCTTAACTACAAAATTGTAGTAGATTAAAGTACATTTTGTAGTAGATTCCTTTAAAACTGCCAAATTCTAAACAAAAGTTCAGTTTTGGGAGTTCCTTTGATTTATGGGCCACCGTGCATGTGTTCTTATGTCCTGGGATCATATGGTTCCCTTTAGCTCCCTATTCTTCTTCGAGGGTGTTAATTGTCTTATCAAAGTCTTCCAATTGATGGCTTTTTAATTGAAAGACACTACATATTTACTTGTTTTGATTATTTTTATTAGAACTGCACATGTAGCATATACCTATTTTAAAATGAGAAATATTATAATGGCTCGTTCCTTGTTGAACTATTTTTGCTGTTTCTACAATCTTTTATTTTCTTTATTTTTTATTGCATTGTTTTAAGTAAATTCTGTTTTTAAAAATATTTTTCTCCAGTTTATAAATAAATTTTATTTTTTTCTGTGTACATCCCAGTTCTTAGGACTCTATGATTTGATCACTGTCCTAAGAAGTGCTATGTATATCGATTATACCTTTTATGATGTCTATAATAGACGTGCCCTTTAATCCGACCTTCAACTGTAATAATTAATACAAACCAATACCTGATACTCAAAATATAATTAACAAAACTAAAAACAAAACAAATGGTGATTAGTGGAATCGCCACACGGTTATGAGTCCGAAATAAACGAAAAAACGATATAAATGCAATATTGTGGTTTCGGCACTAACTATATTGTTATTGGCGGATTCACAATGTCGTGTACAATTTACATCACTGTGGTGTTACAGGATACGAAATTCACAATATTGTGATAGCATTTATGTGTTCGGGAATAGCAAACCCACAAGTCATGTGTTGAATTTAAAGATACAATTATTAAGGAAAATAAAAAACCCGAAATACGTTACAAATAACAGTACAATTTTAATTTATTAAATCATAAATGCTATGTCAAAAGTGGCTAGTGCTACATGAAAACAATTTAAGGCTTGCTTTTATTCAATAAAATGCCTGAATAATAATTCGTTGTTTTGTAACTCTTGTCTAAATCTAATATTAAAAACTGTGTCCATCCGTCTGAAGTTAAAAACATTGTCGTAGCAAACGAATTGAATTATCGAACACAGCCTTATATTATGTAATGCGGTATTTGATAATACTGAATAAAAATAATGAAACATGACGTTAAGGGGGGAACCTCCTCCAGATATTAATTTTTTTGTATTTTTTTGATTTCCTTAAAAATTCATTTGTATCTGAAGAATATATTTTCAAAGTTTTAAGTCCAACAGAAAGTCCTAAAGGTCCCTAGGAAGTCACCGAAGTGATGCGCTCTCTTCAAGAACAAAAACTTCAATCGATTTTTTCTCCAAACGTGTTTTTTTCCACGCCGTGGAATGTAACTCAAAAAATAATGTACCAATCAACCTGAAATTTTGTACAGATATTCTTTAACTTATCGGCCTTTGCACAAACCTAAAATTTCGTATAAATTATTATAATAAATATTATTTTTAAAGATTTGTTTATAAAAAAAGTTTTTTTTTTCTTGTCCTCAAATTTCAATTTTTTTTTTATTTGCAAATTTTAGGTTCATGCAAAGCGAAATGATTTATTTTAGTGAAAAAAATTTGTTTCGTTGATTTTAGTTAACTACAAGGACCTGGGCGTTCCACGGCGCAAACTCTAGGAGCCAAGTTCGAGCACCACTAGCGCTGCCATATTTTTTTACAATCATTAGATAGAACGTGAATATTACTATGTAGTGGCAATAAATGCTCTCAAATTTTTGGAAAAAATTATTTAAAAAAAACCTATTGTCTGGAGGAGGTTCCCTCCGTTAAGTTGCCACAATATATTAAAAAGAGATTCCTAATTTGAAGAAAAAAAAACACGAAACACCTAGTCACGTTTAAATTCTAAATTAAAACGTAAACATTTATATAAAAGGACTCTCTGGATTGTTTTTTCTTAAAAACAGCAGTTACTCTTCTCATGCTTATCTTTTAAACCATGTCTATAAACGGTAATTACTGGATGCCTGAGAAGAACCGAGACGCAGCGGCTATGTGGAAGTGGTTAAACTCGACACACTATTATTTATGTTAGTCCGGTTTTTCCATCGCTCGGAAACAGAAACGTTTGGTTCGATAGATTTCAATAAAGGGAAGAAAGGTCAGTCTGAAAATCCGAAAAAAATACTTTTATTTCAGATTTAATCTCAACTACAAATGTACATATTTTAAATAATCAGATACTTACTAAATTTCCACTGTCTCCGCCCAATTTCAGCATGTTTTTTAGTATTAAATCAATGTACTCATCTTCAATGTGGCAATAAGGCGAAAATGCACTTGGGCTGCGTTTACAGCTACACAATAAATTAGCGCCATTCACGATAAAGTATCGTCCTTTTATAGTTTTCCATCTTGAATTTATATTATTAATCACAGCATTATTATCACCCCGGTGGCACAGTGGTCAGCATGCTTGCTTTAAGCTACGAAGTTTCCGGGTTCGATTCCCGGCGGTGATGAAAAAATTACGGCTGGTTAATGTAGGATCAATGAATTAATCATTCATTATCCGTTAAATATAATGATTACGAAACTTCATAATGAAGCGGCCAAATCCCTCTATGGGATGTAGCGCCAGCGGAAAAAAAAATTATTATCACCCGTTTTATTTATAGAGTTCCTCCATCTTCATTCAGATTCGTTGCTCTGTTCTCATGCTTGGCAAGTGTGCACCGTTTACAACTTTCCAAACAACAATGCCATCAATTGGGTTACTGATCGCATCATTTTGTGAAATGAGGTCGCACTCACAAGCCCATGTTTAACAATTGAGGGCGCAGGAGTAACACCAAAAAAGTCACGTAATTTTCTCCGCGTATTCACTAGTGAACAATTATTTAAATAAAATGTTTTAATAATTTCAACACGTTGTTCCTGAATAATAATTCGTTGTTTTGTAACTCTTGTCTAAATCTAATATTAAAAACTGTGTCCGGCCGTCTGAAGTTAAAAACATTGTCGTAGCAAACGATTTTAATTATTGAACACAGCCCTATATTATGTAGTAATACGGTATTTGATAATACTGAATAAAAATAATGAAACATGATGATTTAAAACCTATAATATTGCTTAAGTTGCCACAATGTAATTAAAAGAGGTTCCAAGTGTGAAGAAAAAAAAAAACACGAAAAACCTAGTCACCTTTAAATTCTAAACTAAAACGTAAATATTTTTATAAAAGGACTCTCTGGATTGCTTTTTTCTTAAAAACAACAGTTACTCTTCTCATGATTATCTTTTAAACCACGTCTATAAACGGTAATTAATTGACAATGTGATTTAACAGTGACGTCAGGTTCTTGTAATACTTCACCATCACAATTCCAGTTACTGGGTGCCTGAGAAGTAACGAGACGTAGCGGCTGTGTGGAAGTGGTTAAACTCGACACACTATTATTTATGTCGTGGTCCGGCTTTTCCATCGCTCGGAAATAGAACTGTTTGGTTCGATAGATTTCAACAAAGGGAAGGTCAGTCTGAAAATTAAAAGAAATACTTATATTTCAGATTTAACCTCAACTACATAATATGTACATGTTTTAACTAATCAGATACTTACTAAACTTCCACTGTTTCCGCCCAATTTCAGCAGCAGTCGAATATTATTAAAGAATGAAGTATGTTTTATTAGTATTAAATCAATGTACCCATCTCCAATGTGGCAATAAGGCGAAAATCCACTTGGGCTGCGTGTACAGCTACACGATAAATTAGCACCATTCACCATAAAGTAACGTCCTTTTATAGTTTTCCATTTCGAATTTATATCATTAATCATAGTATTATTATCACCCGTTTTATTTATAGAGTCCTCGCCATCTTCATTCAAATTCGTTACTCTTTCCTCCTTATGCTTGGCAAGCGTGCACCGTTTACAATTTTCCAAACAACAATGCTGATCAATTGGATTACTGATCTCATCGAGGAGAAACGTTACTTCACCATCGTAACCACGATTGGCTAAGAATTTTTTAAAACCTGTGTAATCATAACGTTTCGGTCCCATCCAACGAAAATTTTCACTCTCTAATGCTATGTCACCTAAATAGCCGTAAGACAAAATACTAGCATAAAATCGTAGCAGCCCGGACGAATTGCTAACACTTGCCAAATCCAAACCACCAGTTAATCCGAGAATTATATGAATCACGGAAGTTTGTAAGTCGGTTGTGCCATGAAGACAATACGTTACCGTATCGGTACTACCACCGGGAATTACGCCGATTGGAATTTTTGGCTCTGGAATGTATTGAGGTTTTAAATTATTCAAATCTGTAATAAAATAAAAATACCGTCATTCTGTGTAATATAAATGTATCTATGTAATTTAGTTTACTTAGGTCATTCATAGTTCGAATTAAAACTCCGTTAAACACTTCAGATAATGTCCCATCTCCACCAACGCATACAATACCATCGTACGTGCTGATCGATTGTGTTAAAATAAAATCACGTATCTGATTAGCACGTTGTGATACCACTACATTGACATCAATATTTGCAATGGCAAATAGAGGTTTGCCATATTTTTCAAAAATACTCATCGATTTTTGTTTCCCGCCAAATGGATTGATAAATAATAGCAAGCGTTTTGGACGATACGTTTGTTTTTTAATCGATTCATCAAGGATTTTGAGCCACAATTTTATTATGCGTTGTTCGCTATTGCGAAATTTCACCATATGGTAACGCCAAATATTATTACTTTTTGCATTTTCTTTTCGTTTCGCATAGTGGATTATAAATGCTGTATAGTTTTCTACATCTTTACATGGTTTTCCTGTTAACTGGCTTTGTATACTAATTATATCACATATTGGTAGAATGAATTTGCCTGAAAATGAATAGTTAAAAAAATTGTGTCAATAAACTCAACTATGAAGGCGCATGCAAAAATTCGATAAAAAGCATAAAAATAAAATAAAATAATAAATATTCATGTAATTTAGAGATGCTGTGGTTGCCATATTAACTTTAATAATTATTTAGGTTTGCCTAAACTAAATGACTATGACATAATAATAACAGAATCAGACTCAGATGATGGTACGAAACTAAACGCAAAAATCAAAATTACAAATGAAACATTACACAAACAAACTGTAAACAGACATACTACAGTTAGAGAATACAGAAGAAACAAAAACTACAGAGAATCCAAACCGTGGCATTAGTGCAATGGCAGAAAATTCAATAATGGGTCCCCAAAACGAAGGACAAACTTCCACAGAAAAACAAATTAATAGCATAATTGTGACAGAAATAGAACCTAACAAGTACAGTAAATCCGATATGGGTCCATACAGGGTCATGGTTTCAAAAGACAATTTAAATTTGCTGTCATTAGGTAAATCCTTCAAACTGAATATAATTATAAATGTTGAATCTATTGAAAAAATAAGCAAAAATATGGCTAGCCTTTCCTTTAAGTACTACCATAGCTGTGGCGTTTGGATCGGATGGTACCGGGTTCGAATCCCGATAGGGGCGGGATGCAAAAGGGATTTTTCATCATCTGATTACGACCGGTGATGACGATGAACACAACTATGACCCCCTGTTGAGAGTGCAGAATCCATGGGCCGACCCATATTTCATGTCAGCACTATAGGCTAGCATGTAACAATGCAATGTGCAGGTAGTTTGTATAAAACGGGTGTATAGCCGTACGTCCTCGATTTGGCAACTACTGCGTAAAGTAGGACGGTAAAAGTTAACTGCGATAGAGTTGGCAGTGCCTTGAGCCCCAGAAAAGATTGCATAGAAAACGAAAAAAAAAGTACTACCATGACACAAATACATGCATAAGCTCACAGGCGATGAAAGAATTCGACGGTTAAAAAGCTTTTATTCCTAATAATTTTCATAGAACTGTAGGTGTTATTAAAAACGTGCCAACGGAATTATCCGAGGAGGAGATTAGAAAAATTTAAAATCTAGCATATACAGATCGAAAAAAATGGAAAGGACGACAAAGTGAGTGAGACTCTGAAAAAAATAGTTCGAGCAACATGGAATTAGTGAAATTGACATTCTAACCTAGTACTCTACCATATAATGTTTAGTTATGTATGAAAACATATTACTAAGAGTAACCCATTATATTGTAGGGAATGCCTAAACTACGGGCATACACTATAAAGCGGTGCAGAGCCGAAGACATCATTCTTTGCCCGATTGGTGCTAAAACCCAGACAAAATTATAGACAAATATAGACATCAACATCTTGTCCTTCTATAATAACTCCAGGGTGAACCGAGAGGTGGTCACTAGGGAATTCGAACATCTCTTGGAATAAAATAAAAACGGGAAAACGATTATAGCAAGACATATTAATGCAACAAGTGAACTTTGGGATAGGGATCGGACAGCTGTCACGCTAGGGAAGAATATTACGGAGATCAGATACCCATTTTTGCATATTAAACGAAAGATTACGCACGCCTCGCGTCAAGACTTATTTAGACACACAAACCCAGCCCTAGACATCACCTTATGTACATAAAACTTATTCAAGGAACTAATATGGATGGCAACAAATGAAAATCTAGGTAGTGATTACTTTGTTTTAACAATCACATTCAACATGACACAAAGATCAACAATACATATAACAAACAGGACAAAAATCCTAGAGGAATATAAAAACCTGATAAAGAACCACGACATTTTGGATATCGAACAATGCCTTGAAGACTTAATAAAAACAAATCCAAATATAATAACAACAAAATCCACATATAGACCACAACCATGGTGGAACGACTATTTACATTAAAACAGAAAAACAAATAATTTATAATAGAAACAAAACATTCGAATACGGTCAACTCGGCGAAACCAACTCGGCGACGGTCAACTCGGCAACGACCAACTCGGCGACGGTCAACCCGGCGACGGTAAACTCGGCGACGTCCAACTCGGCGACGGTCAACTCGGCGATGACCAACTCGGCGAATAAAAATTCCGATTTTCAGAAAATCCCGGTTTTTATTTTTATTTTACTTTAAATTAAAATTCTCCTTCACCTGAAAGGGCGGCTCGAATTAAAAAAAATACGTCTTTTAAAACCAAGATTTTGAAAAGCGGGATTTTAAAAAATATCATTTTTATTGCTTACTGCTGAGCTGACCGTCGCCGAGTTGGTTGTCGCCGAGTTGTCCGTCACCGAGGTGGTCGTCGACTGGTTGATCGTTGTTCAATTTGTTGGCGCGTAGTTTACCGTCGCCGAGTTGTCCGTCGCCGAGTTAGTCGTCGCCGAGTTGACCGTCGCCGAGTTGGTATTGCCGAGTTTACCGTCGTCGAGTTGGTTTCGCCGAGTTGTCGCGTACCACAAAACATTAAATGTATACCGCCATAGAGTTACGAAGAATAACACAGGTACATAAATTGGACATGAAAAGGAGAAAATTAATTGCTGGATTAGATTTTCAACTAGCATAAACCATAATATGTACTAACAACGACATTTTGAAATAATAAATAAAATCAAGAATAAAAGACAGTCCATTTATAAAATCCTGGAAGATGATATATTGACGATTGGAGCATCACGGATTTCACCTAATGAAAAAAATTTAAACTGAGCTACCTGATAATTTGACGTTCGAAATTATAGTAAACAATTCAATTTTGAACTGCAAACACAATTTTTACTTACCGGATTGCTAATAATTGTAGATAATTCCAATTTTTGACTATAAAAACAATTTTTAATAACCGCATTTCTAAATTTTCTTTCGTCGCATTTGTGACAAATGTCATTTTATCAGGTGCATCATTTTAACATTTTTCCTCGAGAGGCGCTTTCTTTACTTTTACAATCGTCAATAGGCGGACCTTTTTCTGAACAACAACATTCCCAACTCCATAGACGATCGTCTACCTCCTTTACCTAATTATTACGATAGTGGAAATAAAATACACTTCAATAGCACAGAAATCTTGGATATCGTAAGAAATACTAAAAATACAGCACCAGGTATAGACAAAATTTATCCATCATATTAAAACCATCAAAATCTCATTTTTTAACATTAAAAATTGATAACACACCAAAAACAGAAAAATAAGAGACGAAATTACTGGGATTAACTATAACGAATAGGCTGAATCCATGATTCAATAAAACAAAAGGTTAGCTCGAAATATGTAAACAAATGACCATCTTTTTTTTTTGACGTCACTCAATTCTCAATACGTATATAAATTACAACAACAAATAAAAAAACGAAAAGTAAAAAAGAATTGCATGACGTCACAAACACGTGTTTTGAAAAATCGAGCTAACCTGGGATTTATAGAATCATGGGCTGAATCTAACATCACTATAAAAACATTAAAATTGAAATACAAAAGTCAATAAACAACACAAAGGCGCTTACATACACATACAAGGGGGAATACATCCAGAAACCCTACTCAACATTTATGCCTGTATTCCATGGGAAAAATTGACTGACAGTCAAAAAAAACGAAAAGAGAAAAATAATTTGATGCGCCATATAAGAGACAAAGCCAACGTGTTTTTTTATTTTATAGCAAAATTGTTTTACTATAAAATAAAAAACAAAAAAAAGCGTTGGCTTTGTCTTTATATGAAGTATCAGATTGTTTTTCTCTTTTCGATTTTTTTGACTGTCAGTCAATTTTTCCCATGGAATTGAGGCATTATAAAGCAATAATAAAATCAAAATTAGAATAATTAGGCCTACATTATAACGTATCAAGGCAACAAAACAATACATAAAAAACACCTGTATACGAAAGTGCCTAGGACTGACAAGGACTACACCGATACCGGTATTACTATCAGAGTCTACAGAAATGACAACCTCATTGGACAACAAATTCAAAAAAATAAAATACATAATAAAACATTTATTTAGAAACACAAAAAATGGAAAGGATATTAAATTCCAAAAGTCAACAACCAAATTGAACTCTCTTTACACAAAATATAAGCTACTTAAGCCTATAAAACCGATTCACCACAAATTAACAGATCGCAAAAATGTAACTACAGAACCATATATTAGAAGTATTACAAGTAAAACCTGGATGAATCACATAGAAATGAACAATCTGACCAATGAAACCTTAAAAAAATACACACACTGCGATCATATATACACCGATGGCTCTATTATCGATAAAAATGTAGGTTTAGGTATATATAAAAGACATTAACCAGAAATTCGCAATCAAACTTAAAAATTACACAGCCATTAAAACTGCGGAAATACTTGCCATCAAAATAGCTATAATTCTAGCCCAGCCAGCAAAGCAAAAAAAACAATGTAGTCATTCTGACGGATTCTCAAAGTGCGTGTAAATCTATACAAACCGCAGGAACACGTAACACAGACAAACACTTTGAAAACCAAATTATAGATTTAGCAGGTCATAATCCAAGAAAAAAAATATGGATACGATGGATCCCAGGACATATGGGTATAGAAGGAAATAGAATAGCGGACCAATTGGGAAAAGCAACACTGTTAACGCCTATACACAACATGGACAACGAATCAACCATGTCAAACAGTATAAGCTCAATTACACAGATAATTAGCAACGAATGGGCAGAAAGTTATAGAGAGATGACCACTAATGTGGGACAATATTACAAACAATTTATAACAACCTCCCCCTCCCCCCGCCCCCCTCCCTAAAAATCGTTGGTTTCAGAACATTGCATTGAAGGACAAAGACATTAAAGACATTAAACAGATTACCAGGCTGCGAACAGGGCACACGTTTAACAAGAAGTATAGATTTACTTTATGCTGGAAACACATGAGCAGAATTTCTGTTAGCATCGCTGCCGGCAGAAATTCGGGTGAACTAGAAGAGCGTCGTTTATGTTAAGCAGAATGTTTTTTTGTGGCATTTATTTGATACATATTTAATTTTAATGTATAATTTTTTTAAATGAATTGTGCATTATTTTGTCACAAATTAATTTATTTGTATCCTCCATTTTGGCACTTGTCACACAAAACGTATTTTCTGTCAACAAATTAAAAAAATTGATTGGAAAAAATAAAAAGTATGCAAATTGTACTAGATTTGTTATCTTTTACGTAATGTAGCCTACTGATTCGCAGCAAAATTAGTAATATGCTGGAAACACATGAGCAGAATTTCTGCTAGCATCGCTGCCGGCAGAAATTCGGGTGAACTACATGAGCATCGTTTTTGATAAGCAGAATAGTTTTTTGTAGCATTTATTTGATACATATTTAATTTTAATGTATACGTTTTTTAAATGAATTGTGTATTATTTTGTCACAAATTAATTTATTTGTATCCTTCATTTTGGAACTTGTCACACAAAACGTATTTTCTGTCAACAAATTAAATAAATTGATTGGAAAAAATAAAAAGTATACAAATTGTACTAGATTTGTTATCTTTTACGTAATATGGCCTACTGATTCGCAGCAAAATTAGAAATAGAGACATGAAGCAGAATTCTACGTGCCAAGCAGAATACATGTATTTCAATTCATTTAAACTTGTGTATTCTAATTTTGCTGCTTACAGCATTCTGCTCATGTATTTCCAGCATTAGGTTTAGAAGACTCATCAAACTGCTCAACATGTTACACAACTGTAGACAATGATCATATTTTTGACGAATGTAGCAAATATCAACAGATACGTTCCAAATACCACATTTTTAATCAATACTCATTAAAAGACATAATTACACAGTGGAATCAGAACAAAAAATAATTTTGAAATTCTTAAAAGAAATAGATTACGCGTTATGGTAGAAATACATGTGCAGAATTCTGCAAGCATCGAAATTAGAAAACACTAGTTTATATGGAATGAAATACATGAATTCTGCTTGCCTTGCAGAATTCTGCAAGTTGTCTCTATTTCTAATTTTGCTGTGAATCAGTAGGCTACATTACGTAAAAGAAAACAAATCTAGTCCAATTTGTATACTTTTTATGTTTTCCAATCAATTTTTTTTATTTGTTGACAGAAAATATGTTTTATGTGAAAAGTGCCAAAATGGAGGATACAAATTAATTAATTTGTGACAAAATAAGACATCATTCATACAAAAAAATTGTATATAAAAATTAAATATGTATCAAATAAACAGCAAAAAATAAAGAACTGCATGCAGCACATGTGTTTTGAATGCATATCTGCGTGCATCACTGCATGCAGAAATTCTGCACATCTGTTTTCAGCATTATAGTCACTGGAGAAGAGGGAAAGGAGGAGGAGAGTAAGAAAAGAAAGAAAAAACGATAAATAAGTTGAATTTACCAGAGTCGCTGGATCACCGGATCTGTTGGTTAATGGGCATTGTGCACAATGTGAATCAATAACAAAAAAAAAAGGGACAATTTAATCGGGCATACGAGAAAAAAATTTACCGACAAACATTAGCATCAAAAATAATAAATTGGCAATAAATATAATCTTTTCGAACAGAAAAAAATAATTTTAGTTATAAAAAAAAATGGAGACAAATTATTTAATATTTGATCTGTTTCTGCACGGTTGACGAAGCAATTTAAAAAATAAATCTTCATTTTCCAGAATATTTTAAAACTATTAATTTTTAATTTATTTATTTATAAATTTGTTGCCAATTTATTATTTTAGTCGCTCAAAATGTTTATTTCGATGCCCAAAAGGCATTTCTTGTGTTCCCTTCCATAGTGCCAAACAATTATAAATGTTGCTAAATTATTATATTTTGTTCCAAAAAATTAATTTTATGATGCCAAGAAATTTTTCTTTGTTGCTCATTAATTTGTGCCGTTTTATTAATTTTTTGTATCTCAAATATTAATTTTTTGTGTGCCGGTTTATTGCCAGCCAAAAAAAAAAACTGTACATAGTAAAAATCGGAAAAATTAAATAACTGCTAGAAAAACATGTACCTATATTAATAAAAAGGATTACATTAAGCTATTATAATTTTAAAAATAGTTTTAATGACTTTATAATTAAAAGCTATAACTTTGAATTACACAAAATAAATCCTGTAGACAATTAGTCAAGTATATGGTGATAGGGTAATTTAGTTCAGATATAAATATCGAATTGAGGAATGGTACGGCACGATGGCGTTGGTTCTCTATTGGACGTTTTACGCGCTCTTTCAACCTTGCCACTCCTCAATAGATTAAATAGAATATTAAAAAAAAAATAAAACATCATCTAACAATAATAGAGCATTAATAAAAACTAACTAATAGTTAAATATACACTGAATTATGTAAGAAATACTCTGTGGAATAACTGAAACATGTATTAATACTCTGAATTTAATTAGGGACTGGGTGGATTAAATGTAGAAAAATAGATTAAATGCTAAATTATCTAATCTAGCTAATTCTAATAATAAGAACGAGATGCACGGAATTACCTCAGGACAGACAAAGCCGCACAAAAGATTGAAATATTATAAGAAAAAAAGAAGAAACGCATATGCAACATAATAACCAAAATTTCAAAATAATTTACAGACAATAGACAAGAAAAAAAAAGAAAAACACCACTAACAACGCACATCAAATAATAGCATAAGTAAACTGGCTATTTTTAGAAATAAAAGTACACCAAGTTCCTGAGAATAATTCAAAGAAATTACAACTGCAATCCATAGCTTCAGTTCTTCCCGTGAGAAGACTCTGTAAGAGCAAAGTGGAGACAATAAAATCAGTAGGTCATATCGATGGAAACATCTGACCACAACAAATTAAAAGACAAACAACAAACAAAATTTATCTGAAAAAAGAACTATAGTGAAAATAATATCTCAGCGAAATTCTGACAGATCACGCGCATCTACAAAAACAAAAACAAATGGCGTAAACACAGCGATGTATTTAGGTTAATTTGTTTACATTTTGAGGTTAGAATTCGTCTATTTTGAATTATGTTTATCCTCAAATTTATTCACAATTATTAATGTAATTTTAATTTAGATAACACACTAGCACTAGAACTTTTGATAACATTTAAGATAATTTTAATATCATTAGTTTGCCTCGAACAAATTGAAATTTAAAATCGATTTTTTTATTGTTTTGCTTTAACTCGAAAAATGACATTTCTTTCTAAATATGCCTAGTTCGTACCTTAAATGGGTATAACGTTACATATCCAGTGGTGTTGTTAGTATTTTTTATATTTTTTTAATTTCACATGTTATTTTAGAATTTACCTATAAAATAATGGGAATTTTTAATATTTTCTAATATAAATTACATTATGTAATGGAATCAAATTTCACATATCTTTATTTATACTTTTTTTTGTTTTTAAAAATATTACTCAGCCGACCCTTCTCTGAATTTTTATTTTTGTTTAACTACTTCACTGTTGGCTGCGCAAAACGATGAAAAAATGAGTTTCGCTCAGATATTATTTTCACTATACCTACTTATGTATCATGTATAAATTATAGGTACGACCGTGTATTTATTTGAAAAGTTTCCACACGAATTATCTATGTAGAAAACCAAGCGATTCTGGAAAATAAATTCCATACGAAAGTTGTGTGGTTTTATTTATTTTATATTTTGGGGTTACCTTAAAGGCTATTTCAAGGGAAAACTAGTTTTTTGAATAGCAATCTATATTTTCGAATCAGCAATGTATTGTACCTAAAACAATTGAATATATTTTATTTGAAATGTTTTTTGTTCGACGTTCATTTTCAAGATTTATAGCAAAGTTAAATCAAATTACAAAGTTAAACGAATGGAGTATCAGATTATTTTTCCCTTTTCGATTTTTTTTACTGTCAGTCAATTTTTCTCATGGAATACCGCAAAACCAACACAAATGTCTTATACAAGCCATATTATTTCCGTGGCGCACGCATATTATTAAATCCAAAACCTACTATTTCTTGTAAGTATTAGTGATATTTTATACTGTTTTTGATACAAACTATAATTTAAAATCAAAGTATGTAAAGATTATACTGTTTTATGACGCTAATACTTACAGAAATAGTAGGTTTTATTTTGTGTTTGTATGGCAATAATATGGCTTGTATAAGACATGTGTTGTTTTTGAATGCCGGCATAAAGGTGCTATTCCACTTGACTGAATTGACTGATAGTAAAAATAGAGGTAAAGAGAAAAAAGTTCGAAACTTTATATAATAGACAAAGGCAACGTTTTTTTTATTATTTTATTTTACAGCAAAATTTTGAGGAGAAATTTTGACAGCACACAAAAACATAACCAATAATTATTAAAAAAAAATTAAATATTACTATTAATTCCGTTAATTTTGTATCTCAAAATTATTTAAAAAATTAAATATTATTAATACTCATATCATAATTATATTTTTTAGTATATTTCCTAAAAATTAAAAAAATCTCTACCAAAAAAAGTCATAGGTTTTTTCTATTTTTATTTTTTTATAGCAAAATTTGAAGGAGAAACTTTGAAAAATATATTAACCATAAAATTATTAGTGTGCGGGAAATATTTCTCTATGTATGTGTATTAGTGTGACTGCTATAAAATGTTCTCAATTTGATACTTTTTATTGCAGTCACACTACTACAGACACAAATATTTCTTTACTGAGAAGGGTTTTTGTTTCATTCGCCCATCTAGCAAATGTATATTTTTATCTTCTTTAATTTTACTGTCAGTCAATTCAGTCAAGTGGAATAGCAGCTTTATAATAGTAAACCAAATAACGCATGCTATAATATATTATTTACTATAATTGAAACTCGTCTGCAATACGGGAATCTACATAGTCGAAAAAAAAAATTAAATCATTTCTCATTATCATTTGTAAAGTTAAAAAATATAACCTAGAATTTTTTGTTTGTTGTTCATTTTTTAATTGAATTGGGATGTTGTTTTACTTACAGATTGGGGTTATCTCAAAGGTTATAATACACGGAGAAAAAAATTACTAATTTATTTCCTATATATTTATAGGAATTTAATTATAGCATCCCGTACTATATTTTTCGTAAAACATACTATGTACATAGCTGACTTTCCACTATGCATAGCATTAAATGCAATATTGGAATCGCTACTATAATAAGAGCTAATTTATTGTGTCATATAGGAATATTTCCTATATGCATTTCTACAAATCCAATGTATTATAGGAATAATTCCTATAACACAATTTCCTTTGTTTTATACGATTCTCTTTATTTTGAACGTAAAATCATTAAAAATAAATTGAATCCTCTACTCGGGAAAGAGTGTGTGTGTCTAAAATAGGGACCACTACTATATAAAAAGCAACATTTACCACAAAATATAGCTGTTATAATTAAATTTGTATTCTCTGAAACATATTCATGGTCTTTTCATTTCATAAATATAATTCGCTAAGTCAGTACGTTCTGTTGATACTTAAGGTTTCCGGCAAGAATTGTATTTTTGTAGTTTAGCCGTATGAAACCATAGAGAAATCGAGGAGGGTACTCACTTCTCATTTTTGAGAGTCTATACATTTGTATTGACTCTGTGGGGGTAAAGTAAATGTTGGGGGTAATGACAAATGATATTTCTACTTTTCCAGTAGATATGTTTATGATGCAGTGATTGGCATTTTTATAATTTGCCAAATCGAAAATACTGTGAATGATTACTACTACGCTGCACCAACACCATTAAACATTGCAATCGCTACAAAAATATGCTGGGGAAAATACCAATTTTATGGCAATAAATGCTAACTTGAAATGCATATTTTCCTTTACTAAATAGGAAGCGCGTATTACTAAAATAGTACCTACATTTTACTATTTTTATGGTACATTTTACAATTTTAATGGAAACAATTTGTATTCGCATCTGTTTAAATTAACTATGTGTTATAGTAAAATACTTTCCTATATTAGGCCACAATCCTGTGGGCTCCTATAAATTATAGAAATGTCTCCTATAATTTTTTTTCCGTGTAAGGACAGAATAGTTTTTTGAATAGGAACCTGTATTTTTTTAAACAGTAATGTATTTTACTTAAACAATTTAACATTTGAAATATTTTCTTATTCGATGTTCATTTTTCAAGATATTTAGCAAAGTCACATTAAATTAGAAAGTTGAAATTTTGTAATAAAACACTTGTATTCGAACGACTTCGTATCTTTTATTTTCCAAGGTAACATTGACTATTTATACATTTTCCTTAGGACAAACAAGATTTTTGTTTCTTTACACTAATATAAGAGACAAAGACAACGATTTTTTTTTTTTTATTTTATAGCAAAACAATTTTGCTATAAAATAAAAAAACACGTTGGCTTTGTCTCTTATATGGGGCGTCAAATTATTTTTCTCTTTTCGTTTTTTTTTAACTGTGAGTCAATTTTTCCCATGGAATACAGACATTATGTTTTTGCATTATTTTGTTGTAAAAACAAAATTTTCTATCAAAATATGTTTATTTTTTCAGACTGATGTTCATTCTATTGTGCTTTTTATATAGGTAATTAGGTGTACCAAAAATGTATGGAAAAAATAATCAAATTAAGAAAACTATGTTCTAGTGATTTATTGTTTTGTGTTTTTGTTTACAAAATTTATGCAATTGCTTCCGCTACCCGCGTTCCATATTTGCGTGTGTTTAGTCTATCAACAGTTGAGAATTTATTACGGCGGCCCATGTTTTTATTAGGTAGGCCCACTTTTACCTACTCGTATGAATAATGCAAATTGGTGAAATTTGTTACCTTGGTGTCATAAATGTCTTGGAAAACACATATAAAAAATTGAGTCCCTTTCGGACCAAATAATCTTTTTTGATAAGTTTGACAGACATCAATAATTTTAGGTTCTTACATTTTCTTTCTGGGTTCTAAAGATTAAAAATTACAAACAATTTGTTACTCATTGTCCATCAGCTAATGTTATATCATCTACATAAAACACTTCTCATAGAAAAATATTTCCTGGGTTTTTCGACATTCTTTATAGGTTTTATTTTCTCAGTCATCAAACCGGAATCGCATTTCCTGAGTTTTTATACCTATAGGTTTTTTATAGGTACGAATAAAACCCATATGAGAAATCTCATATGAGATAATCAGTATAAGGTGGCAGTTTTTTCTAATAAAGAACATGAGTGGAATGTATATAAAAGGTATTATAAAAATGACCTAAATATAGTGAAAAATAGACTTATTATGGATAAAATTGATTTTACTTCAAATCAAAGGTACATGTTTTTAACAATCAAGACTCTAGTAATAAGGGCATAAAGAAATTGGTGATATCGTGTTCAACAATGTATTGTATGACCAAGATGATTGAAATTGACAGTACAAAGTCTATGAGAATTTAATACCTGATGTAATTTGAAATTTCGAATTGATATTCATATTAAAAAATATTTATACTGATTGTGGATTATTTCACTATTTATAATTATATTAATTAAAATAAATTATGTTTTTAATTTTATTTTATTTAATTTTATTTTTTAGATTCTTTATCGTGAAATTTTGTTTTTTATTTTATTTTTTATTTTTATCTTGCGACTAAGATCGATTTCGATATTAAAATATCATTATCAGCTGGTAATTACTTTTTTTATAGTACCAACAGTAGTAATGATATTTTAATATCAGCTTATGATGATATTTTAATATCGAAATCGATCTTGGTCGCAAGATAAAAATAAAAAACAAAATTTCACGATAAGGAATCTAAAAATAAAATTAAATAAAATACATACATACATTAACAACATAATTTATTTTAATTAATATAATTACTAAATTTCGATTTAAGGAGATTGGGTTTGGGGATTTGAAATTACTTATGAAATCACTATAAACAATAAAAAAGATTTTAATTTAATGAATTCTGCAATTATTAAATGATTATTAATGATAGTATGGTAGTACTTAATTGGTGAAAAATTGGTTAAATTGATAGATTAGTCCTTAAAATTCGGTATAATTTCAAAGATTTAAAAAAAATCGTTAATTAGACCTACTGAAAAGGTAAAAAACACAATTAAGTTAATATAATTTCGTCCCTTGAATATGATACTACAGAGGCAAAAATGTATGAGTAAAGCTAAGTAAATATGGTATTGCGAATATGGACTTCTATGGGCGTTCCGCAAAGAACGGTTTTGGAACTATTTTTATTTTAAATTGATGATATTGGACGAGTGGTAACTAATGGAAAATTTCTTATGTTTGCCGATGATGCACTATTATGTGTGGAGAGTGATAAAGTTTAAGTAGCTGTGAAAAAAATTAACGACGACTTACAACATTTAAGTAATTGGTTTAAACTGAATAAGATGAAATTAAATATTGATAAAACTTGTTGAAATAGTGTTGTAAAGTTTACTATACAGAGGACGGATAAAATAAAACACGGCTATGCACTTGAACATAATGTAAGACAAAGGAAACTTACATAGTAGCATAAAATATGGAACTACACTAGAAGGGTTACACTCCATTTTGAGCATCAGCTCATTCATAATGTAGCGTACCAAACAACGTGGATAACTTAGAAATGACAAAAGAAGAAGCAGCTTGTTCAGCCGGTATTGGGCAGATACACGATTGATTAGCAAACAAGCAACTTTTATTGGAAATAAACGGGTAACTTGGTTGTTCATTTTATTTTGCGGATTTAAAGAATTATTAGCAATTAGGTACGTACATAATAGTCGTGTTCCAGTCGACCATTATGTTTGTGTCTTTGCTTAAATTTAACTACTCGTAACTGCTCTTGCCAGAATGCAATCTGGCAAGAGCAGTTACGAGTAGTTAAATTTAAGCAAAGACACAAACCTAAGTACTCATAAGTACTTGAAATGGTCGACTGGAACACGACTATTATATAGTTTTTTTTCGTAAAAACAAACAAGTTAGAAAAGAAATAAAATTTGAAATTAAAATTTGCTTGGTAAAACGGAAACCGGTCTAGTTATCGCATTTTTCGACTTGGGAACTGCGATTTGCTAAATTATCGAGTATTTACCCCATTGTTCTGCAACTTTAACTGTATCTTTGGTAGAAACATGAAGTAGCAGATTTTTTTTTAATGGGTTCACTCGATCCGTGCCTAATCCGCAGAACATAAAATCGTCAGAAGATAATATAAATTTTGGAGGACGGTTCATTTAGACAATCGGAAGATCTTTTGTTACCTTAATAATCTAAATTTAGTTGTTTAATTTTTAGATTCAGGCATCCAAATTACTTGTGTGGCACTTGCTGGAACCAGACTGTTTACATAAGATATTGGGCTAGCACTCGATACTCTAGCAATTCGCAACTCTGTAAATATGGCGGATTTGCTAATCGAAAATCTGCTTGCGTAAACTACTCGATTATTTTAGCAAAGTAAAATATATTTTTGTATTCAGCACAAACGCTAAAGTGCGTTAAAGTATCCCATTTTCTGAAATTCAGAAACATATTGAGTTGCTAAATTATCGTGTATAACATTTCTAGCAAATTCACAAAAAATAACTGCTTATCTCAGTATCGAGTATCTAGCCCACTATCTCGTGGTTTGAGCATTTGCTGGTTAATTAAAATTAACCAAAAAATATTTAAAGAAATTAATTTTGCTGAAAAACACGTCCAAACAACATGATGTGTTTCACACTTTACTCTTTTCTGCATGAAGTTTTTGTTGCAACTGGAAAACGACAGCAATTTAAAATTTTTAGTTGTTTAAAATTCCCCAGTTTCAATATACATACATATTGTAGTTTTGAAAATTAAAACTGGTTTGGAGATGGATTCATAATACGTAATAGTTATAATAGTAAATAATTTGACCTTGGTACAATAAAAATGATATTCAAGATTTTTTCTTAATTAATTTAATAAAAGAGCAAAGTTCATAACGCACATTCTAAAGCCATTGGTTTGGATTCTAATCAACCATAACATAAGATAACAAAAGTGTTTCAGGCGTAATGCAATTTGATTAGATAAAATGATTTTTGGAGCAGCTAAACTACTTATGTCAGTTTTATTAAAACTCATAATTAACAGACAAAGCAAAGCATGAAGGCCAACAATATTTAACAAAACAAATGACTTACCTTTAGTCGAGCTATTGTTAGTGTCTTTTTCCCATACAATTATATTGGAATGTAAAAAAACTCGATATCTTTTATTTTTTATCGTGAAATTGTTCAATAATACAACACTATCCACATTACTATTTTTCTGATTTTCCGCATTTTCATTAACAACTCGGTCATTTTCTTCACAATTAATGGTTTTGTCACTATCACTTGTATAGTCGGAATTTGGTGCAGAATCCATTGCCTGAAGCCTGACCACTTGGTATATATAAAAGCTATTTATTGCTTCGTATTTGATTAAATTAGTTGATTTTTTTTATTCACAAACCTAATTGTTTACTAATTAAATTATTAATGGTTTTATTTATTTATAACTTTATATCAATACATATTCTAAATTTATTTGTAGCAATCGCGGATTTTGACATATGGCAACTGACAGTTCATTCATAACATAGAGATAAAACTATAGAGAAACAAAGTTTTTCTTCATAGAAAATCTTCTACTTCAAGCGTACAGTGTTGGAGAGAGATGGTTATATATCTTTTATGTTTTATGTTCTTTCTTTTCTGTAAACAAACCACTTATGTTAAATTATTTCGATTTCCAAAAAAAATTGATTTTTTTATTTGCCAAAAAATATGAAAAAAAGATTGATCCATTCGTAGTTGACTTGGTGAAAAAGAAACAAATAAAAAAGCAAGGTTTTGTTTACTCATTTGACATATTGAAAAACGAAGTTACTAATAAATAACGTATCAAAACATGTAAAATTTATTCAATAAGATTCTTTCGGCTTTTTATAGACACAATATATTAATAATAATGGCATTCACAACATTTTCGACTTGTCAATCAGAAAAATGAAGAGGCCAGTCATTTATAATATATCTGTGGTGAGTGCGAGGTGAGTGATTGAAGTGGTCGGTGATAGATGGCATTGATCAGAGAATAAATACATTTCGTACAAATTGATAGAGTGTACATGTTTGTTGGGTTAAAAAAGAAATGATAAAAAATTAATAGCTTAACGTCAATAGTCTGAGTGAACAGACACGTTCTTTTTTATGTCGAATTTTTATAATGAAACTTAAATTTAAAATATAAAACTGTAAATACAATTACAAAATAAATTGAATTATAAAGTAAATAAAATTGGCATATTGTTTTGTGTATAAATAAAATCGGAGCTGAAGCTGATAAGCATAACAGATAGGTTTTTGGGTATGACGCCGACCCGTATAACCTATAATTGGTAACCAACCGACGTGATTGCGTATTAAAATTGAAAATACTATTATTCAAGTATAGCAGAATATTACTACTTAGGCGTACAATAGTTTATCAGCATTTGTTTTTTTAAAAAAAAAGTATCCGAATGAAATATATATATAAAATATTAAATATCGTCCAAATTTTGTGCACGTGGTAACACTGGACATTTAACCTATAAAAAAAAGATCAACTGTATCCAGCCAAATTTATTACCATCTGGAGTAACTATCATCTATATTATCATTTATATTGGGACAAATAGAATATATTGGGAATATAATATATTCAGTAAAACATTCATTGATGAGATCATTTGGGAAATTTCAACGTGCAACATCCAGGAAGCAGGCATCCAGTATCGTTTATATAACCATATAAGCAATTATTGTAATTTGTAACTGTAAGTACCATTTGTATTTTTGTTTGTTCAGTGCCATATAAGTAGCCGGTATAATGACCATTGCGAGTTTTTTGTTTGTAATCGCGGCGTTATTTTTGGGCGCGTGTTATTTCTTTCGCCGCGTGGCGAATGGCGTAGATTCGGACGACGAATTAGAAACGGAGAATGAAACTACTCCAGCGGGTTCGGTTGCGCAGTCGGTGGGCGAGCCAGTAGGAAATACTATCACGTTGACACCCGAACAGTTGAGCGCGTTAATAGAATCAAGAGCGCGTAGTATGTTGGTTGCGCAGCAGACCGATAAACAGAAATTCCCTTTATCCTCAGTCGGTACTAGTACAGTGGCACATACGGATGCAGCAAAAAAAGAACCGCAAATGTCGCAAAGTATACCAAAATTGCATATTCAAGGGTCGGGTTCCGAAATATCGCACGTTTCTTTCAAAGCACCGCAGCCATTGTTTAATCAAATCCCGGAGGTGTGGTTTGAAATATTGGAGCAGCAATTTCAAGTGGCTGGTATTACCAAAGAAGGCACCAAGTATTCGCATGCAATTAGTGCACTCGATGCCAGGCTGCACAATCAATTTGCGAGTTTAATTATACGCGAGAAAGGTGATCAGCCGTACTCAGTATTTAAACGTGAGGTGATCAAAGGACTGGGTGAGTCTGAAAAGACTAAATTAAATAATTTGTTGCATGGGCTGACCTTGGGGGATAGGAAACCGTCCCAACTTTTAGAGTTGTTTAGGCGCGATGCAGGCACTAGATTCGGTGATGATTCGATACGCCAGTTATGGTTGCAAAGATTACCTCAGCAGATTCAGTTAGTATTAACGCCATTTGAGAATGATCTGCCGTTGTCAGTGTTGGCTGAACGAGCAGATAATCTGATCGAAACCCTGTCACAAGCCCAGATTCATTCAGTAGCTTCTCCGACTAGCATTCCACCAGAGACTAATCAGTCAAATTCCCCAAGTCTAAACGCAATATTAGCACAAGTTGTCACCGTATTGGGTGAAGTTTCAGCAGTAATGGCGGCAAATGGTAGGTCGCGTAGTCCCGGTAGGTCATATAATAATCATCCTCGAAATCGTTCCCAATCGCGAGAAATCAGTCGTGGTAGTGATGAGTGTTTTTACCATCGCCGATTTGGTGAACGCGCACTTAAGTGCGTGTCGGGATGTAAACACAACGCCACGTTTATGCCTAATTCTGATATCCAGATAAAAGCAAAAAAATAATAGCACATCAGCATTCGGCGACGTGTCTTGATGGTGCTGTTTCAAGTCGCCTATTAATCCAGGAATATAACACAAAACGTAAATTTTTAATAGATACGGGAGCAGATGTGTCCGTTATACCACCAAATTTGTCTAGAAACTCAAGCAAAATATCACAGTTTAATTTATATGCGGCCAATGGGACGCAAATTAAAGCATTTGGAACACAGCCTCTTCAGCTCGATATAGGTCTGCGTAGAAATTTCCATTGGAATTTTATTGTGGCAGATGTATCTATGCCTATTATTGGTGCCGATTTTTTGCAAAGCACGGGCTTAGTAGTTGACATTAAAAGACGTAGAATAATCGATCCTTTAACAAGTTTATTTACTGTTGGTTCCATAACGGTGATTCAAATACCAGCTCTTTCGGTTGTAGACAAAACGGTAGTTCACGCGGAGGTTATTGAGTTGTTGTCCAAATTTAAATCTGTTACACATGAATCATTGAATTCATCCGCGGTGAAGCATAATGTGACGCACTGTCTTGAGACCCGTGGACCACCGATATCATGTAGAACACGTAGATTGGCGCCGGATAAATTGGACATCGCTAAAAAGCATTTCGAAAATATGATGGCGCAGGGCATTTGTAGGCCAAGTAAAAGCTCGTGGGCTAGTCCGCTCCATTTGGTGCCGAAAAAGAACGGTGAGTGGAGACCTTGCGGCGACTATAGAGCATTAAATAATGTCACGGTCCCGGATAGATACCCTGTCCCCCATCTTCAGGACTTTTCTTATCAGTTGGCCGATTGCACAGTATTTACGACATTAGATATGGTGAGGGCGTATCATCAGATACCCATCGAACCAGACGATATACCAAAGACAGCCATCACAACGCCATTCGGACTCTTTGAGTTTTGTAGGATGACATTCGGTTTACGGAACGCAGCACAATCGTTTCAGCGATTGATGCATACAGTTATGTTTGGTCTACCATTTGTCTTTGTTTATTTGGATGACATATTAATTGCATCAAAGTCATGGACAGAGCATATGAGCCATCTTAATATAGTACTTCAAAGGTTGCAGGAATATGGTCTGATAATTAATGTAGGCAAATGTGTTTTCGCGGAGACAGAAGTAAATTTTTTAGGACACTTGGTGAGCGCCGGTGGTATTTTGCCGTCATCAAACAGAGTCCAGGTTATTGCAGAATTCGAACGCCCATCTACGGTACAACAACTGAAAAGATTCCTGGGAATGGTTAATTTTTACCGTCGTTTTGTACCGGGTGCAGCACGAGACCAAGCTGTGTTGAATGATTTTTTAAAAGGGTATCGCAAAAATAGTAAGGTCCCTGTTGCGTGGACTGACAAGTCCATTAAAGCTTTTGAGGATTGCAAGTCAAAGCTGTGCGAAGCAGCAGTATTGGTTCATCCAGTGACATCGGCGCGTTTATCTATAATGGTTGATGCATCTGACACCGCAGTGGGTGCGGTAGTTCAGCAGTGTATAGAAGACCAATGGCAGCCGCTTGGTTTCTACTCGGTGAGACTAACTGAAACCCAGCGTAAATACAGCGCTTATGATCGGGAGCTGTTGGCCGCCTATTTGGGGATTAAGCACTTCCGGTATTTGTTGGAAGGTCGTAGCTTTACCTTATACACTGATCACAGGCCACTGATATATGCATTCATACAAAATGCAGATAAAGCATCGCCGAGACAGCGTCGTCAGCTGGACTATATAGGGCAATTTACTACGGATTTACAGCACGTCCCCGGTGTAGGCAATGTGGTAGCAGATGCGCTTTCCCGGCTAGATCAAATAGATATTCCAGAGTCTGTCGATTATTCAAAAATTGCTGAGTTGCAAGTTGGCGACACGGAACTAAACGCGTTGTTGCAAGATCAAAATACTACGCTAGAATTCAAAGAAATTCCCGTGTCATTTAATTCAGACACAAAGTTGTATTGCGACGTCTCTACCGGTAAGCCCAAGCCTTTCATTCCAGCTGAGTATCGCAAGCGGGTTTTTGAAACATTTCATAACCTGGCACATCCGGGGGTAAAAGCATCTGTTAGATTGTTGACCGCAAACGTAGTTTGGCCAGCTATTAAAAAGGACGTGAAAATAATGGCTCAAGAATGTATCGCTTGCCAAAAAGCCAAAGTTGCAAGACATACAAGGTCTCCCATAGGGAATTTTAGTCCAACTTTCGATAGGTTCACAGAAGTTCATTTGGACATTATAGGTCCACTACCTATTTCAAACAATAAGAGATATTGCGTCACTATGATAGACCGGTATACCCGTTGGACCGAGGCAGTGCCTGTGCCGGATATAATGGCATCCACGGTGGCTTTTGCAGTTTTTTCCGGGTGGATCGCGCGTTTTGGCGTTCCGGAATGTATAGTGACTGATCAGGGCTCTCAATTTGAGTCTCAACTCTTCTCAGATTTGTCAACCTTACTGGGTTTTAGTCGAAAACGAACCAGCAGTTACAATCCGAGATGCAATGGGATGGTGGAGAGATGGCACCGCACATTGAAGGCTGCCATAATGTGTCACAATCGTGAGGATTGGACCACAGTATTACCTTTAGTTCTTTTAGGTCTACGGACTACATATAGGGAAGAATTGCAAACTTCGTCGGCAGAGCTAGTGTACGGAAGTGTATTGCGCGTACCCGGACAATTATTAGAGCCCAAAAAGGACATTATGCCTCATAGTGAGCTGTTACAGTCTTTGAAGCGACACTTTAGCGAATTAGAACCAGCGTTGGCCTCACGACATAGTACCGAGAAAGTTTTTGTTAGTGGTAGATTAAATACTTGTTCCCACGTATTTCTAAGAACAGACGCAGTGCGAAAATCTTTGCAACCTCCTTACACAGGTCCCCATATGGTAGTCAAGCGATTTGATAAGTTTTACGACATAGAGGTAAACAGTAGGATAACGAGAATTTCGTTAGATCGTCTCAAGCCTTGTTTTATGGAAAATTCAGAGACCAGTCAGGAAAAGGCAGCCGAGACACCTATGATTGTGCCGATGAGAGAGAATGGAGCGGAGAGTACGTCACGGTCTGATGCGCAAAGCAAGCGAGTAACTTTTTCCTCCGAGAAATCACAAGTGGAACCTCGTCTGGTAATGACGAGAGCAGGGCGCGCCACCAGGCTGCCGCAACGATTGCAGGATTGAGTTTCGTTCAATTCCGTTAGAATTTCGCTGGAGGGGGAGTGTGTGGTGAGTGCGAGGTGAGTGATTGAAGTGGTCGGTGATAGATGGCATTGATCAGAGAATAAATACATTTCGTACAAATTGATAGAGTGTACATGTTTGTTGGGTTAAAAAAGAAATGATAAAAAATTAATAGCTTAACGTCAATAGTCTGAGTGAACAGACACGTTCTTTTTTATGTCGAATTTTTATAATGAAACTTAAATTTAAAATATAAAACTGTAAATACAATTACAAAATAAATTGAATTATAAAGTAAATAAAATTGGCATATTGTTTTGTGTATAAATAAAATCGGAGCTGAAGCTGATAAGCATAACAGATAGGTTTTTGGGTATGACGCCGACCCGTATAACCTATATATCTACCAAAAAAGTAGAAATATCAAAATCCCCCCCGTACTTTAACCCGAGAGTTAATCAGTTAATACAAAATGTATTTTGACTCTAAAAATGAAAATCTTTCCTTGCGCTTTCTGTGGGTAGTTTGGTTTCGTACTGATAATCTCAAAACAAAAAGTTCGATCTACTCATCAGGTAGCTACGACCAAACTACAATATGGAATTGTATTTTTGTAGTTTGGTCGTAGCTACCGTACAGGGATTTTGGTCGCAAAATGAGGATTGAGGATTGAGAATTTTGTATATGTACACGGTGAATAACATACATTTTGCTATTGTGTGCCGTCAAATATTTATATTGTATTAGTGTATTTTCTCATGCGTTTTCTCATGGGGTAAGTATCAAAAACAAGCCAAGCGGGTGAATCGGTTCAAATTTTTGGTGCTTACGCTCGCCTTGAGTTATTTTTCCCTTTCTTCCCGAGTAACCACAAGTCACAAAAAATCGACAAAAAGTTGACATTAATTTGTGATTTGTCGACCATATCGTTTAAAAATTTGTCAATTTTCTGTCAATAATTTGTCGACAAACGGTACCCTGAAATCACCAAATTGTCACATTTTTGCATGACAATTTTGTCGATCAATTCGTCGAATTTTTTTGGATAATTTGTGGAATATTTTGTGGAAAATTAATCGTTTTAATTCACATTTTTTCCATAAAAAAATGACAAATTTCACGATAAAATTGTGGAACGTTTTGGTTGAAAAATTGTCAAACATTAAATAATATTTTTGTGACGAATTTGTTGATGTTTTATGACAAAATTTGTGAAAAATTTGTCAAATACGGATAACATTTTTGTGTCTAATTATTTGATACTTTGCGACAAAATTTGTAGAAGAATGGTCAAGAAAAATGGTCGTGAAATTTTTGTGGTTATATTTCTTTAAATTTTATTTTAAATAAAAGATAACACCTTTTGAATTTAAATAATTTATTCCTTAATAGATTGATGGCGCGAAATGTTGTTAATTTCAAGTTTTTTCCCATTCTTTCCCGTGTGAAGTTTACCTGCCTCTGCATATCTAGCGACAACAATTTGTTAATCTCCTTACTGCCTTTGCACACTTCCTCCTCCGCATGTTGAAAGCTTCTTCGCCTGAAAATTACAGAATTTATTATTATTTTTAAAAAACTAATGCTAATAAATAAAATATTTACCAATAATTTTACAACTTCATGCTCACATCTTGCGCTGTACTGTTCAAATATCTCCTTATTACTAGGCTAAAATATATTACTGTCATCATTTGGTATTTCGTCGTCTGTTAATGTTTGCGTAAGACTTGTATTTTTTAGTTTAGCCGTTAAACTTCTAATTTTAAACTTTCTGCAAAAAACAACAAATGTATAAGTTACTGTTTTATTTTACAAAATTACTAATAAAATTTCTATTAATAAAATTACTAATTTGATATTTATTAATCAGTAATTGATCTTATCAATACATTAATTAATATAATCAGAACTTACGTTATTAAAATTTGTTGATAAATTATTGTGTATTTTACTCACTTAAAAGATTGAATTTAACTTTGCTTAGAGAACAAATTTAACTTTAATGAAATGAAAGCAAAACTCTAACTAAAAATTTTCATAATTCTTCGAGAAAATCATGTTCGAAATAATAGGGCAATATCACTCTCTTTCTCTCCTATTGTTTTATTTTATTGCCAAAATAAAATAATGCGTGTTTTATTGTTGTAGTACAACGGTAATTACTAAAAAGGCGTATCGACAAAATTTCAACAATTTTTGGTGAAAAAAATATACAAAATATTTTTGTTCGGCAAAATGTTATTATTTTTTGGTTAAAAAGTGGTTGAAAATTTGTCGTAAAATAAGTTCGACAAAACTTCCACACTTCTTTGTTAATAATTTGTCATCAACAATTTGAGTTTCACGAAATAATCGCGTTTTTTGGGGAAGATTTTGTCAATAAAATCAGTTCAACAAAATGTCTATTTTTTGGATTAAAAATTTGTGGGTAGAATGACGTAAAATAAATAAAAACTATTTTTCGACAAATTTTCAACAATTTTTTGTGAAAAATTTGTCGACATTTGTGTGTGATAAAAAAGACGAACGTTTTTGTCATAAATTGGTGGAACCGCATGGTGATCACATATTTTGGTTACTCGGGTTCTTACTAGTGGAATTCATTCGTTAATAAAAAACCAAAACAAAATACATAAACGTAACCAAAACAATTTCTCGCAAATAAAAAAAAACAAAAAGCAACATAAATGAAAACAAAAAAAATTAATCATTTTAATTTTTTAATTTTGAACAAAGGAACCAAAACAGAAAGTAAGAAAATAAAATGATTTTGTTTATTTTTTTAGTATTGTGTATCAGTGTTGATATTTGGAAATTTAAAATTGTACTAAATACTTAAAGTAAATAGTACTGAATTGTACTGAATTTTTTGTTTCATAAAAGTATCATTTTTCTTTAAAATAAAAATTAAATTTATTCATTTAAAATTAGGTATGCTACAAAATTATAATAAAACTAATGCCATAGTAGAAATTGATCTCAGTTTAGTCTTTTTTGATCTAGATCCACTTTTTTGCGTCAATCTAATTCAATATAATTCTGTTTTCAATATTAGAAAATTATAAATAAAAAAACGCAATACCATTGGAAACGGGCCTTTTTTGCTTATACCCTTGACAGACTAGGGATTAGCTAAGCGCGATTAGTGATTTTTTCGAGATTAGCTGTAGTGTGTCAAGTTGAAGATTACCTAATCTCGTTTTATTTGAGGATTAGTCACTAATCGAGATTAGTGCACTAATCCTTGAAAATTTTCGAGCTTACCTCGTTGTATTGGGTTTAGTGATGGTACAAGTGGCACTACAATGTGAAATAATTATTTAAACATTGCTTAAAATGCAAGTGGCGTGAATTTACGATAGAAGTTATAAAATCAATGACATCTTAAAAAATTTGTGCTGAATAAATTTTTAGGAAATAGAAAATTTAGTGTGTTTTAATGTATAAATCTTAGAAATATTGAATTAAAAAATGAATCCAGCTGATTTACCAGCTATATTTCAGTAAATCAACATAATAATATTTTATTTCTCTGCAAGAAACTAAGTAATCCCTAATGTGTCAACTCATATAGATTTGTGGTGGATTAGCTAATCTTGTTTCATTAGTCGCGCTTAGCTAATCCCTAGTCTGTCAGTGGTATTAAACTATAATCAATTAATCTAATAATTAATCCTCATTTTGTTGTTCATTAGTGAGGCTGTTTGAAAAAAAAAAATGGTTTGGAATTTTAAAGGTATGATAAAACTCATTCTTAGTCAAATCTTTCGATTGTATTAAAGATGAACGCGGACCAACGTGAGGTCGATTTCGGCATTTCGATTTTATTAAATTTGTATGGAAAAGATACATGAAAAAATGAAGTGTTCTACATTTAGGTATCTAGAGACATGTATTCAAAATTTAGTTCCTAAATATAGGATGACAGCAATTTGTTAATATCCGATGTTTTTAGTATTCAGTAATAAAACTCAATATTGCTTGGATTGTACTGAATTTGGCTTAAGTGTACTAATGTACTTTTTGAAAATTGATTGTACTGAAAAAAGTACAATTGTACTGAAAAAATCATCACTGTTGTGTATTGTGTTGCCTTGCAGCTCGTGAGGGTTGTTCCTTTACGATGTTATGTCGAAGTGTGCGGACATTTTATTCTAAACAAAAAAAATTGTATATAAAAAAGTTTACGCAAGTTAAAAAAAGGAAAGTAATAAAATAAACCATCTTGCTTTTTTATTTGCTGTGTATATGCTAGAATAAAATTTCTCCAACCTCAGACATAACATCGTATAGGAGCAACCGACCATCATTCATGAGTTGCAATTGCAACACAATACTAAACAAAATAAACAAAATCGTTTTGTTTTCTAGCTTTTTTGTTTTTTTTTTTGGTTAATATTTTTTATTTTGAGTCTCTTTCGCTTCGTAATATTTTTAATTTTTTTTTCTTCGGAATTTGTTGTTCAGCTTATTACTCTTATTTGTATCATGTTATCCCTACTACTCGCGTCATTTTATCTCTTTTATTTGCATCATATTAAATGAAAAACTGAAAGAAAAAATGCACATTCAACACCAATACAATTTACCAATACTATTGCCTTCCGGTAATCCTCAAATCAATCCTCATTTTGCGACCAAAATCGCTGTCCTGATGAGTAGATCGAACTTTTTGTTTTGAGATTATCAGTACGAAATCAAACTACCCAACCCACAGAAAGCGCAAGGAAAGGTTTTCATTTTTAGAGTCAAAATACATTTTGTATTAACTCTTGGGTTAAAGTACGGGGGGGATTTTGATATTTCTACTTTTTTGGTAGATATATTATAAATGACTGGCCTCTTCATTTTTCTGATTGACAAGTCGAAAATGTTGTGAATGCCATTATTATTAATATATTGTGTCTATAAAAAGCCGAAAGAATCTTATTGATTTAATACAGACAACTAAACTTCTCTTTCTGTAAAATTTATTATTTATTATTTTAAGTTTTATGAAAAACACAACTACTCGCATAACCACAAACGTTTTATGAAAATGGCATCGTTTTGTTTATATTCATTTTGATGTTTAATTTTCTATGATTTGTGAAATTTTGATTAAATCTGTAGTAACAAATAAATCTTAAAATTATAAACACAAAATTAACTACAAATGGTGACCCAAGTTGTGACACAATATTCGAGTTGTTTCTAAAATTTCACGCACTACAAATGAACCAGCGGTAGCAATACTGAAAAAAAAGTTGCTAGTGAATTAAAACCGATATACTCTAGAGTGCCTTCCATTGTGGCGGTGTGGGGCCTCTACAAGCTCTTGTAACCCCAAAATTATGATTTTTACACACCACAATAATTTTATTAATACAAATTTTACTATTTATTATTCGTTAATATAGTTTTTATTATTTAATATTAGTTAATACAGTTTTTTATTATTTAATCAAGAATAGTTGCACGATGTTTTTTGCGTCTGTTTAAGATGGAAGCTAATCACTTTATTATGTTTTTGAAGATGCCGGAATTGCTATTGTCAAATATTTTATTTATTTTTAATTATTTGACCAACGCCGTATTTTAATCGGTTGACAGGGGAGCGCACCTATTTTCACTCACGATAGTTCACGGAATATCCATAGTACTCCCCTTTCAGTGACAACGCCACTCGACGTCGCCTTACCCTGATATATACGTCTCAAGGTACCTCTTGGGGAAATGCACGTAGCGCCCTGTTCTAGTTTTTGCTGGTACACGTCCTTCCAGCACCGATGAAGGTCTCTCGTCGCATTTTGCATCTTTCGTTTTTGAAATTTTTTGCTTATACTGCATCTCGTTTTCTTCTAACATCGGATCAGGTTCGGCTTGCTGCGAATTTTGTATCTTACGTGCTTCGTCTATCTTTAGTCTAGCGGACTTTGTGCAGCATCAACCATAACAAACACGTGAGAACATCTTTTGAGTTCCGGATGTACGAACGATGATTCTCTTGTATGCCTTGCCGTTTGCACCGGTTGTAATTTCTGCATCCTTTCTCGCAAACTGGAAATGAATTCATGCTTGTTGGTATTGTTAACTGATGTACTAAAAAATTCTCCAGGTAGTGAAATCGTCATACCGTGGTGATGCCATTTCCGCAATTGTTCCACCTATATCAGGTTTAAACGCTGCTCTCATACCCAAGATATTGGTGGGTTTTAACTTTCACCTATTTTTCAGCTGCATAAAATTTTACCGCTGCTTTTAAATCGCGTTGCCATCTCTCTATAATCCCGTTGGCTGCTGGGTGATATGCCGTTGTTCTTATTCGTTTGTATCCGAATCTTGCCAGTTCTCTAAATAGCTAGGATTCGAATTGGTGCCCTTGGTCCGTAGTAATTTTTCGCGGCACTCCAAACCGACAAATCCAATTTTCATAAATTGCACGTACTACACTTTCCGTTGTTATATCCGCCATTGGTGTTGCTTCTATCCATCGCAAGAATCGATCTACACATGTTAGCAAGTAACTGTAACCTTGCAATCTAGGTAGTGGACCTACTATATCTATGTTAATGTGTTGAAAGCGGCTATCCGGCAGAACATATCTTCCTAGAGGACTTTTCGTATGTCTCGATGTTTTTGCCCTTTGGCATTTCACGCAGCTTCGTGCCCAGTTTACGCAATCTTTATTCATGCCACGCCACACATACTTTGTATTTATCAAGGTAGTAAAAGCCATTACCCCGGATGGGCTATATTGTGAAAATTGTCGAACATCTCTTGTCGCTACCTCTTCGGAAGATACAGGAGCATTCTTTTTTCACTTCCTTCACAAAATACGTTTCTATCACTACCGGGCAGCATTATTGGTGCTAATTTCAAACTCATCTGGTTTTGCGAGTCTAAAATTATTTAAGCTCATCGTCTACCATTCGCAAATCCGCTAATTCATCGAGATCCACCAGTTTTGGAGTTGAAATTATTTCGACCCGGGACAGAGCATCCGCTACGGCATTATCTTTTCCCGCAATCTGTCGAATATCTGTCGAAAATTGCTTTATATAGTCCAATTGACGAAGTTGCCGTGGTGATGCCTTCTCCGGTTTCTGCGGAAAGGCAAACGTTAACGGCTTGTGATCCGTGTATATTACAAAATTCTGTCCTTCCAGCATAAATTGAAAATGTTTCACCGCCGAATATGCAGCCAACAATTCTCGGTCGCTTTGTTGTGTCGCAATTTGTACCTGACATTTTCTGGACTACGGCTCCCATAGCACAGTCAGACGCGTTGACCATTAACGATAGTGGTTCCGTTGATGATGGATGGGCTAGCATCGCTGCATTTACTAGCTCTGCCAGGCATTTTTCGAATGCGTTTCTTGTTTCGGACGTCCAGTTTATCTTTGCTTTATCATTCTTCTTATTGCCTTTCATGTACTCCAACAATAGTATCTGAATTTTGGCAGCGTCTCGTATAAATCGACGATAAAAATTACCCATTGCTAGAAATGGTCGCAAACCTCTAACATCAGTTGGTTCTTTTTCTTTCTATTCAGCGATGGCAGCAACCTTATCTGGCAATGGTTTCGTACCCGATGCGGATATCAAATGACCCAAAAATTTCACTGTACTTTTTCCAAAAACAGATTTGGACATGTTGATTACAATACCGTGTTCTCTAAATCGATCGAATACTTTGTGTAGCTGACCCATATGTTGTTTCGCGTTATCGGAATAAATCAACATATCATCCAGATACGGGAAAACGAAATCGAGGCCTCTCAATACAGTATGGATGAACCTTTGAAAGGTTATTGAGCAGCATTGCACGAACCAAAGGTCACCATTCACCGTTTTCCTTTTTAACCAAGTGCAGAGGACTGGCCCACGAACTTTTGGATGGCTTGCAAATTCCCAGTTTCATCATGTTGTCGAACTCACGTTTAGCGATAGTGAGTTTTTCGGCTGATAGTCGCCGGTACTTTGAATATAACGGAGCACACTTTGTTTCTATAACGTGGGTTACGTTGTGTTTAGTCGGACCCATGCTAGCATTTGGGCGCGTGAGGTCCTTATATTTCATGAGTAACTTAGAGTATGGAGAATCAACCGCCCGTAGTGTAGTTATACTCGTTGTTTGGCCATTCGCTATTCTTCCGATCGAACTAAGATTGGTTGTGCTTTCAATTAGCTTTTTCCGTTTTAAATCCACGAGTAATCCAAAGTGGCTTAACAAATCGGTGCCGATCTATTGATAGATCTATTGACATCGGCTATGATAAAAATCCACGTAAAACTTCGCCGCAAACCCAAATCGACCGTGATTGCCTTGTCTCCGAAAACGTTAATTTTAGTTTGGTTAGCTGCGTATAGCTCTATCGGGAACGTCTTTAATTTTTTCATCTTAACATTATTTGCTGGTGGCATGACACAAACGTCGGCCACCGTATCAATTAAAAAATGACAATTTGTGGAGTTGTCAAACAATGTAAGGCGATGATTTAATGAATTCCGATCGCTAGCCGCCATAAGCGATTGCCCCACTAGTTTTCCGAGTTATGTGAGAATTCACAAGGCGGGCGGCATTGAGTAGCCCTACTCCCGAACCTGTAATGGTACCAGCAATTCTTGTACTCAGTACGCTTGCGAGAGGTTGACAGTGAACTGCTATCATTTTGCCCTCTACCCGGTGTACGGGAACGGCTGCGCCCATTTCAGTGATTTTTCTAGTCAACGCATCGATTTTTGCTTCCAACGATGATATAATAGAGTTTTTGGAATTTGATCCAGATTCCTTTATTTTACTGCATATGTTCATCTTTGACCCCTTTGTAACTTCCATGATACGGTCTGCCATCGTAGCTAGCTTGTGATAAAATGGCCTGCATTTGTGTAGGCAATAGCTGGATCGAAAGTGATTTAAGCAAATCGCTACCGATTTTTGATCCTGCGAGCTGCCGCATTTCTTTCAAAAGATGCGACGGTCGTTGATCTCCCAAATATTTGTCGTGCAATAACTTTTTTAAGCGGCTTTCTACCGATTCCGTAAAATACTCGTTCAACCGGTTTTTTAGCGTTAAGTATTTGTTTGTTTTCGGCGGATTTAATACTACTTCATCCACCAGAGAAAGAATATTGCTTTCAATCGCGGCTACCACGTGTTGTATTTTGTTTCGTCGGCTGTTACGCCACTGGTTTCGAATTGTGCTTCCAACTGGCAAAACCAGAGTGGCGGATTCGCCTTCCAAAATGGCAGAATTCTTACCGCAACAGGCGCTGCTCCGGAGGATATTAGTCGTTCATTTGTTGCAGTGTTGACATCCGGAACGCTTTCCTTTTTCCGTCGTTCTTGTTTTCGTTCCACCAGTAATTTTTACGTTTACTTAAATTTACGTGGCAATAAATAATTCGTGTGACAAACACGTGTAATTTTTTACTTGAAGATTGCGCCGCGCTTATAGTGCTTCTCACTCTCAGTCGATAATATAAAAAAATATATATGAGCCGTTTATTTTGAAAGTGGGGCAAGTTCACATTTTGTTGAAACGAGAAAATGAAGGAATAAAGAAACAATAAATGCAAAAATATACGGGATTTTGAATTTTCTTATTTTTTGAGCAAGTATTAAGGATTATTTTTTTTTTATTTTGACTATAAATTGTTCACCGTTAGAAAGATTATACTTTTATTTGTCTATTGTTATCATTAACTTAAATTTTTTGAAAAATGGAAATGCACCACTTTCAAAATTAACGGCTCATATAAATATCACATTAACAACGTATTCGCTATAACGGGTGTCACCCTAAAATTTGAATTTTTACACACCACACACTTAATAATTTTATTAATACAAATTTTATTATTTATTATTCGTTAATATAGTTTTTAATATATTGAAATTTGTTGGAATATAAGAATATTTTTTTTTTTTTCGCTGGCGCTGCATCTCATAGAGAGATTTGGCCGCTTCATTATGAAGTTTCGTAATCATTTTTTCAACGGATAATGATTGATTAATTCATTGATCCTTACATTAACCAGCCGTGATTTTTTCATCACCCGCCGAGAATCGAACCCGGGATCTCCGCAGCCTAAAGCAAGCATGCTAACAACTGTGCCACCGGAGCGGTATATAAGAATATTGAGCTTGTATAATGATAAATGAAATTGGCTGATGCAATAAGTATGAAAATGGCTGAGGTTTGAAAAAAAAATGATGCCAACACCATTTAGATTGACCTAACCTCGCGACGAACTTACTTATCGCAAAGAGAATCTCGATATTCATATATCGCATAAAAAAAAAATCGCACATAAAAAATCGCATAAAAAAAGACCACACAAAAACAGGTTTGACTGTACAAGATATAAGAACAATAAACAATAAACATCGTTGTCGTTCTAGTAGATATACAATATATTGAATATTTTATGAGTTGTTTATTTTTCTCGTTTAAAAAGCTTTTGTAGTTTTGCATGTAGCTATAGTTGTGAATAAAATTAGGGAAATTTAAATTGTATGATATTTTATGGATTAATTGATAGATTCCAAGTTTGGTTTTAATATATGTACATACACCCTGCGCCATTGAAATGTTCGGTTTGAATTTTTAAAGTATATTTTGGAAATACCACCGTTTGCTTCAAAAGTAGATGGCAAAAATGATAGATTCTGATTATCAAAACAATTTTTATACTATTCCGAATATATTCAAATAAAAAGAACGGTAATCCGACATTTTAAACCTACATAACGTCGGATAAGGAATATTACCGCCCTACCTCGTAACAATTTGATAGGTCTTTACAGTGTTTTTAACAAAGTTTTTTCAATTGAAAAATAGTTTTTTGTTGACAATGATAATTTTTATTCAAAATAAGAATTAACAGTAATAAAATAATTCTTCTCAACCAAAATATTTTGAGAGAAATTGAACTTTTTAAAATCAATGATTAATAACCCAGCCCTTGGCTTTTATGATGGCCTAAAACCCGATCAGCATTGAATTCTAAAGTTTTATTAAATAATATATTGTTATTTCTTCAAACCAGACTTTTTCTATAAGTTTTTTCGGCCCTTTGGCACTATTCAGCTTGTAATTTGTAATCTTCTTTCCCATGAAGGACCAAATATTTTCAACAATATTGAGGTTAGGACTATTTCCTGTCCTGGATAACGACTCAATCACCAAGCTATTTTTAAATTCGGCTACCTAAACAAAATAGACATTAAAATTAACCATTCTTACTTCACAAATAACATCAATAACTCACGGAGAGTGATCGTCCTGGAAGAGTGGAATACCGATGTATTGAGTCAGGTCCTCAATAGTCACGATTCAGGTTTCGATAATTTTTTTATATTTTCCTCCGCTTTCTGAACTATCGAGAAGGCTTAGTGATCAAACTCCAAAGGCTGTTATGGCTCTCCAGGCCATAACATATGGTGAATTTTTCACTGTCTGCGAAATACATTCTGTTAAATACCGTTTGCCTTTTCGTCGCCGAACCCTTGTCCTTACATCGGGTCCAAAGATATTGAATTTGGATTTATCCGAGAATATGAACCAACGCCAGTCCCTGGGCATTCAGTTTTTTCATTCTTTTGCGAATTTGAGGCTTGCAGCTGCCATTTTTGCTGTCAGTAATGATTTTCTCGCAGGTCGACAAGCATATAAACCAAGTTCCTTTTAATAGTATGAACTGAAATAGTGTCGGTTGTTGATATTAGAAGCTAACTTCTCAGCTCCAAAGCCGTAGCAAACCTTTGCTTAAGATCTAAATATCTGAAATTCGATTTGTTGAAACAGAAGTTCTCCTCTTTGCATCAGAGCCAAATTATCGTTTGATTTTCGGAATAGTGCCTTAAAAACTTTCTAAGTGCTGTTTGCTTACACTAAATTACTCTTGCAATTTGTGAATGTGTGTACTTTTTGCCTTTGCTTGCAAAATTTTGGCTTTTTCGTTAGCATTTAATTTAGAGCGACACTTTGTAAAATTAACTCTTTGACTACTTAATTGAAACCGAATGAATATTTCACCCTTAGTTTGGTTTTAAATACCTAATAAGGCGTGAAATATGCTGAAAAAAAAAAAAAAACAAAAAAAAATAGCGAATCTAGGAGAGAATTGCATGAAATAGTAAATAATCGAAATCGAACATTTCAATGGCGCAGGGTGTATATCTAAATATAATTATTCATCTACATTACGAATGCTTATTGTTAAAAAAAAAACTTGAACGAATGGTAAGACGTCATGACATAAAGATGTGTTTATAAATAAAAGGTTTTTAGTAAAACATTAATTAAATATATATTAACAATATTTTACTTATTGATGTTCAAATCATATAATTATCAATTATTCTTCTTGATAACGTATAAATCAAAATTCATTTTTGTAAAATTTTTCATTTAAGAAAAACGAAATTAAAAAACATCACTTTTCATATGATTTGTATGAAAAAATCCATTTTTTTTTTGTCTTTCGATCCCCCTTATTTTAAGTTCGAATTTTAACCTGACGCCTTGTATATCTAGGAACGCTTTGGTTTTATCAAAGCGTTCCTAGATATACAAGCCGTCAGGTCAAAATTCGAACTTAATATATAAAATCCCTTTATTTACAAACACATCTTTATGTCATGACGTCATACCATTCGTTCAAGTTTTATTTTAATAATAAGCCATTAGTGCCATCTACTTCTAAACTTGACTAATTAAATATATTTAAAAAAACAAAATGGATGTGTAGTTTCCGTGTTTGAACTCAGATAATAAAAAAATTGAAATATTTTAATTGAAATTTCAGCAAAACAATCCAAAATAATGTTTTAGCAAGTTTAACGATCATGCGAATGTATTTTATAAGAAATACGCTAAAAAATATTATAAATATACCAGAATTATTGCACTGTTAAAAATATTTTCAAAATTCGAAATTCGAATTTTCGACAAAGAAAAAAACCTTGTGTAGCTAACTACATAATACATATCTTACGGCATTGATTTCGTTTTTATTAATTTTATACTGAATTTACATTACTTTTTTAAGCTCGATATGCTGCTCGAGCTAAGATAAATTCCCTATACAAAATACATGTAACATTTAGCTAGCTAAATGCAAACTAAAAATTTTCGCTCACGATTTCGCTGAACGGTATGCTGCTCTACTCGAAAAAAATCAAATTGATAGTTTGCGTATTGTAATTTAGATGGCTCTGCTAAAAACGTCTACACAAATTTCGCAGCAAATTAAATGCACGGTGCATTAAATTATCTGATAAAATTTTGATATTTCTGTTTTTAAACCAATCCGATTGGTTTTAAAAGACGCCGCGAAATTTTTGTTTTTTTAAATGGATTTTTTTGAAATAGAATATTTAGACGACGATTATTCCGAAGATGTCGTAAATAATAATAGTGAGTTAGTCGATTTTGGTAAAATCGAAGTACCAAATAAAGAAAAAAATCGGGGTAGGCTGTGTTTGCTACACGGCCGTATGTGTTTTCCGTGATAACGTTTATAAGAGGTGCGAGAAATGGCACGATGTATGGGTTTGTTAAAATAAATTTCTTTATTACTAGCATCATGAAATGTGAGTACAGTGATCGTTTGAAAACGATTGAGTACTGGGCGATGGTATGAGAAGTACGATATGAAGTGCAGGGTCTTAGCGGTGATGTGCCTGATGAATGTGAGATCCAGATAAGTGCCTCCCAAAGTCGCCGAAGCTAGTGTGGTGGAGACGCAATCTAGGTCAAATGTATATCAGAGTCCACACTGACATATGCCCTATCAGATCAGCCATTCCCCCTTTATAGTGCTCTCTAGTATTGTAAATCGCAACTTTGTAGATCAAAATTTTAATTAACATTTATGTGAAAATTAATTATTTTAATTTACAATAAATTATCTGCCACAGTTTCTTTACACACAAATTAGCACTATGTAGAATTGCACCGATCAGATGAGGCATGAAGAGTTCTCTCGCTACAATGATCTCAAGCATGGTAAATCGCTATTTTGTTATTTTAATTAAAATTTATGTGGAAATTAATTATAAGTTATCTGCCACATTTTCTTTACGCACAAATTGACACCAGAATTACTCCGGTCAGATAAGTGATTCTCATGGTTGGTTGTAATCGCTGTTTTGTACTTTGTAATTTTAATTAAAATTAATGTGGAGATTAATTATTTTAATTTTAAATAAATTATCTGCCACTATATTATTAAGCACAAATTAATAACCGAATTGCTCCGATCTGATGTGGCATTCTCTTGCTATAGTGCCTCAATCTCTATAAATTCATATTTTGTAGTTTGAATTTTTTAATTAAAATTTATATGGAGATTAATTAATTTAATTTAAAATTAATTAGCCACCACTGGTTTTTTACGCAAAAATTGACACCATCGGACTTCCGATCGTATGAGCCGTTCTCTCGCTGCACTGGTTCAAGCATTTAAATCGGTCGAAATCAGAGGTTCGCGGCCCGGGTTCCTTTACCGCCCGATGACGTCATTGCGATAATATTATGCGTGACACATAAAGCCGAAGGACTAATCTAAGCAATCTTATCTTTAAATTAAAGGTAATGCTTATAGTTGATGAGTAATTGCCCCCGACCAAGGGTTAAATTTCGGGTCAGTTTTCTGAACATGCGGTGTAAAACGTTATCACGTCAAAAGTAAATAAGTGTAAAAATTCTAATAATAAAAATAAAAAATTTAAAAAAAAACTGAATTTGGTGCTGAATTAAAAAGAAAGTTATGTGGACTGGTCGAGAAAAATAAATGCATTTGGGATTTGGAAGATAAATTACACAAAAATAATCATGCAATTACAAGTGCGTGGAAACACGTAGCTGAAAACATGAAGAAATTAGGGAAATATTTGTGTTTTGACATTTGATCTCATGAATAATTGTGTCTACTTTTTACACATTTAATGTACCTACACACAGAGAATTATTTTTTCAAAAATTAAGAATATATGTTCTTAATTCTCATTATTTCAAATTTTAAGTATATTTGCTTAAATACAGTTTGTTATACTCTCAATAATCTGATTAATACTTCTATTTAGTACATTCCGTGTATAATAAATAATATTAATTTAAGAACACATGCTTCGTATAAGAATAACAAAATATACTCACAATAAGCATACAAATTTTATACTTAGCACAATAATACTTTATGTAACATTTGAAATCTGAATATAAGATTTTTATTATAAGAGTAACTCTACTAACCGGAAAAACACTATTCTTAATTTTTGAATCATTTTCTGTAACCATTAAATATTTCAAGTATTGTTTTATTCTTCTATTTAGTACATTCCGTGTATAATAAATAACATTAATTTAAGAACACATGCTTCATATAAGAATAACAAAATATACTGTACTAATCGGAAAAACACTATTCTTAATTTTTGAATCATTTTCTGTAACCATTAAATTTTTCAAGCATTGTTTTCAGATGTTTTACGTAAATGTGAATTCTATTAAATAAGGTCAACACATTTTTTTGAAATCAAAAGTCCGCAATAGGTAATCCTCATTTTTTCGAATAAAAAATAATGTAAGATATATGAAGTTAATATTCCGAAAATTAAAAGTAAATTTAATCCAGTGTCGATTGTAAGCATTAGGGGTGCTTCTTAAACTGCATCGCGCTATTTTTGATTAGTTTTTAACCTCCCTCCACCTCTTCGTCACAAAAAATTGATACTCCCCTTATAAATCTACTTCACACGTTTGGTAACCCCCATTAAACTTAGTAAAAATCTGTAATTTGTCTAAAATATTTATGTTAATTTAAATGCACTCAATTTCTTTTCAGTTTTGAATACCGCTTAAATGCGTGACGTCACATTTTATAAAATCCTTCCTCCCTCCATCGTCACACATCCTCACGTTAGCCGATACCCCACATAATTGTTAAAATAAATATCCTCTACAAGACAGTATTATATATAATGCAATGTAAGTACATATTATGTACATATATATATAAATAGGTGATTTATGGTCATGATTTATGGTTAATATTATTTAAGTTAATTCAAAATGACGTGGCCACTTCAATTAAAATTATAAAACATTTTAACATTTAATTATCTTCGGCGATGATAAAACGTTTCAATGTCTATAAGATTTCTATTTTCATATTCAGATAAATTATTATTCAACAAGCACTACGGAATTACTATCCTACACTATTGCGTACTTCTAACACCAACTATATAAGTGAAAACAATTATAAGCACTATTTACACCAAGTGCGAATTACAAGTGCGAATTACAAGTGCGTTTTCTATTTCGCTATCGAGAGCTGTCATATAAAAATAGCTCCGGATAGCGGTTCCATATAAATAGATAGAGCTAAATATTTACGGTCAACATAATTTTCTGAATTTTTTCTCGTTATTTCATCTGAGCATATATTTTAAAGAACAGTGTTACGCCCTTAATCGAATGATATATCGGGTATCGAATGATACCCTCAATGCTGAACACCTCTTATATTCACGCTGAACCATAAAGGGTACAATTTTTAATATCTTATGGGAAGCGTTCAAAAATTAAACACTTTAATCTTTAAAATGCAAATTTAACGCGAATAATATTGATATCATGAAAAGCATTTATCTTAATTCATATCAGAAGTTTTATAAAAAATCCATATCACGAGTTTCAAGCAAAATCAAGACAATATTGTGTATAGTGCAACGTACTTATTGTAAATAAATAGGTAAACGGATTTTATGATTTACGATTAACATATATTTATATGTTAATATAAAACTGCAAAACAAAAATTACAGATTCATCATAAAAACAAAATTCATGCCGATAAAATTGCATTACCAACAACTAGGTATTATTACATTTAATTATCTTCGGGAATCATAATTTGTTGATACAAAAAAAAAGAAATTGGTTCATACACTTGTTGCCTATATCTAAAAACTCAATTGAATTTATATGAATTAAATGTGTATTCGAATTTGTTTATAAGGCAAAAGTTTACAATCACAGTGATAACTCCAAAATGGGCCTAACTATTAAAACAATGGTTGGTACAATTTGATAACTAAATGAAATTTGCCAATAAAAGATCTTAGAGTTCAAAAACAAATCGTACACAATTTACAACTGAAAAATAATAAAACATGGAATACACACACCTATCAAGCATAATTTTTCTTACATTAGCTACAGACAGGTACTTTGTCACAACGCCTATTATATGCACATAATACATATACGTTTTTCTCCCAACGTCTTAAAAGCCTCTAGTTTTAATACTGTTTATGGGTATTAAAGTTGGCCTTTTTCTTACTATTTTAAAAATGTGTGTGTTGCTAAGCTACACTTTTAATCCTAGGTGTAAAAGTACGTACTTTTAATACTAGAAGAAAAATAGTATGCGTAGCCGAGCAAAATCAAAAATTGCGAGTCAAACAAAGTCACTTTTAATCCGAATAACACATACTATTTTTTCTCTAACGAAGAGTTCATGTCGTGTCGGTTGTTATTACTAATTATACGAGTAAGTACAAATTATGTAATTAAAACTTCAAAATAGAAACTAATTTTGTTGAAATATTTTGTGAAACTAAGGAGGTCATGACTTTTGTTTGGTTGTACTATTGCATTGTATTTGACGCGTACAATAGTCAAACCAAACAAAAGTCATGACTCATGACCTCCTTAGTTTCACAAAATATTTCAACAAAATTAGTTTCAATTTTGAAGTTTTAATTACATAATTTGTACTTACTCGTATAATTAGTAATATACAACCGACACGACATGAACTCTTCGTTGGAGAAAAAATAGTATGTGTTATTCGGATTAAAAGTGACTTTGTTTGACTCGCAATCTTTGCTTTTGCTCGGCTACGCTGCGCTTCGCCTCGCATGCAAATATAATTGCTCGTCAAACAAAGTATCACTTTTAATCCTAATGACACAATGTACTATTTTCGACGAAACTTATTTTTCTTTGTTTCTGCTAACATGTTAATAGCTAACATGTCAAAGCAATTTTAAAATAACATACAAAATGAATAAATGGCATTCATTGGGTTAACAAACTAAAATAAATAAAAATAAAAAATGTAGTTTTTGGAATTCGTACACAAATCGTAATTTCTCGGTAGTTAGTATTTCTTTGTTGTTTGTGTTTCGTTCTCTTCTGATTCGACGTCGACACTCGGCGACAGTCCTTCTTCAATTTTTGTTTGGTAATAATCGTTTTAATATCGTTTTCTCCTGAAAACAATAAAAAAAAATGTTTTGTGCTGCATTGGTGAAATAGTGTATTTGCTTTTGTGTTGCTTTTATTAATATTAAATTGTTTTTTAATAATAAATTAATTACAAATAATTAATTAAGTGTATGGGTAAGTATTGAAGGTTTGACGGCCTCCATGTTTTATCGTTTTATGCGATTTTACGAAGCGCCAAATGATTTTTTTTGTAAGTGTTTTAATGGCAATTTTTGTTATGCGCCATTTTTAAATGTTTTATTTGAATTTTTGATTTCAAACAATTAATATAAAAACGTTCTTGTAAGTATTTATATAATTTATCGTGTTAAGTGATTTTACGAAGTGCCAAATGTCCTTAATTTTGCAAGTAGTGTTAGTAATTTTTTTAACCAAATTCCTAACGGTTTTCATGAAAATTTATTTTAATGGTTACCATGTTTTATTGTTTTATACAATTTTACGAAGCGCCAAATGATCTTAATTTTGTAAGATGACAGTTTATATTAAATATGATTAAATTTTTATATTTTATGTGATTTTTTGATTTCAAACAATTAATTTGAAAAAGTTCTTGTAAGTATTTATATGCTTTATCGTGTTATGTGATTTTGCGAGGTGCCAAATGTCCTTAATTTTGCAAGTAGTAACCATGAAAATTTTAATGGTTACCATGTTTTATTATTTTATGCGATTTTACGAAGCGCCAAATGATCCTAATTTTGTAAGTGACGGCAGTTTATATTAAATATGATTAAATTTTTATATTTTATGTGATTTTTTGATTTCAAACAATTAATTTGAAAAAGTTCTTGTAAGTATTTATATGCTTTATCCTTAATTTTGCAAGTAGTAACCATGAAAATTTTAATGGTTACCATGTTTGATTGTTTTATGCGATTTTACGAAGCGCAGAATGATCCTAATTTTGTAAGTGATGGCAGTTTATATTAAATATGATTAAATTTTTATATTTTATGTGATTTTTTGATTTCAAACAATTAATTTGAAAAAGTTCTTGTAAGTATTTATATGCTTTATCCTTAATTTTGCAAGTAGTAACCATGAAAATTTTAATGGTTACCATGTTTGATTGTTTTATGCGATTTTACGAAGCGCAGAATGATCCTAATTTTGTAAGTGATGGCAGTTTATATTAAATATGATTAAATTTTTATATTTTATGTGATTTTTTGATTTCAAAAAATTTATAATAAGTATTAACTGTTTGAACTCAATAAATCAAATAAAATACTAGCAAACTTAATCAAATTTATTAGAAACTGCCATTTAAACCCTTACAAAATTAAGATTATTTGGCGCTTCATAAAATCGCATAAAACAAAACAACATAATAACCGCATCAAAACTTTCATAAAAACTAACTGTTTATCTGAAATTTTATGCAAAAAACTACTTACAACACTACTTGAAAAATTAAGAAGGTTTGGCACTTCGCAAAATCGCAAAACACGGTAAAGCATATAAATATTACATGAACGTTTTCAAATTAATTGTTTGAATTCAAAAAATTAAATGAAATATTTAAAAATTTAATCATATTTAATCAAATAAAATATTTAAACATTGTGCATAAATAAACTGCCATTAAAACACTTGCAAATTAAGATCATTTAACGCTTCATAAAATCGCAGAAAACAATAAAACTTGGTAACTATCAAAACTTTCATAAAAACCGTTAGGAATTTTGCACAAAATCTACTTGAAATACTATTTACTTGCAAAATTAATAACGTTTGGCACTTCGCAAAGTCGCAACGATAAAGCCTATAAATACTTATACGAACGTTTTGAAATTAATTATTTTAAATTAATAAATTAAACAAAATATTTAAAAATTTAGTCATATTTAAAATAAACTTTCATTACAACACTTACAATAATAAGATACTTTGGCGCTTCGTAAAATCTCATAAAATAGTAAAACATGGTAACCATCAAAACTTTCATGAAAATCGTTAAGAATTTTGTACGAAAAACTACTTAAAACACTACTTGCAAAATTGAAAACGTTTGACACTTCGTAAAATCGCAAAACACGAAAAAGCATGTAAATACTTATACGAACCATTTCAAATTAATTGTTTGAAATCAATAAATCAAATAAAATATTTAAAAATTTAATCATATTTAATATAAACTATTAATTTATAATATTAATAGTCTGAATAAAATCGTTGTCACATTTATCACACAACGCATTCTTACTGGAAAAAATTCGTAAAACAGATTTTGCTGTCACAGAATCCATTTTGTTGGAAAAAGTCATACAAAATAAGTTATTTGATAGTTGCTGTGTGTTCCAAAGAAATATCTGAGGCCTAATTAAAATATTTCAGAATAAAAACTAAGCTAAGCGACGTGTTGTGAGGTGAACTCATCGTTGGAACTTAAGCAACTGTAAATATTTTCTTATCGGAGTCCTTAGATCCTTACTAAGGTAAGAGGCAGGTCTGCGCCAGGTGAAGTCATTCTGGGAAATTGTGTAACTGCGAAGACTCATTACCAATTTTCAAATAAAGTAAGTCACTTTTATTAATAATTAGCAATTGATTTACTTATACATAATAATGATTTTAAAATGCTTGCATATTATGTTTTAATGCTTGTTAGTTTTTTTTCTTCAGCGTGTTTTGTTTTTGTTTAATTTCTCATGCTATACTGTTTACTTTCTTTGCTACGATGGATGATGAAAATTCATTGGAAAACTTTTATTTAAATATGGATAGTAGCTATATTGAATCTAAAATTCCTCAACATATTCAAATTTCAGGTCTGTTTATACATTCTAAATTAAAAGAGCCCTGTCCTTATATTCATCTTGTTCATTATTCTAGGGGACGAAACCGAAACAACGGAAAATTCCGATATTGCGACCTTGCTTGCTGGTTGGGGGTTGTCTTGCTTAGCTGAGAAATTTAAAAGTAAGTTAGATAATATAAACCTTATTTCGACCCAAATTATTAAAAACACGTTTTTAATATTTATAGGCAACAACATTCAAATTGAGGACCTTAAATTTATCACGGAATTTGATTTAAATTTGTTTTTCCCTACGTTGGAGGATTTCCCCAATAAACGAAAATTTCGTACTTTTTTAACCGAATGGAAACGGATTAATGTAAATAATATACTTCTAATATTTTTAATTACTCATGATCGTTTTTATTTAATAGAATTTCAGTGAAGCTGCTGCTATTTCCACGGTACCAAATTCAGATTTATTGGCGTGGGTATCTAACGGACATCATTCTACTTTTAATTCTACATCGCCACCTGCAACCTCCTCATCATCAACAGCCTCAGTTAATCAAATAAATAAAAGTAAAACAGCTGATATTGTAAGAAATTTGTATATTAATCATTATTTTAAATTATTAAGAGAAGTTTGAAATAAATAAAATAAATATTCGAATTTCCTTTAAAATCACATGCAACAAAAAAATCATTTTAACAAAAAACGCATGCTTCAAGAGGAAAACAGACATCAGATTACAAGTAAATCAAAAACAATGTGGTTCCAAATTTTCTTAATACCATAATTACAAAATATTTTTAAAGTTTTGATTTTAGAGAGGGAATCTATAAAATTCAAATTTTAAAAATATATACTTCCTTATTTTAATATTTAATGTTTGAAGCAAAAAACTGTCAACCACTTTGTTTTTTAATTACTTATATGGGAATGGGATAAAAGGGTGTGGGAAATTTATGTCAATTTTTCTTTCGAAAGCATATTAATTTTAGGCATTACATCAATAATAAGTTGATTCTTTTATTTATTATTATTCAATTTAAACAGACGTCTTAATTTTTTATTTTATATTTGAATAAATATCTCATAATGAATACTTAAATTTGATTTTAATAACCGCTATTATGTTTCTCACTTTAGCGAGCTCTGACTATAATGTTTATTGTTGTGGTTCATGATATAATTACATGTTAAGTAAAATAAAAAGAAATTGCACTGCATTTATAAAATTTATAAATGTTGATTTTTTTCTGGTTTTATAAAATTAAATAATATATTTTTTGTTTTGTTAAAATTGAATAATAATGTAATTGTTGCATTTTGTTTGTGAATCCCACTAAAACATGCATGAATGAAATTGGGACAGCATTTTACTAAAATGTAGAAACGGAGAATTACATTCACCGAGAGTCTCAAATTTGAGGATTATAATAGAGACATAATTTTGATTTATAATATTTGAACACATTACTATTTATTTGGCTAGGTGTTTTCAACGGTTCTAACTTCCGAAAGAGGTAAAAAAATCCTTAACAACTACAAAACTAATTCAAAATCTTTAGATGAAAAATCGAGAAAGGTTTTGATTGACGCAATAATCGAAAAATACCTAGAACAAAATATTTGTATGGTAAAAGAGGATTTTATTATAATTACAAATAAAATTAAAGCAACTTTCTTAACAGAGGACACTGTAAGAATAGGTTTACATATTACATTTTAAATTATACTAAAATACAATGTAGAGAATTTTTTTTTTTTTACTCTATACTGCTCCTATTTCTATCAAAGGCTGATACGATCATCAATGTTCGTTGGAAAATTTAAAAATTCTAATTTAATTTTCATATAAAGATATTTGACGATTTGGCGTCTGCTGGTGGGGGGATCAGCTGATTAGATCAGCTCCGTAACCTTCAGTAGGGTGCTCTTCACGTGAGCTGTTCTGGTCATGTTTCAGGCAGCTGGCGGGATGAGTACGATTGTGGTAGGGGTAACCTTGCCACAATTCGCAGGTGTACGTACTGCCTCCACGTGGCAATCGTCGGTAACTGATGTCGTCTATTACAGTTTTGTTCTAGTTGACTCAGGCCAAAGTACGGCGCTAAAGGAGAAAACCTTAACAAAAAACCCTAATCTAAGGTGGAACAGCATATGCCGATGGATGAATGACTGATAGGTTAATCAGTCCCAAATATGCGGACTCTGGATACCAGGCGCCCTCCAGTTTTATTTAGCCTTCCTGTGGTAGCTGGGTGTCCCACAGGTGACCTTCATTTCCCAAATACTCGTGGGAATAAAATGCCTAAAAAAATAAAAAATTATGATAAGGATGGTAACGCTCCTAAAGCGTCACGGACCAGCGAGGATTCTGCGGTGGCTTTCGAGGGCTCAGGTCCTCTCTCCGCTGTGGAATCCTCAATGGTTGACACATCGGATGGGGAAATCCGTTCGGAGATTGAGAACTTAAATCTCAATTCCGATATGGTAACCTCAGGAGATGAGGAACTGGCCCCCGTAAGTGGGGGGATCTCCTCTGTGAAAACAGGGGAAAGTGCGGACGTCGGGGAGTGTCGGAAGGAGCAGGTTGACATCATCAAACCTGCTGCGGCTCCTCATGTGAAAAAAATGTGTGGGGCTGCGAAAAAGCGGTACAGGAAGCTTCTGGCTGAGGGCAAAGCGCCCGGTAGCGAGACAAGGCTTCTGGCGGTGCGGCCACGGAAGGAGACTTGCGCTCCTACGATGGACCAACCGCCAAAGAGGGACCGCTCGGAGGACGGCACTTCACCGGCACAAAAAAAGGCCAGGGGGGAAGAACATGTCCTGGTGGCCTCGGGTTCTGCGGTCCGGCCTGGAGTTACCTTCAGGCAGGCTGCGGAATCAGAGAGCATTGGGATCTTACCCTCTGGCTTTCCTGAGGTTGCCCTCACTGGAGAGCAGCTTAAAGCTGTCCAGGAGGGAATCTTGGATAAGGTGCTGGAGCAGGAGGCCAAGGAGCTTAAACCTAAGTTCCTTGGCAATCAGCTTCGGCTTGGTTGGCTGGTAGTGACCTGTGCCGACCGGGCCACTGTACAGTGGCTCAGGGAGACCATAGGCACTATTAAGCCATGGGAAGGTGCAGAGCTGATTGTAGCTGAGGCGGGAAACCTGCCTCGAGCTAGGATCGTGTTTGGTACCTTCCCAAACAGTGCCGAATTGCCCACGGATAAGCTTCTGGGTTTTATCAGAAGCCAAAACGAGGGCATGCAGGCGATCAACTGGAGAGTGGTCAGGAGAGAGGCGAAAGGCACTTCAGCTTTTTGCACGTTCTCCATGGACCACTCATCGGTTGAGAAGCTCAAACAAATTGACTTCAAAATCAATTTTAAGTTTGGGATTGTCCAACTGCACCCCAAGGGGGGCCAGGGTGGTGGAAAGCTAGGTTCCAGGGGCGGGCCCCAAGTGGTCAAGCCTGTGGAGGACATCGTGGCTGCACCTGTGAAGGCGATCGAGGCCGCACCTGTGGCGGCTATCGGGGCCACACCTCTGGTTAAAACCACTGGTGTGGCGGCCCTTTCCAGGAGACAGGCGAGGAGAAGGAGGGAAAGGGAGAGGAAGGCGTCAGCGGTTGTATGGGGAATGGCCCCGCGAGGGGTCACCCCGCGCAAGCCACTGGTAAAGCCTGGTGGCTCTCAGTCAGCTGTGGACAGCAGCAGCAAGATGGAGGACATGGATTCGCCATCTGGCAATGGCGGTGCGAGCAAGGAGGCTAATGCAGGCCTTCAGCAGACGTCGCTGCAGTGATGGCACACTTAACCTGCCTACAGATAAACCTGCATCATGCAAAGGCGTCTTCGGACGTCCTTTGTCGTAGGTTTATCTGCCAGAAAATTGGCATGGCTCTAATACAGGAGCCATGGGTAATAGGTAACCAAATTAAAGGTATACCAAAACAAATGGGTAAGTTGATTTATTGTAATGGAACTGAGAGTCCAAGGGCGGCCATTTTGGCCAGCTCGCAAATTAATTTTATTCCCATTTCAGAGTTCATCTCCAGGGACTTAGTGGCGGTAATGGTGGAGGTTCTGGGTGAAAGAGGGAAACAGGAGGCTATAATGGCCTCCGCCTACTTTCCTGGAGACTCGGAAACGATACCTCCTCTTGAAGTTAGGCGGCTCATAGCTCATTGCCAGCGCAATGGGCTGGCTTACCTAATAGGATGCGATGCAAATGCGCACCACACGGTGTGGGGCAGCACAAACATCAATAATAGGGGTGAGTACCTTTTTGAGTATATAATTACTAATAATGTAGATATTGTCAATAGGGGAAGGAAACCTACTTTCATAAATGCGATTCGGCAGGAGGTCCTAGATTTGACCCTCGCTAGTCCGCATTTTAGTCATTTTGTTAAAAATTGGCATGTGTCTGAAGAGGCCTCCTTATCGGATCACTTGCACATCAGATTCGATTTGGCGGCCGAGGCCATGCAGCGGCAGGAGATAAGAATTCCAAAACTGACCGATTGGGACTCTTATAGAGTCTCACTCGAATCAGAAATGCCCTCGGTAATGGGGAACATAGAGTCTCCAGAGGGCTTGGAATTCTGTTCAAACCAGCTGCATAATTCTATACACTCGGCTTACGAAAACAGCTGCCCAGTTAAGCGAAGAGAGTCCATTAAGTTGGTCCCTTGGTGGAACGGGGCGCTGAGTAAGCTGAGGAAAAAATCTAGAAGGTTGTTCAATAAGGCTAAACGCACCGGGGAATGGGGCGAGTATAGGATGGCCTTAACGGAATACAATCTGGAATTAAGAAGATCCAAAAGGGCTACCTGGAGAAACTTCTGTGAGGGAATTATTGAATTACCCTCTGCAGCTCGTCTCCAGAAAGTCCTTGCTAGAGATCACTCAAATGGTTTGGGGCTTCTTCAGAAGCAAAACGGGATGTTCACTGAAAACCGGAAGGAAACCCTGGAGTTACTATTAGGTACCCACTTTCCGGACTCAATAGTGGTAGGTACCCAGGAGGACCCGCATGACCCTTCAAGTGAGGTAGACTATTCACCCCACAGTAGGATCTGGAGCCTCTCTGGAAAAATGTTCACACCCAGCAAGGTGAGATGGGCTATTGGCTCTTTCAAACCGTTCAAATCTGCTGGAGGGGATGGTATCTTTCCGGCTTTACTTCAAAGAGGTATTGAGGAAATACTCCCCAGCTTGGTCCAGTTGTTTCGGGCAAGTTATGCTTTTAACTATATTCCGAAACTATGGAGGAAAGTAAATGTGGTCTTTATACCAAAGGGAGGGGGTCGTCTGGACACCCAGCCCAAGGCTTATCGGCCAATTAGCCTAACATCGTTTCTATTGAAGACGATGGAAAAAATCCTGGATAATCAAATAAGAAATGAAATCCTTGTAAATAACCCACTGCATCGGAACCAGTTTGCTTATCAAGCTGGCAAATCCACTGTGATGGCTCTTAGTGGTCTAGTCACGAAGATTGAAAGAGCGGTGGCTTTTAAGGAAATTGCCCTGTGTGCCTTTGTGGACATTGAGGGGGCATTTGACAATACCTCCTATGGTTCAATAGAGAGGGCAGCTATGGAGAAGGGGGTTCCGCCGTCTACAACTAGGTGGATCCGCTCCATGCTGAAATATCGCGATATTACAGCCACACTAGGTGGCGAGTCAGTAACCATCAGGGCCGTAAAGGGCTGTCCCCAAGGAGGTGTACTGTCTCCTCTTTTATGGTCATTGGTTATTGATAGACTGCTGGTCCTCCTGAATAGCCATGGGTTTGATGTCCAGGGCTATGCGGATGACGTGGCTATCGTGATTAGAGGCAGGTTTGATGATATCATCTCTGATCTCATGCAAAATGCACTCAACTTGACATGGCAGTGGTGTAACAAGGAAGGACTTAGTGTCAATCCAAACAAAACTGTCATTGTCCCTTTTACGAGGAGGAGAAAGCTCTCGCTTGTAGCTCCCTCGTTAAACGGTACTATTGTTGCCTTTTCCAAAGAGGTTAAATATCTAGGGGTTATCCTGGATAATAAACTGAACTGGGAACAACATATACAAAAAATTCATAATAGAGCCACTAAGGCTTTTTGGGCCTGTCAGAGACTCTATGGACGTACTTGGGGACTACAACCAAAAATGATCTACTGGTCATTTCTAACAATTATTAGGCCTATGATCACTTACGCATCGTTAGTGTGGTGGCCTAAAACTCAACAAAGGACAGCGCAAACTTTATTGAATAAGGTTCAGCGTATGGCCTGCATTGGGGTTACGGGCTCAATGAAAACATGTCCGACCGCAGCAATGGAGACACTCCTAGGACTAACTCCATTGCATCTGCATGTAAAAAAGGATGCTGTTAATATGGCCCTTAAGATGCAGGCGGAGGGTAACATCAAACCAGGCAATATGGTGGGCCATCTGGAGATCCTTAAGGAGTTTCAGACAGATCCCACTATAGGAATGCCTTCCGACTGTATGCCAGCCAAACTGGATTTCCACAAACCCTTTTGTGTTAGATTACCTGACCGGGAGGAGTGGAGTACAGGGGGACCATCCTTTGAGCGAGGGTCATTGGTGTGGTATACAGATGGATCAAAAACGGAAGATGGGGCGGGGGTAGGAATACATGGGAGTGGAGTATCACTCTCGAAGTCCTTGGGTACCAATGCAACCGTCTTTCAAGCAGAAGTGCATGCTATAGAACTTTGTGCTAGGATAGGCATTTCTAAAGGCCTAAACGACGCAAAGGTTTATATCGTATCAGACAGCCAATCGGCCTTAAAGGCTCTTAGGTCTTTTACCATTGAGTCAAGGCTGGTATGGGATTGTCTGAAGGTTATTAAATCGCTGGCAAGCTCAAATAAGGTAACACTTGTTTGGGTGCCAGGGCACACTGGAATTGTGGGAAACGAGGCAGCTGATGTCCTCGCCCGCGAGGGATCTGCCTTTCCATTAATTGGACCAGAGCCCTTCTGCGGCGTCTCTAAGGGGCACCTTAGGGCAGCAGTTAAACGCTGGGAGGATGTGCAAAAGTCCTCTTACTGGCGCGGAATTCCAGGTTTGCGACAGGCGAAGGAATTTATTTCACCTTCGTCGGCCAGGGCCAAGGAATGTCTCGTACTTAGGAAACCTGAGTTGAGGCTGCTTACCGGCTTCCTCACAGGTCACATCCCCTTAAGGTATCACCTTAAGAAAATGGGCCTAAGTCCGACGGATAGATGTCGTTTCTGTGACATGGAAGCGGAATCAGCGGAACATGTTCTGTGCCATTGCCCAGCCATTTTCTGCAAAAGGTTACAACATCTAGGAGGGAGAGTAATGAGCCCGGATGGTATGCACCATATACCGGCCGGCAGTATTGTCAGGTTCATTAAGAGCCTGAATATTGACTGGACGGCTCATTAAGTAGGGTCCATGCACAAAAGATCTTTTAGGTCGCAGTGCGGGGTGGCTTGAACGCCCACATGGCCCTCAACTAATAATAATAATAATAATATAAAGATATTTTAGAAAAAATATAGAATAGAGGAAGATAAAGATAGAAATTTTATTTTATTATATTTTGTATAATCGGCCCAATATAAATACCGCCATCTTTAAATATCTCTATTGATCTTTAAAAAATATAGCAATATTATCACACAACGGAACCAATACAAGGTGGGCGGCTTTACAATAGATACCGCAATTGTGCATCCAAATTAAGACCCGTTGGTCTATTCAGTACAACAAGAAAACGAAATTATCCAGATCTTCTCAGTCCTAGCAGTATTGAAGAACCTGAATTAAATGAGGAATTGGAGAGTGATAAAAATTGGCTGAAATACAAATCAGAACCCTGGGATACTGTGGAGATTAAATGGAGGAACTCTTTTAAATTGAGACAAATAGAACTAAAAAAAACGGATAAAAATTTAAAGTCGTTTATGGAAGAATGGCCAATTCTTTACCACTCTCAAAATTTTCGTTTGGTAAGTGTTTGATTTAAGCATAAATCACAACAAACAGTCATTAATTTAAATTGTTTTTTTTTATATTCCTTAGATTGACATTGATTTTATGTGTTTATACCCGGAAAAGGATCTATTATTGCTGAAAAATTGGACGCACTTGCTTAGTTACGAAAAACTATTTTGTAGTCTTTTAACTAAAAATAAAAATATTCAGTTCCTGGAGCAAGACAATTTTGAAAACTTAGGTAATTTTAGAAAGGTTTAACACGACCTCAAATTACGAAAAATATCTAATATTTTAAATTATTTTTCTTTTCAATAATATAGATCACAAATCTATACGGATCATCAAAATTATTAACCATATATTGAAAACAACCGCCCGATTTACAGACAGCTCTAATAAAAAAGTATATAAAGCAACAATTGATGATGCCATCGCCTCAATATTTATAGAAATAAAATCAACGACAAACTTGGATTATATCATAGCACAAAAAAAGGAATTTTATTTAAAATACAAACAAACTTTACAGCCTTTTATGTGTTATAGAATAGATGGCGAACAGGTCAAAGATATCAAAATTTGTATTGACGAATTTCAACTTCAACTCACTAATATTGTAAGTGCAATTGACTTGCTTTTTAAAAGTTTTTTTTGTTTCAATTTAAATTTTCCAAAAGAAAGTTCAAAATTTTGGACATTTTTGCAAAAATATTTTTATAACATAGAGACACCCTACGATCAAATTGATGCTAGTGTAATTGCCTTACTTGACAGCTTAAAAAACTAAATATTTTAATTTGTATATCGATTTTGATTTGTTTATTTTTTATTATTATAACTTTCAAATGATTCTGAATTATTTGCATATATAGCTCAATTTTTTTTAAATATTTAAAAATGGAAATATACAATTGTAGTATTTGTAAACAACCATTTAAGACTATTGATCAACTATTTCTTCATTTAAAACACCAGCATCTCAAACATATTAAATTGAAAATAGAAATGTAATTTTATGAGGTTTGAATATTAATTACTTACATTTAATTTATAATATTATAATATATATAATTTAATTAATTTTTGTAAATAACTATTTCTAGTTTGTATACTATTTAGGTTTGTTTATTTTTATTAATATAACTTTCAAATTTTTCTTAATTATTTAAATGACTCAATTTCTTTTAAATACATAGTTAAAATTGAGATTCACAATTATATTTTGTTTTCTTTGTAAACAAACATTTAGTATTATTGAACAACTGTTTATACAATAATTAAAATAACAACCAATTTTGTACCAAGTACAACACTATAAATTTGAATCATTTTAATACTAGTTACTATTTTATTTTGTAAACCAAAACCCTTAAAATGTTATATTTTATACCGTTTTATGTAATTATATCTATGTATATCATAAATGGAAAAATCATTTTAATTATTCATAATTTTGCAACGAACATAAAAAATAAGATTCTAATTTGTTTCTGTTTGATTCTAAGGTTTCTTTGATTTTACAATGGAGCTATATTTTTTAAATTGATTGAAAAATTGTTTTATATAAAAATGGACACAAAATTATAATTAACTATGTATAACTTTTGTATTATTTTTTTTAATGCTTAAACTTAATTTGATATTATACGTAACAAATAGCTTTAAAATTGAAAAAATAAATTAATGTAATTTTTAGTTTCAAGTACTTATTTTTTAATGTTGCGTAAACATTTTTTAGTATAAATATTTCACCAGCATTGTAATTTTTTATGTTAGCTAAATTTAAATACTAAACTTGAAATAAATATATTTTAAATAGATTAATTCAAATTTTCTTTCATTTAATTTTCTTTCGCTTATAATAAACGCATGATTTGCAGCATAAATATATGTTTAAATGCTGAATATGTGGTTCTTTTCTACAGTAATAAAATTCTTAATACAATAATAATGCAGAGTTATTATAAGAATTTCTAGTGCTAAACTCGAGTTGATTGGATGTTAAGGTAAGAATACAATTATATACAATTATAATAGTAAGAATTATCTATTCTTTAAATAAGAGTATTGATAGTTTAGACAAGCTTCGATTTTCTTAAATGAAGCATTATTATTATTTTAAGAAAATCGTTTCCATTTTTATTCTTAATTTAAGATACTCTTTCTTAAAATTATTAATTGTTTTGCTTATTGGAAGTACACTAATAGAGATTTCAAAGAATAAATATTCTTTTATAAAAATTGGTTGTTCTTATGCAGAGAATTTCATTCAATAAAGTTGTACTTGTTTAAAGTATTATAATTTCATATAGTAAGATTTCTTATTCTTGAAATATTGATATATGTGCTTGAATTAAACATAATTTTTCTTATTTTATGTAACTAATTTTCATTTTTATTCTTAATTTAAGATAATGTTTCTTAAAATTACTATTGGTTTTGCTTATTGCAAGCATAAAACTGGGATTTTTAATAATAAATATTTTATAAAAATTTGTTGTTCTTATACAGAGAATTACGTTCTTTATAGTTGAATACTGAAATGTTTGGAGTATAGACAACTGTACTTATTTAAAGAATTACAATTTTTAATGGTATTATTTCTTATTCTTTTATACAGAATTTTATTTTTATAAAAAAAAAAGGCGGAGTTATATTTTTATGCTTGACTTATGCTGAAAGTATGAATGATCAATCACGGCCCGCCCGTATGGATAACAATACTTAAGGTAAGCCTGTTATGCTACATGACAGCGAGGATTTCTCTGTGTGTAGTTGAGGAATGCAAAGCGGTATGGAAATCCCTAAAGGATAGCTTGCGATACCACAAGGCACAAAAAAAAAGAAAGACCGCTAAATCAGGAAGTTTGTTACGGCTGCATTGATGATATAAATATATAAAAACAAAATATGAATGTTGTCTTCATTTTCGATCAATGACCTATATTTTCTGATGGTTATAAATATTTACTGGCTGCAATATAGAGTGCAGTTCTATGCACTTTATATAATGTAAAGAACTTTCTTTGCAATTGAATATTCCTAATTATATACATTACAATGTCAAAGTATTAAGTATGGTTGGATGACGATATTTGAAACAATTGGTCTGCATATTGATAATTGGTTATGTGTATACAGATTATATTAATAATTTGTGGAAGTTTTAATAGGAATGGCCAGTAGGGGAAATTTTTGTTTGTTTTTTTGCTTGTGTACAGTATTGCGTTGGAATTAGTATAATATCTGGATTCGAACTGAGAGGTCAAGCCGCTCGGAAAGAAAAAGCAACTAAACAAATTTTATTTAATCAACATAGTGTTTTGTTTTCAATTAACTGATCAGCGGTAAGAAAATCTTTTTTTATTTTTATTTATCATTTATGGATTTTGTATCTATAAGATTTTATACCCTTCTGTTTGGATTGATATCAGCTATTTTCAATTATTAGGATTTTTGTTTTATTTTTGAACAAAAAAAAAAGTCATTCGTAATCACATCATCAGCTGCCTGTGTGCTGTTAACCCTGAAGGGCAACTTTCAGGCCACTCTCTAATTTTTTTTGTTTGGATTATCAAATATACAAAAAAACATAATGAGCACTGAGAGTTGTCGAGGTGTTTGCTTACGCTATAGGTTGGATACTTATTTTTGTGTAACGAGGATCGAGAGCAGGAAGCACTGGCATTGGGTACGCATGTAACAAGGGCGTATCAAAATGGATTATAAAATAATAATAATTTCGATGGAGTGTAAATTAAATAATTTCGTATCCATTAGGTAGCATACTATAGTATGTATATGATTTATTTTAAGTGCATTTAAAAAAAAAAAAGTTTGTTATTCTTATTATAATTTACATATGAATTTACTTATGCGTGAAGTGTACCGGTATAGTGGGTAGTATAAAGAAAAAAAAATAGTCATAATAATTTTAAGTCTTAAAATTAGATTAAGGAAGTTAGCCTTAAATTTTTTTTTTTTATATGCGTAAGTTGTAGGAAGTTTTATTGAGAAGAGGAAAAAAGGAATATAACTTCCAATAGTGGATTAGTGCAAAATTAACCATTTTTCTTACAGCCACACTTACAGGTTACCAAGAGTACTCTCGGAAAGGTTGTCTGGTGAGTTTTTTTTTATTCAATTATTTCATCTTAGCACTATATTTGTTATTTTCTTTTCTTAATTAAATTTTCCTAGTAAAGTTGTTGTATTTATTTGAAAAAAAAATAAAAATATGTAATAAATTAGTAGAGTAATGGGTAATGAGAGTAATTTTTTTTATTATTGGTGATGTGAGTGATAAGTGGCCCATGTGATGTTTTCAGTTTTCAATAAATAAAAAAAAAACATGTAAGTAAAGAGTTTGTTTGACCAATTACTTATCCTAGTGGCAAGAACCTCCCTAGCTGTGACGCTACCCGAATAAATATGTACAGCCAGTAGGATGGTCCGTAACAAGTTCACCTATCGAAGAAGCAGATGAGGAAGAAATTGAAATTCAAACGAAGAAATGGATTGGGAATTTTCGAAAGACATGTCTTTTTATATATCGGGATTATCTGAAAATTAGAGACGGTAAAGAATTATATCTATTTAGTGCCAAACACTTTTAATAACTTTAGCCTGTCATTCTATTTGGAACATTTTCTACAAGTACGCGGGATGAGGTGAGGACACCGATGATACGAGTACTAACCCCTTAAATTACTTATATGTAAGTAAAGTGTTTTTTATACATTTTTATATTTATTAATTTCGAAATTAATTGTCCGAAATAGATGGGCCATAGAACAACTAAGAAGGTAGCTCTACTGGGCAGCGCAGAAAAATTAATCCAATCTATAAACGATTGGATTGCTGCTAAAAAGAACACTCCATCTACTTCAGAAGCTGCAAAATATACGCAAAAACATGAAGTTATGTTAAACAATATCGACAGATTGCTGCAGAAGCTGCCAGAAGAAAAGGTTGATGAATTAAATTTAAAATTCCAACAGCAAATTATGGAGGAAATAAGAAAAATAAAAAATTAAATTTTAATTTTGTGTTTTTATTAAAAATATAAAATTTAGTTTTATTCCAAAAAAAACGATCTTCGCCGCCATTCTAATGCTCCTTCTTCAGAATTAACATAATTTTTAATAACTTCTCTTATGGCTTTGCCGACATTATTCGGTCTTCCAGCATTCATTGAAAATTGGGAAGTGAACATTGAGTCTTCTGTGATGGTATTTCACCATGCTCCTTCGACAAGCTTTCCGTTGTCGAAATAATCAGCGTAGTTGTTTGGCACGTAACTCCTTTGATTTTTTTTAATCATGAAGTTGTGCAGGTAATAACAAGCAGCTACTATTTTTTGCGCTTTATCCGGTCCACAAAATAACGTCCTCTTTAAGCAAAGCCACTTTGCACATAAGATGCCGAACGCATTTTCAATTACGCGGCGAGCTCTACTGAGTCGGTAATTAAAAATACGCTCTTCATCTGTCAAGCATTTTGGCTTGCGTGGTACGTATGGTTTTAAAATTCTTTTATGTAGAGGAAACGCGTCGTCTCCAATAAAATAAAATGGATCTTTGGTATTGCCTATCATACAGTCCTCTGGAAAAGGCATTTCTTCGTTCAAAACTGCTTTTCCAAAGTTACATGCGCTAAACATGCCTGCGTCTCCTTCACTGCCATAAGCCCCAATGTCAAAATAAATAAAACGGTAGTTTGCATCAGCTACAGCCATTAAAACGATGCTATGAAATGTCTGAAAAAAAAATCCTATTAAATATTTTCTTTAAATTTTGTCTATTAAAACAAGTTCACCAGTCACCACCCTTATACATATAATTATAAAATATGCTGGCAGTATTTATGGGGCATTTCAATGTTATGTGCTTCCCATCAATCGCACCGAGGCAGTTTGGAAAATTCCAAGTAGCATTGAATTCGTTTGCAATTTGTATCAAAGACTCTTTAGATAAATTTGGTACTTCATTTTTGAGTGCCATACAAATTGCAGTACACACTTTATCTAATATGGTACCGAAATGTTGCTTGCTTATCACTGATGCTATATGTCGTTGAATTGCTCCAGAGGCAAAATATCTGAGAACAATAGAGTTATTAAATGTAGAGCAAAATACACTTTTGTTTTATACGTAATACTTATGTGCATATATTTACATCAATATTTTGTAAAGATCTATGTTTAGTACAATATATATTATATGCCATGTCGACCGCATAATTAATTGGAACATAAAACGAGTTACATAATATGGTCGAATGAATTTTACTATAAAGTGAAAATTTTGGATAAATGATTTTAAAAATCCTAATAAATTGGTCTTATTTTTCACTCGTTACCAACTTTATTACATTTAATTACCAAATTATAATCTAATTTTAATGTTTACGTCAAGACAGAAAATTCAATTTATAATCATAATTTGACTTTTAGTATTATAATTAATTATAGCGTCGAGCCATAACAAATGGCTACTTTTACTTACTCCAATACAATAGCAAGCTTCTCTTTAGGGATGATTTCATCTTTAGGGTGTGACTGAACTTTTGGCAGCAAAAACGGCTCTAACATTTCGTATAATTGGTCAAATTCTGCAGGACTCATATGAAAATTTTCATAAAATGATGCCTATCCATTTTCTCTCATAATACTGAACTATGCAAATTTAAAAGAAAAAATGGGGTTGAAGCTCCACCTGAACCGTAAATGTTTGGTAAAACATAAAATCAAAAATAGAGGTAAATATTGTGACGATTTTGGCCATCATACAACAAGCTCACTTTATGAACAGCAATAGCTTAGACGGTTAAGTGTTATAAACACGACCGATGGCAAGCAGAGATCAGTTTTTGGTTTATTTTAAATCGTTAAATAAAGAAATAAATCTGTTGTCATAGCCCCCACCAGTAGCAAGCGGACAGAATTAAATAGTAAAGTCAAAGCAAATATCAAGGTATATATAAAAGTAGAGTGAAATAAAAAGTACACAGTGTTTTTAATTGCAAAATCCGAACGAACTCAGTAGCCCATTTCGTAACAATATTTATGCTACATGACGTGATTTGTTTTTTTATTTTTGTATTTTGAAAATGTTGATCATTGAAAATTTATGGTATGCAATTATATAACATTGGGAAAAGTCGGAAGCACAGAAATATTTAGCCTCAAAGATGTCGTCATGACATTTTCAATACAGCATACATGTAACGTGAACACTGAAAGTACTCTCGCTATGTTTTTTATCATTTTTGTTTCTATTTTAATATTTTAATAAAGCGTCCGCACCTCTGTCTATTTTTCAAATATGGATTCAGTCTGCAAGCAGGTCTCCTACGATCCACACGTTCCTCTAACATTAACGCAGCAACAGAGGCGGCCCCAATTATTAAATTTTCCTCGTCGCTCGAATCCATTTTTCGTGCTCCATTTGAAATATTTTCCCAGTTTCTTTAAAATAAATGCGATACGAAATAAAAACAAACAAAAGACACAATTTTTAAACCACACAGCGAAGTATATACTCAAAATGTCAGTAGAATTGTCAAAATTTATCTCTACACAAAGCTTTACACAAATTTTTTAGCTCCAAATTTATCTGTACGTTTGTGTAGAGCGCGTTAAAATTTAGTTTAGCTCGAGCAGCATTATATATATATATATATATATATATATATATATATATATATATATATATATATAATGCTCGGTACATACAAAGAAAAAGTAAATTTGTACAATTTTATTTTTAATTATAATTATTAAATTACTAAATTTAAATTATTAGTTTTAAAATATGTTATACTCCAAGGTTTGATTTATATATAAACCTAAAAATATTTTCTGTTACGAGTATTTTTCATTGATAAAATTTTAATCAAAAATGTTCAATTTTACATGGGTTCTTATGGGAAATCGTAAAATGTATCCCCTTAAATTAAGCTTCTTAATTTAAAGGGTCGATGCTGATGGCTTGTATATCTAGGAGCTTTGGTTCAAGCCAATTTTAATCAATTTTGAATATTTTTTTATAATATGTCTTTGAACCTAACCCCAAATTTCATATTAAGCTCTTTGGTGAGTCAAACCCACTTAGTCTTAGAACACACACCTTTATCAGATTTTACGAAATCTCTCAATTAAGTTCATTTCACCGCTGATTATTCTAGAGCACTGTATAATACTGAAACAATTTGTTTTAATTAGAGTCTGTCCAGACAGTCATAAAGCGAAAAGCAAACCAAATAACAATCTTTAGAAATAATGTATAGATATTAATATTTCAGTATATCTGTACAAACATACAACAATAAATAGCACGAAAGGACAAAACCATAAGATGAAACATCTAAAAAAAAGCTAAAGAATACGATCTGCTATAGCTAAGCTATGTACCATACATTTTATAACAAATTACAAAATTTTTTGAATGATAATAAATAATGATGCTAATAAACTTACACGACCCACTTTCAAATTAGCTAATGTGGTATGAACATTGTACACACTATGTCTTTCTGTTGAGAGTTTCTGAGTTTAATCACCACCCCAATATACAAAGTTCCCAATGTACTAAACTATAAAGAGCTAAAATTCAGTTATACGACAGTATGATTGTTTCTAGCGAGTATAATATCCCGCAATGATTTAAATTAATATTCGTGTTTTTTGTACGTCACATTTAGAGCGCACACATACATTTTTATTAATACATAATCCTGTAATTAGTTAGCCCATCAATAAAGAAAATTAGCCAAAGACGAAACAAATAAATTTCGTGATTACTTTCTTAACAATAATGATAATGGCAATATAACACCAACAATGTTAAATATTTAGATACAAGATAATTAAACCAAACTCTTATCAAAAAAATGTACAATTGAATGAATTAAAAATATACAGTAAGGGAAACAAATATTATAAGTTTTCTATTTTAGGAAAATATTGAATTATTTGTGACCCTCCGCCACAAAGAGCAACACTAATTTTATAGATTTCATCACGAAATTGAAAAAGCTTACAAAATAAAATGAAACCGTTATCGAGCTAATATTGTGAAGTTTTTATGACAAATGACAAAATAAGTGTATAAAGTTACACCAAAAAATACTAACGACAGATCAAGATAGATGTTGTCTAAACCTTTGTTGATTTTAGTTGTCAGACGGAATGTTTCAGATTGACAAGTATAGGAGGGTATGTCTATACGTTTATCTGAATATGCCATATTGTTGTTGGTGCTTTTACAGAATTTCTGAAGGTGAGCATTGGATGGCAACCGTATATCTGTGAATTTCAGATTATTGACGGGATTTTTCATCGTGGAGAAGTCCGTTGACGATTGGAGGGAGAATCATGGATTCAAAGTAGCGGAAAATTTTTCAACTGAAGCGGATACATATTTTTTCGAATTGATTGGGTGTTTTAACTAGTTTTAGATTTTTTTCTTATAATTTAGGTTGGTTTTCATTCTGGTTAGCTCTTGCAAAATCTAGACGTTAATTCGATTTTTGTCACATATTTTTTAAAATTTATGTATCCAGTTCAATCTAAATTTTGACGGGTGGTTAGAGGAACCCCACAAGGAGGTGTATTGTCCCCCATTCTCTGGAGTGCAGTGATTAATGGATTGCTGCTGGAACTAGAGAGAGAGGGGATAGGGGTTGTAGCATATGCTGATGATGTAGCGATAGCTGTCTCAGGCAAATATCTAGATACGATTAGGGATGTTATGCAGAATGCACTCCTGATTGTTACGAAATGGGCCAGCAAGTGTGGATTGGGGATTAACCCTTCCAAAACAGAGCTGGTACTATTTACTAGGAAATATAAAATTCCGGTGGTTAGCCCTCCTATCATAAACGGCAGCGGACTAGTTTTTGCTGACCGAGCGAGATTTCTGGGCATAATCTTTGATAGTAAGCTCAGCTGGAAGCCTAACACTTTGGAAAGGGTGAATAAGGCTATTGTAGTCTTATACTCGTGTAGGAACGCTATAGGTAAGAGATGGGGCTTGAAACCGGAGCTGGTATACTGGCTCTATACCGCCGTGGTAAGACCTGTGCTAATGTACGGGGTGGGCGTTTGGTGGCCAGCTCTAGATAAGGTAACATATAGAGGTATGATGGAGAAGGTGCAAAGAACGGCCTGTATGCTTATAAGCGGGGCGCTTAGGACAACACCTACACGCGCTTTAGAGGTTATGTTCCACCTTATTCCAATCGACCTTCATGGTAAACAGATGGCAGCCAACGTGGCTACGAGACTCTCGGCTGTCTCTCAGTGGAAGTGTCTTCAGGTGGGACACTCGACTATAGGTAGATTCGCTGGCGAAGAATAGGCGAATCTGGATTATATTACACAAATGGTATGCTTCGATAAAGGTTTCCGGACTATCTTTCCCTCAAGGGAATCCTGGAGAGACGGATCAATACTGGAAAACGAGGCACTGCAATTTTTCACGGACGGCTCGAAGCTAGACGATAAGGCAGGAGCCGGAGTCTTCTGTGATAAACTTAATGTTAATATTTCTGTTCGTCTCCGACTACTGCAGCGTGTACCAGGCTGAAGTGGTGGCGATCGGGGAAGTCATGACATGGTTGAAGCATAATGTGGTATCCGTGAGGAATATCGCAATTTATGTGGACAGTCAGGCGGCGGTCAAGTCACTTGGGGTGGTTTCTCTGAAGTCGCGGGTGGCGCTGGATTGCCGATCATCTCTTAACGAGATGAGCGAGAATTTCAGCATCCAGATAATCTGGGTCCCGGGAGACTCGGACGTCACGGGGAACTGCAGGGCGGACGAACTAGCTAGGTACGGAACTACTCTCCAGATGCAGCCGGAAATGGCAGGTCTGGGGAGGCCTGTGGCAGTGCTAAAATGGGCGCTCAGTAAAAAGGCAATCGCCTTGACAAATGAAAGGTGGAAGCGACTCTCACGTGCAGATGAATGACTTTTGTAGAAGTTGCATGGACGAAGAGGAGGAGGAGACTTTGGAACACTTCTTATGCTCATGTCCGGCGCTATCTTACAGAAGGCATAAGTATTTGGGTGTGTACGGTATGGACAGCCTTTCGGAACTCGCGAACTGTGGAGTGCGAGATTTGTTACGCTATATAAATAGCTCTGGTTGGTTTCAACGGGAGTAATGGGGAGATGGGATCCTGTGGTATCACAACGGGCCACTGCTGGCCTAAGTGTGCGATAGCAGCCACTTAACCTAACCTAATCTAAATTTTTACCGCGAGAGGCGTTTTCCCTACTTTTACAATACTTTAACGTTACAATACGTTAATGTGTCACTTTTATTTAATTTTCAGGTATTTGGAACACTCGGCGTGACCTTCCTGTGGCGATATATCGGCGAAGAATATCACCCAGATTGCGTGATGCCTACTATAAAACATGGAGGCGGCAGCAATATAATCTGGGGCTGCAAGGTTGCTGATGGCTTTGGTGAAATGTTTGTTTGCAAAGGCTTAATGAAAAGCCAAAATACATTAATGTGCTGGAAACTGTGCTGATGTCTTCGTTAACTCGCATTTTTGGTGACACCAATTTACGTGGCGTCAAGTTTCAACAAGGTAATGCTTCTTGTAATAAACCAGCTACTAAAGACAGTATCATTATATTGCTAGACTGAGTTCTTAATCCAATCGAGCACCTTTGGGGCATATTAAAACGCACAATCAGAGAACACAGCATAACATCAAAAACAGCCTTAAAAAATACTCTTACTCAAAAGTGGAATGCCATAAGTTCAGAAAAATGTGCAAGCTTCACGCAGTATACCCCAAAGGATTACTGCTGTTATTAAAGCCAAGGGTGAAAGTCAGGGTGCCTAATACTTTTGACCAAGGCTGTAGCATAGAAAAAGAATATTCTTTTTCTATGGCTGTAGTTTGAACAATTTTTTAGATATCGCGTCCAACTTATGTACGATTCCATAGGGAATGACCCAAAAGATATTTATACATTATTGTTGTCACATAAATCTCTTGCGAGTTGAGCGACTGAGCGTCAACTCGCTTGTTGTTTTTTTATATACACAACTTCTACCTTTGATTTTAGAATAAATTAGAAAATCTATCTCAATAAGGTTCATATTGGTGCGGACAAAAGCATATTTTCAAACAAGGAATATTCATTTTTACTGCATATATTAATCAAAGGTACGAGTCAAGAGTTACGAAGATAAAGCAAAAATGCTAGAAATCATATTTTTCTCTAAAAATAAACTCGTGTGCATAAACATTATTAATGGAAAAATCTTTTGTACATCATCTCGCATTCCCACCGTATGTTTGATGAAGAAGAGAGAATATTAAAGTCTATTTATTAGATGGATACAGACACCAACCAACACCAAGAAATTAAGGATGCGGAGAAAATGTAACATCTCATATTAAATAATATTTAATATAGAAAAATAGAAAACATTAATCAAAAAATTATACCTTCTCTTCTATTTATCTATCTGCTATCTCTGTATGGTTTACATATACTATAAATTAATTATCACTAATTACTATCACTGTTACTATCATTACTACATCGTTATTATGTATTAAAATACAATTTATGAGATGTTTTTTTTATACTCGAGCTGTTTCTAATTTTCTAACTTCTGTTGAGGTACATTGCTGGAAATATTTATACTCATTTCTCGCAAAAAATGTTTTTGTGGATTCAATAAATGATCTCATCAAGAAGGTGCAGTGTATAATTGCAGCTTTGAATTATTTATCCTTAAGAAATATTTATGGAGTTGGTGTTTTTGTTGTCGCCCTGTTCGTTCAAAGTTGATCCGTTGTCTTGAGTAGCGTTAGTATTTTCAAGGGTGTTTTATGGTATGGTTTAAGTCTGTCGATTGACACCTTGTTGTGCTTGCCGTTAATTTCGATAGTAGTTAAATATCTTTCCGTTCCTATTTATTACTCTGTATGGTCCAGTGTATAGTGACTCCAATAATTTCTGTACCACGTCCGTTTGTAGAAAAACGTGGGTTGTATCCGTTAAATTGATTGATGCGTAGTACGCATCATAAGCACATAACGGTACACGTTGTTGTGTTTCGTTCAGTCGTACTGAGAAGAAACTGATTGGCTACCAAGCACCTGCAACATACTGCCCAATTGTTGTAGGTTTTGGAAATTTCGAGAGAAAGAAAAACACAGTTAACTCGATTTAATCAAATTTGACTATAATTTATTGTTATTTATTATAAGTTATAATTTTTATTGTTTTTATTATGATTATATTTTATTTATTTAAATTTCACAATTTTATTTCACATTATAAGTTATTGTTTGACTTTTAGCAAAAACTCTCTCTGATCTGAATTACAAAAAACTTTCCTTTATATAGATTTTGAATCGTATATAAGGGTTTACAAATACAATTTAATTACAATTCCATATACATATTTACAATTGTATTAAAGTTAAAAATTACCAAATTTCAATATAATGATTATATAATATAAAATATAAAAAGATACAGTTGTTACGCGAAGCCGAACGATCAATCTATTAATATTTTGCTCCATCTCTGCTTTTTCGGTGATTGGTGGAGTTTTTGTATCCACTGTAACGAGTAAGTGTTACAGATTTGGTGGTGTAGGGCGGTGAAATGACGAGGAGTTGAGTTGGGATCAAATACATACTTAATTGCCATATGAACATGGGTTTTTGTGCGTAAATGGGTGATGGGCAAATTGACGATATCGAGTTGCCATCTGTCGGTCATGATTGGTGGCTCTGCTGGTTGGTCTATTGGACGCTGTTGATATTTGGGCGTTGGTGGCACTTTGTAGTTTTTCAATTTTGTTTTTGTTTTTTTCAAAGAAACAAAATAAAAAACTTTCTTTTTGGATTGACAGCGTGGAAGAGAAAGGACGTGCATGACGAAAAAAAAATAAAAATAAAAAAACCACGCTAATTTTGGGATAATTATATATATCGGGATACATAGGAGATTGCAAAGGAATTGGTGCAAATAATCCATGGGTGAGTGCGATCGCTGATTTGAGTAATATTACGCATAAATAAAAGAAAAATCTGTCTTTGGGGTTTATGCGAATCATAATATCAATTTTAGTTAGCTGCATGACAAGCGAAACAAATCCGCTAACGTTTATATAAAATCTAATTGTATCTAACTGTATGGAGATATATCGGTGGTTTTAAGTATTAAACCAACAAAAAAATACAAACAATCCAGTGCGTCAAAAACATAACGCGAACTAAGTATCCAATATTCGTGGATAAGAAAAGTTAGGTTGTGTTTATTAGTGAAGTCATATTATGGCGGTTCTTGCGAGATTATTACGACGATTCCTGCAAGATTATTACGACGATTCCTGCAGGATTATTACAACGGTTCCTGCGACGATTATTACGGCGGTTCCTGCGACGGGTCCAGTTAATAAGTAAACCCAGCCTGGCGGCACGAACATATGGTGAAATCAAATATCAAACAACTACATGTTCTTTTTATTAATTTATTAGTATTATTGTTAATATTGGTGTTAGGTTTTCTCTGTATGTATTTTTTTTTTGTGTATTTTACATAATTTCTAATCTTTCTGTGTGGTAACATTCGACCAAAAGGTGCGGTGTTACGTGGGTTTTTTTTCCTTTTCTTTTTAGAGTCCGGTGGCGGGTTCGGCGAGCTCAAGGAACTCTTCACAGGACAACGTGGGAGCGTATAATATAAATTTTATGGGGATACAAATTTCCCTTAAGTTTCCTTTGGTCCGCAGTGTTTGCGCGGAAGAAAGATTGGAAATTTAATCAAATACCGATATACATACCTATTATTAGTTTTTTTCTTTGGTTGCATTATATTGAGTAAAAGTAGAGATATAAATATATGTTTTTTTGTTATTGGTCTATGACCAAGACATTGTATTATTTAAGAATAAAATATTATAATGTGTTTCCATAATAAGTTAAATATGTGGTGGTAAAAGTTATTGTGTTCAGGGGGATGAACTTTCGTATGATGTAAGCGGTCGGTAAGGTGTGATGATAATTTTTGGTTTCAGGTACGGCAGCAAATGAAGTGCTACGAGACACCACCAACCTTCACCCACCCCACACTGAGCAATAGCCGACATAAGCTGCAGGTGGTGATCGTAGCATGTCTGTTGGCGGGATGTATTTCAAGTTGGATTCCTGTTCAGGCGTAGAGCAGTTGGCGATGTAGGGGGGGATCAAATTTCCCACTTCCCCAAGTGATTGCAGCATCCGGGTTGATAATCATTTCGTTACACCACCTTCGTTGGTATACTGTGTATGCTGTAATTTTGTTGATTTGCGAGTTTCGACGAGGTTATCCGCTCGTGTTGCGAGCGTGTTTAGTTCCATGTAATTTTCAAACGATTTGATCGCTACGTCTGATTCTACGAAATTGGTTTGTTCGGTATATGCGGTTGTCAAGTGTTCTCCCTTCTATGGAATGGTAAATTGGGTTTGTTGGCTGCATAATTCTATCCCCAGATGGCTTGCTGAATTCTTGGTTAGTGCTTGGTTTGCTCGCTATGCGGTTTTATCGGTTGGCGTTACAATGCAGCTAATGGTATAAAAACCGAAATGACAGTGGTTCGGAGGAGAGAAAGTAAAAAGAAGAGAGTGATAAACGACGCTGTTCTTGTTAGTGGATATGTCATGTAAATGGCGGATTAAAAATTTACAGACAAATACTAAATCCTAACAAATACTTAATATCTAAAAATAAAAAAAAATTAATAAAAAAAGAAAACGTTATTGTGATCAACATTTTTGTGAAGTTTATGGTGTGCAGTGTAGTGGCAAGAATCCACAAGTAAATCGGCGAATACAAACCATCTTTTTCATTTGGTAGTGTGTGATATTCATGGTAGTGGATACTAAAATCCACTGTATACATTTATACTTCGGTTATAACGTGGGTTCAATAGCTGGACATTCCAATCAGGAGACACCCTATTTTATATCGGGTACATACACGGCAAACGGTGCACACAATCACCTATAACAAAAACAAATTTTCGAACGAGCGTCATTTAACATTGCAGCGGATTGACATCGGTACATATAGCAGCGTAGAGATAAGCGCTAGTTAAAGGTAGAACAACTCGCTGCAACCATTACTTGTGCAGTTGGGAACGGCAAGGTCAGCTATACGCAAACTACAACGGGACGGAGGGAATTCATCACCAAAGAAGTCATACCTATAAGTATATAGAGGAAACCGGGTAATTCCCCCAAAACATAACTCATTTACCTAAGTATAGCCAAATAATTCTTATTTATTTCTTTTTGTTTATTATATTTCTTATATTTTCTTTAATTTTTTTGTTTGTCTGGATAATTATTTTTGTTGTGGTGAATATAGTAGAGGTTATTCATTTACGCCAATTAATGCTCTGTTTCTTGTTTTTTTTTTGAGTTTATTTATTTACAGGTCCGAGGTGAAACGTATGGTGAGCTCGCTTATGTCTTCGCCACGGATGAGGATTATCTATTGAAGAAATTGATTTCATTACTACAGTTGCGTCGAATTAATAATTTCGAACCCCAAAAAAATATTCTTAACAGAATAATTATTCAGTTTTTTTTGTACTTTTACTTAAGTTTATATCACGTAAGATCAATAATCATTTATATTGTAAATTTGCTACTTTATGTTTTTGTTTATAAATATATATACATTGTAATGGCTATACCATCCAATTTAAGTATGTGGCAGTAATTTATTATTTTTTTCGGGAGTTGAGTGACGTGGCCAAATGAAGCGTAGATGGACCCTTGGATTATTTTTTTTCTTGCCAAATTTGCAGCATATCTAAGTTTCACAGGACATCACCACCATGAACCACCCCCACCCTGAGCGATAGCCGACAAAGCTGCAGGTGGTGACTGTGAAATAATCTAGTTACGGGACGATCAGCTTCGCTGATATGGGCAATCTGATTAGGCCGCACATGTGGACATTACAGCGCCGGGTCGGGCGTTGCACCTCAGTGGCGGATCTGTCGTCTTCGTTACAAGTGGTTAGAATCAGCCTGTACCTGGGGCGGAAGTCTCTTTATCCACAACTACTTGAGCGTTCGCTCGTCAAATTATTTAATTTTGATCACTCAGATTCGCCTAAGGTTCGTATGATTTCGTTCTTACTATAAATGTTGTATAAGGATTTTGTCCTTTGTCACGTAATATGAGGCCTGCAATCGTCCTTATGAATAAATATGATTTGCTTAGTATTGTGGTTTGATGCTGGAATTGGTTGTAATTGCTGCATTGCTTGTCGAAAATCATTAATAAATTCGGATTGCAACATGTTCTTGCTGGATGTGAAAAGTTCGCCTGGTAATCTCAATGTCGTACCATATACTAGCTCTGCTGGTGTTGATTCAATATTCTCTTTGTAAATTGATCGGAGACCTAGTAAAATGGTTGGCAATAAATCAGACCACTTTGGTGATTCGTGGCACATTATTGATGATTTCAGACTACGATGCCACCTCTCAATCATACCATTCATTGGATTGCGGGTGGTAACTCGTAGTTTTCAAATGATTGATACCAAGTAGGCGAAACAATTCTTGAAATAATGTAGACTCAAATCGTCTGCCTAAATCAGATGTTATTCGAAGCGGCGTACCGAACCGTGCGATCCATCCAGAAATTAAATTTTTGGCTTCTGTTTCAGTATGATTGGTATGGCTTCCGGCACCAATACATCGATATTTATACGCTCGAATCGCTGATTTCGTTGGATTGCCGTTAATATGTTTGAATAATTGTGCCTATACATTTTTGCACACGCCTTTTTCATGCCGGGCCAAATGAACTTTTGTATTATAAGCCTCGTAGTAGCTTTTTATGCCTGGATGAGCAAGATCATGCAATTTTTTTATAATTGATGAACGAAATGGTTTTGTGGTGAATGATCGAATTGATCCGTTGATGATGTCATAATAAATTTTTGATACTGTTCAAGAAATAACCAATTTTTGAAGTTTTAAGGAATATTTTCCGTCTCGCTGATTCGAGTTGATCCGTGATAATAAATCTGCTGTGATGTTTTCTGTGCTAGAAATATTACGTATATCTGTCGTATATTGGCTTATAAAATGGACCGTCGCAATTATAATATTGAACTTATTTACATCGGATTTGATTGATTGTATTGTAAACCATGATTCTATAGTTGCAGAAAATACGTTTCAATATTTTCGTAGTTAATTTGTGGTGTGGATATTCCGTGAACTATTATGTGTACCGAATGAAATTTGTGATTCCCAAATTTATATTATGTCATAGGTTACTACGCAAAAGAAAAAAACTGGTACCGTTATTTTGTAGAAAAACAATTTAAAAAAACGAATAAACGTCAAATTGGGCATTTGTTTTATTTGTTTCGAAATGGACGCATCATAAGGAGAAAAATGTGATTTAATAATTAGATTGTGCAATGATCATCCCGAGTATACCAATAAAAAAATTGATAAATTGGCCGGTGTTACCAGTAATACGGTAACAAATGTAAAAAAAAATGTCAAATCAATCTTTCTGTATCACGCAAGCCTGGATCCGGAGAAAAATCAGGTGCTCCAAATAAAATGTTGGATCAGAAAATTGTAAGAGTCATTTCGAAACATCCCTCGATGTCTGTGCGAGATTTGGCCAGAAAAACCAAAACAACCAAATCGATTGTGGAACGAGCTAAAACCAGAAATAATCTACGGACATACAAGAAGTCAAAAATCCCCAAAAGAAGTGTTGAACTATTTAATAGAGGGATCGATCGAGCAAAGAAACATAACAAATGGTTGAACGAAAGAAAAGATTTTTGTTTCGTAATGAACGACGAGACCTACGTCAAAATGGATTTCTCGACACTTCCAAGTCCCCAATATTACATCAAAAAGAAAGGTAAAGAACTGGACGGAGCAATTACTACCATAGCTGTTGAAAAATTTGGCAAAAAAACATATGGTTTGGCAAACAGTTTGCCAATGCGGCTTAAGATCACATCCATACATAATAAATGGGATTATGAAAAGGTGAATGTTCGCCGTAAAATGAACAAAAAGTTTGAATGAATACGATTATTTAAAAACTGTACAATATGTGCAATAGAACAAGTACAGAAAAATAATGATTATATATTGCCGTTTAGTTTTAATTCTTCATGTACAAATCACAAATTTCATTCGGTACACATAATATCGTGAGTGAAAACAGGTACGCTGCCATGTCAACCGATTAAAATACGGCGTTGGTCAAATAATTAAAAATAAATCAAATATTTGACAATAGCAGTTCCGGCATCTTCAAAAACATAATAAAGTGATTAGCTTCCATCTTAAACAGACGCAAAAAGATTGTGCAATTATTTTTGATTAAATAACAAAAAACTGTATTAACTAATATTAAATAATAAAATAATTACCTATTATTTTGCACACAAAGAATATAATTTAGTTAAAAGAAATGTTTATTTCACAACTAACGAAATGCTTAGTAGGTAATAGCCACACTGATTGTTAACCTTGAACATAAACTAAAAAAATATACAGAAAGATGTAAGAAAAAAGGAAATTTACCGCTTTATTTTAAAATGAGGTATTACAATTTTTTAAAATGTTTCCATGTGTAATTTAATTTCGTAATACTTTGACTATTTTCTAAGGGATACTTTTCTATGCGGTCCCTCTCCACCACATACAATTTTTTTTTTTTGAAATGTTTTTCCAAAATAATTTGTTATAGCGCTTTATGAAGTTTGTGAATATTGTTTTTTTGTGCGTTTTATTTTGTACGGTCCCTATCTACCACACAAAAACAGGTTTGATTGTATTTTTACACGTGTTTTTATTTTTATTTTGTCGTGTTGTCGCCTTTTTGTTTTCAATTGCCGTCTAACTTTGGTAAAAGTTATTCCTATTCGGAGTGACACTAGGTAAAGTGATTTCAGTGCCATCTTTGATTATTTTTTGGAAAGTGATTTATAAGACAAAATGTGACAGCTAATTCTTCAGAACAATTGTCATCAAGTTTGAAGAAAATATTCTTTAATAAAAATATTTAAATATTTTTTTATTCTTTAATTTTAAATAAGATTTGACAGCGACAAAAAGTTGTGTCTTACAATAAACGTTCACCAAAATTCTGATAGGTGGCAGGTTACCTAGTGTCAATAGGAATGAAATTTTGCCCAAAGTAAGAGCCAAGAATAATTATTTTTTTACTTTCGACAGTTGGCACCAAGTTCTAAAAATATAATTTATTATTTAGAATTTTAACAAATATTAAATAGTGATGACAAATTATTGAATAAAGTATAATAATTCCAAATGATAATTAACAAAATTTAAAATTCGGATTTATCGAAAAATTGATAATTGTTTTCTAATACCAACTCATACAACTAAATATATTTAATATATTTACTCTAGTGGTAAACACTGCAACTAGGTGAAGAAGAGAATTTTTCTGTACCTTCTTCTCAGCGGAATGAAACTCTTCATTCTGGAATGAAACTCTTCATTCTGGAATGAAAATACACGGCATTGTTGTTGTAAAATTGCCAAAGTAAGACTACATCCATATATATAGATCATACAAAGATATCTATACCCTTTTTGTTTTCTATTTTCGTGTTTGCCCGTTTTTACTTTAAAATGATACTTCTTACACTGATCTTACACTGATAACATTTGAATGGACATTTTTTATTATTATTTCGTGTTTTTAGTCAAATGAGAAATCTATTATGATTGTCTGTTGTTTTATATTGAAAAGGCAAGGATGTTGCTATTTGTTTACAATTTTTATATATAAGGATTTAATGGTTTGTGTGTAGTTGTTGAAAATGCAAAGATTTCCTTTTTTCAATTTATTTGAAAATGTAGACATATTTTCTGCTACGATTTTAAAGCCATATCTACGACACATATTAAACATGCAAATTAACAAAAATGTTATTACATTTAATTGAATTTTCATTAATAAACTTATAAATCAAAACTAACAATTTTACATTGGTTCTTATGGGAAACAGAAAAATGTTCACCTCATATAGAAAGCTTCTACTTCTACCTTACGGCTATGATATATGTAAGATGGCTATGGTCGTAGCTCGTAGCTACCTGATGAGTAGACCGAACTTTTTGTTTGTACGAGCATATCTGTACGAAACTAAACTACCACATAGAAAGCTCAAGGAAAGTTTTCGTTTTTAGAGTCGATACATTTTGTATTGACTCTCGGGTTAAAGTACGGGGGAGATTTTTGATATTTCTACTTTTTTGGTAAATATATTATAAATGACTGGGCTCTTCATTTTTTCTGATTAACAAGTCGAAAAATATTGTGAATGCCATTATTATTATATTGTGTCTATAAAAAGCCGAAAAATCTTATTAAATGCATATATTAAAGTTAATAAAATACGGTAAACACAAAGCAAATAAATCTAATATATTTGAATTTTTAAATTTTCCAACAACAACCTTTTCAAAAAAGGTGTAACTTGTGAACTTATCGTCCGTTAATGTATCTGAAATTAGATAATTTAAAATATAAATTAAATTAAATCGTGCATTTTGTTATTAACGTGCGTTACACAATGCAAATTTCAGACTTCACATCACAAACCGATTGTAATTCTTTCAAGCCTTAACAAAATTCCCGCACTCAGAAAAAAAAGTTATTCAAAACACTATTTTCATATACAAATTTAATAATTTTCAGGATTGAATTTTGGCCAGTAAATTTCATTTTTATTTTAATTATTAGAAAGTTATTGAAAAATTATAAAAAAAAAATCGAATAAAAATAATAACGTTCTTAGTAACATCAATAATTGCAATATAAAAATAATATCTCGGAAACTATTGATTGTACAACTTTTGTAAATTTTGAAATAATCAAAATAACTAGTAAACTTATTATTGCCATAACTTAAATTATTTTAGCAATAACTAATGTGAGTATTAAACTAATAGCCAAATTTATGATTTTAATAGTTAATAACTTATTCGTTCAATGTGTGGTAGCATTTAATTTCAATAATTCGAAAATAATTTGTCTAATCACTAAAGTTATTATTAAAACTATTTCAAAATTATTGAAATAAAATGTGATTACACTTTAAACAAATAACCTATTAACTATTGAAATTAAAAATTGGGTATTAGTACAATAATTACTTTATGTATTTAGTATTTCTCAGATAAGGAAAATTATTTCCGGAAATGAAACGCAATTATTTAGTTACTATTTTATATACACATATGTTTATTTATTGTTTATAATTTTTATATAGGTTTTATTTACATATTTATTCCAAATTAGGCAAATTTCATAAAATAGGTTTTTCAAAGTCTTTTAACTCGAATACATTTTTTACCATTATTTAAAAAGTATTGATGCATAGTTTCAGTATTAAACACATCGACAAAATCCAGCGAGTACTCGAATCCACCTATTTCTATTTCGTAAGCTTGAAAATGTTCAGAAAATTTGGTTCTTAATATTTTAGTAATCAAATAAAATAAACCACTTTCGGAAAAAATTAATTCAATAATTTCGTGAAATTCTACGATTGGTGGCTTAACAATCCCCAAAATATAACCTGTTTTATATACTACATTTCTATAAATAACTTCTAATGCTTTAAATTTAATTTTATACTCATTGTCCACAACATTGTAATTTTGAATATTTGACCACCTTGAGATATCCAAAATTGTTTTATTTTTTATTTGAATTTCAGAGTCGCAAAATTTGTTTGTCAATAATAAATGAGCAAATTTTAAGGATGCTTTTATTGATAATGATAATGAAAGGTTAACTCTCGAGTTAGTATTCCGAGCATATTTTTTAAATTCTCTATGTTTTCCTTCAAACCGAAAGCACCACAGATAACGCAGTGGACCGACTTTTTCTATAGCCGTAGCATAGTGAACCATATTATGATGTTTAAACTTCAAAGTATCATTAAATAAATATTTGTATGAAATGTGATGTTCACTTATTAAACCCTTTAATAGGGAGAGTTCTTGGAAAGTAAGTTCCGGTAGTAAAATTAAATCAATAATTTTTAATAAATTTATAAAGAAAAGCCAGACCTTATCATCCGGAGGCACTAAGTCTCCAATAATCAGCGAGAAAAAATGAAAAAAACATTTCACTTCACTAGCTGACATTTTTATTGTAGAATTCGTTAAATGATTTAACTGTAATGGTTTAGATAAGTTACCTATCTCTAATTCTCCGTAAGGAAACAATTGCACTCTCTGGTTTAAAATTTCTAATGAAAAATAACCTGAATCAATTAAGCTTAATATAATTTTACTCATATCGTGTTTTAAAACACCCTCGTATAAATCGTGCATTATGTCGAACGAAAAATTTGATGTTACGTGGAAAGAGTAAATTTGATTAAATATGCATGGTGATATAATCCCCGTTAACTTGAAATCACCTACTTCTAAATCAGAATTATAATTTTGAATAGTCCGTAAGTCATTTACCGATTCTACAAAATTAAATTGCATATCTTGCTTTGATACCTTGCAGTTTCGGCAACAGTATTTTGAATTAAAAGATTTTGTGAATCCTAAAACAGAATTAAGTGCCAAATTATCACCTACAACGAGCCCTAAAACAAAGTGAACATGTGTGATTTTATTTTGTGTTTTAATTTCAATACCAGTTTCTTCTAAATATTTAATTTCTTCTATTAGTCTGTAAAAACAATTTTCAGTACCTATTTTAGATACATCTTTCGCTTTGAAAAATCCTGCTAAAAAAATATGCTTTACCTTGGAAAGTTCATAGTTAGGCAAAGTAGGAAAATTAACATATATTCCACAAACTGATTGTGATCCAGCGTGAGCACCTAATGGATTGTCTACTTCAAAATCATCCAGGTATAGGAAATAAGGGATAGCAATATTTTTATTTAATTTTGAAAACTTATCTTTCCAAATTGAACCATTAATGAAATTTGAATAAGTCCCTTCTTTTTGTCGACGTAAACTTTGCATATTTTGTAATGTGCATTCTAAAACATGGTTAGATTCAAAAAACTTTTTAAATAGAAACCTTAAAGGCATTAAAATGCCTTTGCTGAAACATTCATCTAACACAGGGACACCCTGTCGAACTATCTCGCTTATTTCATTATTTATTGTAATACTTATTGGTGTTTTAAATAAGTCTATGGGGTCTTAATGGCGTTGGATGTTTGCTGCCAATTTTAGGGAGACGCCAAATCCATATATAATTGCATGTATACAATAAAACACTTCACTTAGTTAATTTATAATATGTATTTAAATTCACAAAGTTTTATTGTTATATTTTAGAAGTATTAAATTAATTATTACAAAGTTATTTATTAAATATTATTCACCACCATTTGTGTATTAAAAATCACGAATTTTAGGTATAATGAAAACGCGACTTGCTTCGATAAATGCGCACGAACGAATTGTCAATTTCGGTCTGATAAAATTACAAAGCGAAATCGAAACGAAGTAGAATTGAAGCGGATGAATAAAAGTTTTTAAAATGAATTGTTTCGTTTTTTGTTTATTGGTGTTTTGGGAAAAACCGGAGCGATGAATCAATAATTTTAATATGCTCGTCGGTTGAGCGGTTGCGGTTGCGTTGCGGTTTTATGTAAGTTATATGAGTGCGCTGATATCCGTGGATTATTGTAGTGGAACATGAATGTAAGTATAATTTGCATGAGTGAGTATGTTTTGAATGAGTGTATATATTTTTGCATGAGTGAGACGCTACAAGTCACTACAAGCTAAATGTTTAAAAAACATGTATTCGGATTTTATTTTCTTGAAAGGATCTCTACACACGTCTAAAAAATTATGCAACTGATTGTTCTCCTCTTTTGAATTATTTCTAAACAAAACTTGCTCAACAGAATCAACTATCCTTTCGCAAATAATTTTGCTGACATTCGCTTGTATTTGAAGAATATCTTGACGACTTAAATTATCTTTTGCATGAAAACTCAAATAAAACTCAATTGCTGATTCCTCTATTTTCGATATTATAGAGTTTATGCTAATATTTAAAGAATTTTCATTACAATCTACTGAATTCCCCCTACTAGTGCTACTATTTTCAAAATGTAATTCCAAAATGTTGCTTATTGTCTTTTGTCAGCTGTTTAACTAGATTTTCAGAAATTTCTTTAGTATGAATTGCTGTATTTTCTATTCTATGGTTTTTAATTAGATGCTTTTTAAAAGCATAAATGCACGAAAAATTTCGAAAACAATTATTTTGTTTAAAATAATATTTGTCAATTGAGCTTCCTGAATGTAATGTTTTAAAAGTCAGATGTATTAAATAATTTACCACAAATAAAACAAATATACATTTCAAAAATATAATATTAAAGTAAATAAAATGTCAAAATAATTACGAAAACAAACAATAACTATGAATATAGAATAAGGATTATTGAATTCAACTTCAATTTGGAAATTTATAAATCTAATAAAATTAAAATTAAATAGAAGTATCCTGATGCTTTAATATTTGAATAATATTATTTACGTCAGAGTTAAATGTATCGAAACTAGAAATTATTTCATAAAAATATTTTTGTATAAAATAAAATGTGGGTTTTCCAGCAACTGGATACTCAAAGTTCAATACATGATATAATTTAAATGTTATATCTAAAGCCGTTAAAAATGACTGTATTTTATATTTAATATCGTCAAAGATAATGTAATAATCAGTAATTTTACTAATATCTTCACCAACGGCTATTATAAATGGTTGAATCTTTAATCCAAAGGAAAAAATGGAGGTGTGGCCAACACACGACTTTCTTTTACGAACAGCGAATTTTGAAAAACTTTTATAATTCAAATTTCCCGCAAACTTAATTAAGATTGTTTTTATTATTTCATGTTTTCTGTAAATTGTATATTTTTGAAATATTTGCAAAATAAATTTTCTGTTTCACGGAATCTGGGAGCTGGGAACTGGGACCCCAAAATTTATGTAAAAGGTTTAAACATGAAGTTGCAGTTTGATTGCTTAAACCATTTGGACTACAAATTGACAGTCATATGTATATACCAACAGACACCACTTCAAAACTCAATTTTTTGAACTCATTAGTACACACGTAAAAGAAATAAAAGGTGATATTTATGAATTTAAATTTTTTCTTTTAATTTTTTGGAATTTGTATTAGTGATTTTTTGTAAATCTTATACTTTTTAAAATATGTGCAAAACACATTTTCGGGCCGAGAGTGGCCACTTCCGGTTGACCGATTTGGCAATTTAACATACATGTAGGCTAAATATTTTTATAACATACAGTACGTCACTGAAGTGTGCAAATTAATTATAATTAGCATAATTGGGCTAATACACACAATAATTAAAATGACAAATGCAAGAACTGCTGTAACTCCTTGTAAAAAAGTGTGGGGGGGGGGGCACGAGTTGCGAAATATTTTTGCAATTATAAAACGATATATGTATATACTTAAGTATTACAAACCCTAATAAGTCGTTAAAAAAGTTAAGAAACATGAAAAAATGATCCACATTCAATTATGTAATATTTGCATTAAAACCCGGAAGTATGTCACTGTAGTGTGCAAATTAATTATAATTTGCATAATTAGGCTATATATACACATATATTTATGTGTTGGCAAAACAATATTTAATTTTTTTTTTATAAAATTTTTAAATTTTTTTTAAATTTTTTTTTTTAATTTTTAATTTGTTTATTTTTATTTTTTTTTGATTTTTGGAAAAATTTTGTATTAGTAATTTTTTGTAAACCTTATACTTTTTAAGATATTTGCAAAACAAATTTTGTGGCCCAAGGGAGTGGCCACTTCCGGTGGACCGATTTGAAGTAAAATTCACTGGGACCTCCCAATTTATCCAAAAAGCTTAAATCTGAAGTTTCAGTTCGATTGGTTAAGCCATCTGGGCTGTAGAGAGGACACAGACTGACAGACAGACGGACTGACAGACAGACATCATTTCGAAACCCACTTTTTCGGACTCAGGGGACCTCAAAACAGATAAATCTTCAATAATCTCAAGGTCGAAAATTTTCATGATTACTATACTTTATTTTACTTACGTAAAAGAAAGTAAAATATTGATCCCTTCGATCCGTTATTGTTTTCTCCAGATTGTTGACTGACTTTGTTACTATAATAAGAGTCTCCTGCGCTTCACTGATGCTCGGTTTCCAAAAATTCTTTGCTTTATTTTTAAGTGATATACGTGTTGTTTTTAAAATACTGAACAATAAAATTATTATTATACAGTTTCTGGATTCTAAAGAAAATTAGTTATGATTAAAGTTATTTAAATGAAGTTTTTGTGAAAAAAGACAAATTACCTTCGCTAGTTTCATCCTTCAAGCAAATTTCCAGTAGTTTGATGGAATTAAGGTCTTTAATATTGTTCTAATAGTATCTTAAAATGTTGCAAACAAATTCAGTCCAATTTTTATACAGGCCGTTGGCATTATTTCGATATAAATTGTAAAAATCGATTTCAACCTTAAAGAAGAAGAAAAATAGTTTATTTTATTTTAAATTATTTCGTACTAGATTAGAACAATTGCGCCATAACATTACCAGCAAATGTCCTGTGGCGTCCTTAAAGCGTGGCCAAGTTTTTAAAATGGTCTCAGTTGATTGATCTTCTAATACATTTTTTCTTCTTAAATTAAAGGTATCTTGCCAGTATTCTTCTACTCTCCCCCAAGGTGTAAGATTATGTTTTAACCATATGCATTTTTCTGTTGCTTTTTCTTCAATGGGCAAATTAATTACTGTTGGATTGCTAGCAGTCTTCTTTTTCAGCCGGCTTTGTTTCAATATATATCCCCGCTTCCGATAATTCTGCAATAAATTGACATTTTTGTCATATAATTTACCACGAGGATTTTTCTTGTGAGACCTGGGTATGTAATATGTTTCCTATAGTTAAAAAGTAAATAAAATAATTACGATTACACAATTAATTGTTTTCTAAAGTTCAACTTTTGCACAAGTATAAAATGTAGATAAGTATTTAATAGAGTTTTAATATAACCGCATAAATCGTCGTCCTAACTATGTGAACTGACATATCTGACATTTTTTGGAATTTTTTTTTTTGATACTAAATGGTTCGTCGTGAGAAACTCTTTCAGAAATTTTGCACCTGCTTTGGTTCACCGTTTAAACAATGACGTCGTCCTAACTATGAACCAAAGCAGGTGCAAAAATTCGGACAGAGTTTCTCACGACGAACCATTTAGTATCAAAAAAAAAATTCCAAAAAATGTCAGATACGTTAGTTCACCGTTAGGACGACGAAACACAACATTTATCTTTCATCTGTAAGTTACAAATCTTATTAGTCTTATTGAAATCCATGATAAAATAATTCAATATTGTGTACGAGCACGTCAATAATTTAAATGCCTTTTTAAGTAATTTTGTATGTACATTCTGGTAAGTATTTGATTTCTTTATGTGAAATAATTTCTTTTTTTAATCAATTTTGTGTCGGATTTAAATAAAAAATTCTCACAAAAAAAATTTAAATACTTTACAGAATGTGCATATTATGTAAGTTAAAATAACTTAAAATTGTTTAAACAAATGTTAATAATGGTCATATGTCTATTACACTAAAAATTTCGCAGATGATTTATTACTTCCAAAAAATGTGGAATTATTTTACTCTAATTCCAATTTTTATTTCTGATCCCGACCCTATATGTAATTTTAAAATTTACGAGTACTTACAATTTGTTCTGAAGGAAATATGCTTACAATTTTATTTGCAAAATGTTCGATTTCTTCAATTTTTAAACCTCGATGATGAACATTTAAAAATGACGTTACTATGCAGGATGCTAAATCAGATTGTTGTGTTTTATTTAAAGGATTTTTTTTTTGGCACAAATTTAAAATTGAACGTCCTTTAGTACTACCTTTTAATAGTTCTTCCAAATTCTAAAAATAAACAATAAAAATTAAAAACATTATAATTGTATCAATAGATAAATTAAAAATTATATCAAACTCTTACATCGGCACAAGGTCAAGGTGAACCTGCTGGACTACTGTTTGGAATAAAATCTTCGACACTTGAAGCACCCGACACGGTAGATTTTGTAAATTCCCCATCCAAGTCAATTATATAACCCTATAATACAGTATAACAAATATCAATTAATCATCATATTTGAAAGTTAATCTTAGCAGCATTTCTTGACGTTTTATATTTTATTTGATCAGTATCAATGTAGTTGAAATAACATCAAATGAATGAATTTTTGAATGAAAATTTGACAAACTTTGATTAAAGTTTTGTTGGAAAAACTTTTGATCCGATAAAGAATGATCATGTTTCTTGAAACGACACTATGAAACAAACCAATAATTAGAACAACTGTTCAAAACTGTGAGTCAGAAGGATTACATTTTATTATTTCACTTGATTTGATTCAAATCAATGCATGTCATGGAATGCGGCTATTAATATTAATATTATGAACTTACATTCAATTCTCGCCATTCATACAGTTTCTCCCGGAATTTAATTTTGGACCCAAATTGTGATTGGGTAAAGGTTTCCTCTAAATCCTGTTTTCTCAAGAATTGTAAAGATTCTACGTTCAAACCGAACTCTGCAAATAACGGTATAATTGTAACTTTAATAAGCACTATAATATAAACCGCACAATATTGCGCTAAATTCATTAACATACCTTCAAGTTGTTTACAAATCTCGAGCGACAATCCCCACGATAAAATTAACTTGCAAAATTCGCTATCTTCTTCTTCTGGAACGACATTCGATAAAGTTAAAAGATAGCTTTGTTCCTCTAAATTGGTTTCAGAATTGATTTCGCTAAGTAAATTAATGTATTCCATTTTGATAAAGTTACACTACCTAATATTTATTAGATATTTTTTCGCAAACTTTCACAAAAATTTAATAATTTAAATATAATTTCACCAAATTATCATACACAACCACGATTCACAATTTTTTTTTAACAAACCAAACGCACGCTACAAATTCGAGAAAAGAACTAAATAAAATATACAACTTCCGTTACTTTATATTTTACACGTTGTAAAACATATTATCAATAACTTAAGTTATTCATTTCTATACGGTCACTATTGTTTTAATAAATAGATTTGTAATTAAGTATTATTATTAATAACCTAAATTATTAATTCCTGTAACATTCACTATTTATTCAATAAATATGTTTGTAATTATATTATTATTAATAAATCAAGTTATTCATTTCTATAACGGCCGCTATTTATTTAACAATTCTATAGCATTTTAGTAGTTTTGAGAAAATGAGGTTAAAGTTCTAAAATCAAATGGGGCAACGGGCAACATTTAAAGGATTATATTTTATATGTATTACCTCATAACTTTTTAATTTTTTAAGCGATTTTCATCAAAATTTTATATAATCTAAATACAGGACAAATTTAATTATTTATGAGAAATTCATAAAAACCGCTTAAAGTCACTTAGGCGACTTTTGCTTTTAAGTAGAATTACAATTTATATATTAATGTTATTAAAATACTACCTTGTGGTTCAAGGGCACTCACATGACTTGCAAAATCCCATGGAATGATTATGATACCCTTAGAGTTCCACCACGGTGACTATTGTTTATTGTAGAAAGCGACTAAATAGTTGGATCGGTGCGGTAGAAGTATGAGTATCGGCTATGGGAATCGGAATGCTCTCCTAAAAAAATGATTAGACCATCCCAAGACTATATGTTGCTGTACAATGGTTATAATCTTGGCAATCTGGATGTTGGTTTTCTTCTGCGACAGTAGGGAAAAAAGGCTGTCTTGGGTTTCCATGCAGTCGATAATCGAAGTCAATAGTCTGTGTATAAGCGCCTACTGAAGTTAGCCAACTCAACAATAAAGACTCATTTTACAATAATTTGAATAATCTGATGGAATATACACCTAAGCACGACATCAGGCTGGTGAATGATGTCTTTACGGACCGATGATGGTAAGATAATGACTGAAATTTAAAGACGGCTCATTCACGTTCATGCGTGTTCTGCTGCGAGCCGAATCGGGGTATTGGTAGCAACGATGTCTCCTCGGCATAGGGAAGGTTTTGTCAACTTTTGGTTGTCTGAAGGGCTATCTCGGAATCGAAACCGATGGGATCAAACTGTTGAGACAGTAAAGGCCAGCAATGTCCTGTAAATCAATTTATTAATATTTTTAAAACACTAGATTTCAAAGATTTTATTGATGATGTAATAAATTTGATTTATTGATTTACACCACTTTTAGGAATTTAGATTAATAATTTTTTGCGAATATTACTAATAACTCGGGTTGTTCGATTAATACGTTATAATTAATTGTTAGAATAATTTCATTATAAAATTAATAACTTTGTAGTAGATTAAACTACTTTTTGAGAATTTTTCTTTTAATAACGATTAATTATTGAAACAATACCAATTTTTTCTCTGGGTGACGCCGAATCCACCGTACACCCTTTACATATCATAAGACCGCAGGATCGGCGGTTGTGTGTGTGTGGGGTGAGGGGGTGCGAGATTTCGTTACATCATCATATTCGCATAAGCGGTCACCCAAATTATATCACAAACCGATTGTAATTCTATACGACAAAATATTTAAATGAACAATTATTCCAGAATATTTCAAATTTATAATTTTTTTTTTATTAATTAGTTATTATTAATCTTGTAAAAAAAAAGATTTTATAATTTGTAATTGATAGAATCTTATAAAATATTATAGAATTCTATAGAATTTTGTGGAATCGAACTGTTGAAAATAGAAGTAAGTATAAATCATCAACTAACATAAAGGGCACCGGTAAAGCATCAATCGGTCTTAACTCTACATAGTAAAGTAGAGAAAAAAAAAACAAAGGCACAAATGCTTAAACTTCTTTTTGACACGCGGTAGTTGTTATACATATCTTTCTCCAACTATGTATCTAAAATAACTACTTACTTATAAATCTAAACTTCTCCGATAAAAATACGTTCGGTAATAGCCCCCACCCGTGGCAAGCACAGAGTAACTCTCATAATTCAATACGTTATCTAACTTATCTTGGCCAACTAATGATCCAACCAGCTTACTAATCTTATCATTTCATTTTCATTTGTATTATAATAAAGTATTCATTAACAACTCCAATTAACTTTCTGAAGTAACATTTCCTCGTACAACAACCATCTAGAATACCTTTAGCCAATAAAGCACATCAAACAGCTACCTTTTGAAAGTGTAATAGAGATTCATGGAGTTCGCGCGAATTTCTATACAATATCTTTAATTTTGTCTGTTTACGTGATCCGTGTGAGGTAGACTAACTAATTGCGACATTAGCATGAAAATGGCACATGATACTCATAATATGTAGTTGATGTTAATTGCCATTGACACAATTTAAAGACCCACCTTACACGCTCAAAGTTATGGAATGAAAATCGGAAAAGAGTTTCACGCCAAGCATTATATTTAATTTTTTTGCTAAGATACATATGTACATGTGATGGTAATTCTGGCCTGGCTTTTAGATTTCCAATGTATTTAACAAAATTAAAATTTCATAAGAATAATACTTCCGAATTTCAACAAGTTGTTATACATGGCGAAATGCAAAATAACTCAATTCCATATTCCACCAAATATCGAAAGCAACAAAGGTAAATAATTCAAATTTTTCCTAATGAGCATAACACAATCAGGATTCTCTAACACATTTCTCGCGAATGTGTTTATCTTTAAGATGAAATAAAATTATTTTTATTTGTATTCAAGGTACGCATATCTCATAATAATTAGACAAACACAAAACTTCTTAATTTCTTTTAAAAATTTATTTATCTTACGTTTTTTCCTTATATGTACTCACTCGCAGTACCTTTAAAAAATAAAAACAAAAAGAAATAAATAATTTTAATCCTTTTATTATTATTACTACTATACACTCGAGTGTTTTCTTATTATTATTGTTAATTTTATAATAACTTTTCTTTTTAATTTAATATTTATTTTTGTTTCTCTTGTAGTACCCTATTTTTTACACACGTAGATTACGAGGATAAGAAACCATAACAAAAAAAAAAAAAAAAAAAAATTCAATTAAAGAAATTCATTTTATAAAAATATTATTTCAATTTTCTATGAAAAATCGTATTCAATTCTTGTACTTATGGTGTATGGATGAAGAATACACTGTGGAAAAACAATTGAAGAAAATTGAAAATGTACTTGAAAATTAAAATTAATCGTATTAAGTTTTTTTTTTGTGCTTTTCAAAATTGAATATAACAAGACAAAATTGTTGGTACAATTCTGTACAATGGAAAAGTTTTAGCAGTATTTCTGTTTTGTTCCTGTTTCGAATTCGATTATAAATTTCCAAATTAATTTAAAATAAATATTTGATTTATTTTTATCATTTAGCTTTTCATATAGGAAAATATATAATCAAGAAAAAATTGAACACTGCAGAAGCATTTTCTCACTTACCTTCATCTATATGTAACGTCATAGATAACATACCAGACGATTTTAACCGAGTGCTAGATACTGCTGGCCGGTACGTGATACATACTATCTGGGCTCATTGCTCTCCCTCCTAGCTATTTACTGTAGGAAGTACTTCTACTGGAAAGAAGGTAGCATTGGTTCTCCAAGGACTTGGAGAGGGCAGTCCCGCTCCCGTATATTTCTAGCCCTGCCCCGACTTCCGTTTTGATTTTACTCTTACGAGTTGCTGGGAATGGAAAGTCACCTGTAGATCTCTCAGCTTTACTACATAGAGGCTAAATAAAACTGGAGGGTGCCTGTTATCCAGAGTCCGCATACTTTGTACTGATTAACCGGGGCTACTTCAAAAATTAACTTACCGCTTATCTTTTTTACTCATTTTCTCATGCGGTAAGTTAAATTTTGAACTAAAGGTAAATTTTTTTTAATTAATTATTTTAAAGGAAATAACCATTTTGGGCGACAAAAATAATTAACTGGCAACAAATTTATAAATAAATAAATTAAAAATTAAAAAATTGAAATTAGTTTTAAAATATTCTGGAAGATGGAGATCCCTAATTTAACTTAGAATTGTAGAGGCTAACGGCTTCGGTAACTCTCAGGGGCACGCGGGAGGTCACTTCGCTCCCCCCCGCTTAGCCCTCCGAGGGGCTTTAGATTTGAATTTCGAGGGACGTAGGAGGTGGGATAAGCAAACATGTCGCACTGCGTGCCGCACGTAGGATCGGATTATATAGAATCCATTAATGACACTGCAATATTTTATATCGATCCCCCATCAAATATTAAATAATAGGTATAGATTAAATTTAATTTTTTGTCATGAATTTTTTTTTTTTACTACTAAAAATAATTTTTTTCTGTTCCAAAATATTATATTTGTCGCCAATTTATTATTTTTGATGCTAATGTTATTATTATTATTATTATTATTACTTGAGGGCCATGTGGGGGCTCAAGCCACCCCGCACTGCGACCTAAAAGATCTTTTGTGCATTAAGCCCTACTTAATTAAACGTCCAGTCAATATTCAAGCTCTTAATGAACCTGATAATACTGCCTAACGGTACGAGATACATACTATCTGGGCTCATTGCTCTCCCTCCTAGATGTAATAACATTTACTTCTGTTAGAAAAGCGGTAGCATTGGGACTCAAGGACTTTGAGAGGGCAGAGCCACTCCCGTGTATTCCTTCCCGTGCCTCGTCTGCCGTTTTGATTTAACTCTTGCGAGTTGCTGGGAATAAAAAAAAAAGTCGCCTGTAGGTCACCCAGGTTTACTACAGGAAGGCTAAATTAAACTGGAGGGTGCCTGGTATCCAGAGTCCGCATATATAGACTGATTAACCTATCAGCCATTCATCCATCGGCATATGCTGTTCCACCTTAGATTAGGGATTTTTTGTCAAGGTTTTCTCCTTTAGCGTCGTACTTTAGCCTGTCACCAAAGGCCACATTCAGCCTAATGATTACAGTTACCGGTGGTTGCCACGAGGAGGCAGTACGTACACCTGCGCCTACTGGAAGTTTACGGAGCCCCTTCCAATAGACGCCAAACCACCAAAGATGCTAATGTTTGTTGCCAAATTTTGTTTCTTGTATGCCCGTTTAAATTGTCCCAATTAAAATGAATAACACTAAATATAGGTATATGGCACGATAAACTGATACGTTTCAAAATCGTCTTTTTCTGCGCAGCTCCGTATGACGTGATAAAAAAACAAAAACAAAATAAAGGAATTTGTACGAAAACAAAAACTAAAAAACAAATTAAATAAAAGAGAACAAAGTTACACGTAAACAATTGTTTTCAATTTTCTTTTGGTTTTTTGCTTTTATTTTTTTTATTCATAAAAAAAAAATACAACATTACTATGTTACAATATTTCTTTCTTTAGTAAGTTAATTTTTGAAGTAGCCCCGATTAACCTATCAGCCATTCATGCTTCGACATATGCTGTTCACCGCTTTGCATGTGGTCTCTTAAAATACAAGGATACTTACCAAAGACACCAATAGCTACATCATCATAAGCAACCACCCTAAAACCTTGCCCCTCCACTTCCAGTAACAGTTTATTTATGACCAAGTTCCAATTAAGGGGGGACAATACTCCACCTTGCGGTGTAACCACACCTAGAATCCTGCATCTCAGCATCTGATCTACTCAGCCAACGAGCGATTCATCCACACCCAGACTCAACAATGCCCGATTCATTGCCACCGGTTTAATATTGCTAAAGGCACCTTCTACATCCAGAAAGGTTACCAAGGAGTATTCCTTAAATTCTAGTGATTTCTCAATAGGACAAAGCAGGGAGTGCAAGTTATTGTTTTAGGTTCAGGGAGATAAAAAATTAAATAAAAACTTCAGTTGTGATTTTAATTTTTCTTACAATACCAAATTTATTTTAACCTTCTTCGTTTTACAATCAAATATATTCTGGTGTTTTATAAAAGAAAAATAAGTTGGCATAATTATCTTTTATGCTTATATCAAAGTTTTTCATTACAATGTAGAAATTATGAGTCGTGTGTTTCCTGTGTTGATCCGATTACTTATTTTATTTAAGAGCGGATGCGGATTGTGCAATAATGGGACACGTGCCATTATGTAACTGCTCCCCCCTAAGAGAAATACTGTCCTCAGTATTTGAGGAATTGTTACTGGGTAGCTGATGATTTGATGAAATTTTTAAATTCGAGTTCCGGGCACATGGATTGCCGTTTGGGTAGTATCTCCATATGATCAGGTAAGTGAGTAGTATCTCCATAAGTGATGATGGATATCTGGAATTCTTGCATTCTGCACTTTGATTAAACTTTCTATGTTGTTGATTGACCAATTTAGTTGAGGTAGATCAATTGGTGTGGAAATATTCTTTATTATTATTTCGTGAAATGGTTGTAACTGTATTAAATCTTCATTAAAGTGTTGCATTTTATTTTGATATATTGTTCCATTAATTGTGATTGAACAGTTGATGAATTTTATTAATTTTATGTTTTTAAAGTAGCGGGTTCCCTGCTTACTGCAAGTGGTACTATATTCCGTATTATTCATTTTATTGATGATGAGGTATTGCGAGAATATTTGGAAGATTGATTCCTCTATTGGTCTGTTGATCAGATGACATGGTGCTTGGATGTTTAATATGATGTTGGCAATACAATCAGCGTTGGTTGGCTGAACGTTGTGTTCTTTGCAGTAATATTCATAGTTTATTTGTTTACACGGTTCGTTTCAATATTGTATTTAAAAAAAAAAAAAAAAAAAAAAAAAAAAAAAAATGGACATAATCCAAAGTAATACTATATAATATTGTTTGAAAATATCTCTATAAAATTTTGGTATTGAAACAATGAATATTATTAATTGATTTTCAAAAATTGTTGTAATATCTAAAAATTGATATAATTGGTGTTTCGAAGTAATTTGTATATCTTGTTTTCGTAATTGATTAATACTAATTTCCGCTCCTTCTGTTGCCATTATGTAGTGTGAGATATAACCTTGTTTAGCTAGTGTTATTGTATGTATTATTTCATCCAAATGTCTTTGTAATCTTTCTATGTTGTATTCAGTGTTAAGTAAGATTTGCTCAAAAGTGTAAGTTTCTAATTTGTCTTGGGTTGTGTTTCCACATAGCAATTGTGTATAGTCTTGAATAATTCTTGCGTTACCTAATTGTATTGGTATGATACCGTTGTTATTGGAGTAGTCAGTTACCTCTATTAGTTGGCTGTTAGTTGTTGTGAATGTGATGTCCCTGCAATGATTCGTTTTATTTTATTCTTATGGATTCTTTTATTTTGGTCATTGGTGATGGTTATTTTATTGTTTTTTGTGACCGTATGTCTTTTAAAGCGTGGGAGGTCTTTATTTCGTTGTTTCTTTATTTTTTCGTAAATAATATCGTTAGGATGTATCGATTTTGGGGGTACCCTATTTTTGTTTATTGTTTGTACGACTTTTACCTTGTTGTCGTGCGTTCGTTTGATAATTTCTTCGCAAAGTTCTTTATATCGGTTGTTACGTTCTTGTACTTGTTCTTCTAATGTCTTGTCTTGGTTGGTTTTAGGAAATATTGTTAATTTTGAATAATGTCCGTTTTTTAGTTCTAAGGGAGTCATTTTCGTGGTGGAATGTATTGTATTGTTGTATGTTATTATTACGTCCGTCATTAATTCGTCAATATCTGTATTTGGGTTCGTGCAAGTATTCTTTGTAATTCTGTAGATTTCTATCAGAGTTGAGTGGAATCTCTCCACAGGCGAGTTTCCAGTTGAATTACCTGGGGTTGTAAAATGTAGTTCGATATCTTTGCTTGAACAATAGGACTTAAAATTGTTTGATATAAATTCACTTCCGTTGTCGGTTACAATTTTTCGAGGTATGCCATGTATTGATATATAATTTTTCAGCTCTTTTAGAGTACTGTTACTTGTTCCGTCCGTTATCGGTATTGCTTGTCCGTATTTTGAGAATTTATCTATCATAATATTGTGAGAAATTTCCTCCCTTCAATATGAAATGTGTCCATATAAAGTATGTCTAATGGCTTGGTTGAAGTTTCTGTTATTTCTAGTTGGGTTTCCTTATTTAGTCTGTCATATTTGTTTGCTAGGCAGGTATGGCATTTGTTAACGTATTGTTGTATAATTCTTTTCGCGTTGGGGAAATATATTGTACGTCGTAATTGGAGATGATTTTCTTCAGAACCGCGGTGTTGCCCTGCTAGGTGAATTTTATGTATCTGTATTTGTTGTTGTTCTAGATCTTCTATGTCCGTTAACAAAATATTAGTTCGCAGAATTTTACATTTCGTGGTGTGAAAGGAGAAAGTTTCAATTTAAATTGGAAGTTTTCAAGAAATTCATCATCGCATGCTATCGCGGTGATGCCTGTCGGAGAAATATGGGCTTTAATTATATGGTCTATAATAGTATCCAAAAATCTATTGGTTTTTGATATAATTATGGTAGTTCTTTGTTTATTTTTGAAAATAATTTTGTGGAACTCCCTATATTCATTTGATGTTGTTTCGAATTTAATGATTAATTGGCTCTTGAATTCGTTTAAGGGGGTTTCTGTTGCGTGAATGGTAATTCCAGGATTTTTGGGTATTGGTGTTTCTAATTTATCATCTTTTTACTTAATTCCCTGTCATGGTTGTCTTCTGGAAATCCTAAAAAATCACTTGATGTGGTTGTAGATTCCTTATCGGAGTCGCCTCCTGGGAATCCTTCAAATTCACTTTGATCGGATGTTATGGTGGTTACATTGATTTCCGGGCTTATTCTAGATAATGCGTCTGCATTACTGTTTAATATGCCTTTTTTGTAAATTACTTCATAGTCATATTCTTCTAATTTTAGCCTCCATCTGACCAATTTGGAGTTTGGTTCTTTTAGATTCATTAACCATTGGAGTGGTTTGTGGTCCGTTACAATTTTGAAGCGTTTACCGTAAAGTTATGGTCTGAACTGTTTAACGGCCCAAACTATTGCCAGAAGTTCTTTTTCTGTTGCACTATAATTTGTTTCGGAAGTATTCAGTGTTCTTGAAGAATAGAAGATGGGCAGATCTTTCCCTATTGCTCCTTGGGAAAGTACAGCACCCAAAGCGAAATTGCTAGCATCTGTGGTGACTATGAATTCTTTTTCAAAGTCTGGATATTGAAGAATTGGATTATTACATAAAATTTCTTTGCACATATTAAAGCAGTTGATATATTCTTCGTTTAACATTATCTTTTTGTCTTTTCTAAGACAAGCTGTTAATGGCTTAGTTAAATCGGCAAAATTCCTTATAAATTTCCTATAATAGCCGAGTAACCCTAAGAAGGATTTTATTTGCTTTTCTGTTTTAGGCAATGGAAAATTTTTTACTGATTTTTCTTTATGCAAAAATTCGCTTTTGTCCAATTGCACTTTCAGATTTGCATTTTTTAATCTCAAGAACATTTGTTTTAGGTTTGCGATGTGTTCTTGAAGGGATGAGCTAAAGATGACTATGTCATACATGTAACAAAGGCAAGACTTTCCTTGAAGTCCTTGCAGAACGTTATCCATAACACTTTGAAAGGTTGATGGAGCGTTTTTAAGGCCAAAAGGCATCCTTACAAACTCATAGTGTCCAAAATCCACTGTGAAAGCAGTTTTGGGGATGTCTTTGGGATTCAGTTCAATCTGGTTGAAACCAGATGCTAAATCTAGCGTAGTGAAGTAGTTGCATCGCCCTAGTTTATCCAAAATCTCATTGATGTTTGGCAAAGGATACTTGTCATCAATGGTCTGGTCATTCAATTTGCGATAGTCCACGACTAAACGCCATTTTACTTTGCCAGAAGCGTCACTCTTCTTTGGTACAATCCATATTGGGGAGGACCATGGGGAAAATGATGGCCGAATTATCCCGTCTTGAAGTATTTTAGAGATTTGGTTTTCTACTTCCTCCTTATGTATGTAAGGATAGCGATAGGATTTAGTAAAAATTGGTTTTTCTTGTTTAAGATCAATAGAGTGTTTTACCGCATTGGTAAATGTTAAATCTTGATCTTCTTTTTGAAAAATATTCTCGAAATCTTGACATAATTTTTCAATTGCTGATTTTTCTTCGGAGTTCAGGTGACTAGTTCTCATTAAGTCCCTGATATCTTGAATATTTGGAGAATCTTTGTAAATTGAGGAATGATTTATTTCTAATTTATAATTGGTTATTGGTTCAGAGTTAATTGGTTGTTCGAATATAACGGTTTGCTCTTTATTAGAGAAATTTACAACTTCGCCTAAAATTTCGAAGCTTCTTGCGTTATAAATTCCCTCGGGGATAATTGTTTGAGAATTTATTTGAACGGGTTTAATATACAGATCTCCTTCTTTTACATCTACTGGAATGGGGATGAGAATTCTATTCCGTGGAGGAATTTTATGGATTGGAGATGTATAATTTGGTCTATATATGAAAGGAATGGTGACTTTATCAGTTTTCAATACTGATTTGTGGAAATCTAATTTTATTTTTAATTGTTTGATTAGGTCTAAACCTATCAATCCATCAAAGTATTGGTGAAATTTAAAAAGGTAGAAGGGTAATGGTTCCTTTGTCTTGAATTCGGGAAAGCCTGGAACTATGACTTGTTGGTTTATTTCGTGTTCCCTGAAGAGGGTTTTCACGAACAAAGGTTTTATTATTTTTATTTTTGATGGTATTATAAACTTGGGATCTATGTAGCTAGAATCGGATCCCGTGTCTATCAAGAATTTTAATTTTAGTGTAGGATTAACCGTTATTTCAATATAGGGCAGCATTGGTTTATTTGTAGAATGGGAATTTATATATCCGATTGGTTTTCTGAGGCAACTTGCCGAAAAACCTGTTCGTCGGATCCTTCGGGGCTAAATTCTGGATTTGTTTCTTCATTAGGTGGTTGATACCCATCCAGGTCTGGAAGATAATTTGCTTGTTCCTCGAACTGTTCGTAATATTGGGTATTTTGGTCTTCATATTGTTCAGCGTTAAATAGTTCTCTGGATTGGAATCTTGGGTGTCCTATTTGTTGGAAATTAAATTTTTGGGAAGTATTCGGTTGGAAGCTAGTTGTCTGTCTAAATTGGTTTATGTGAGATTGTGTGTCCATTGGTTCAATTCTGTTGTTTCTGTTCGGGATTGGAGGAGGTTGTTGCCTGGGTAGTGGTGGTAAGGGTTTTGGATTTGGTTTGACCTTGAGGCCTAAAAGGGAATGGTTTATGATTATAGTAAGTATTTTGATTCAGGGGCTTAGGGTATAGTAATGGTTTCTGAAAATGTTTTGTTTGAACGAAATGTGTGTTACTGGGCACGTTTTTGTAATTCCTAATATAGTACATATTTTGTTCTCGTAGGCATAAATTGAATGCGTCCGAGATGGTCGTTAGATTTCTGGATCGTATACTTGATCCTACGGGTTCTTTTAAACCCGCGAGAAATGTCTATAAGCACATTTCTTTGTATAAACTTTCTTTCGTTGTTTTGACTATTGCATCTGAATTGGAAAATCTTACGCAATTTATTATTGCAGATTGAATTTCCATAACTTTTGCGTAGAAAATTTCGATCGTGTCCCCTCCCTGATATATTGTATGTAGGTCCCTTATTAGTGAAGTCTCATTCCTCTTGTCACTGTAATGTGATATGAGGTTAGCCTTTATTTCCGCCCAATTTACGTTGGTCCCATACGTGGTTAAGACTGTGGGTGCTGTTGTCCACTTTTTTTGGGTTATGGGTTGAAATAATTATAACACCACGTTGACTTTTAATTAACAAATTTTTATTATGACTTTAATTCAGGAATTTTTATTATTACAATAATTTTAATTAGAATAACTATTCACAAACACTGTACCGCGAGAATTTAATTTTCTTTAAAAGTATTTTAAAATACCAAAAATTTCGCGCACAGAATGATTTTATTTTTTAATTTTGTTTTAATCAGAAAATGGCGACTCGACGATGTCACGTCAAAAATTCAATTAATTGTTTTTTTATCATTTTTTTACCAACACCAAAAAAAATAAAATTATTTTTTGTTTGTCACGGTGTCAAAATCATTATGGATTTTTTTGTTCAACTTTTATGTGTTGGCATACGAGAAGAATCGCATGCCAATTTTCATGGTTATATTATCCGAGATGGCGTCACGAAAAGTTATCAATTGAAAATTGAATTGATGAAAAAGTCGTAAGCGAGATGGAGCAACAGAGAAAAATATAACTTGGGTAAAAATTATATGTTCAGTTGTCCAGATTTTCGCTAGATGTCAGTAAATAACGCAAGAGGAATTTAATGCGTTAAAACCTATATGTAGAGATGAGTGAAGTTAATTTATGTAAATAAATATTTAAATTACATAAATTAATTGAATGAGCCGCTACAAGACACTATCCGCTTCGTCGATTATTTTGTTTCTAATAGCCCGCACAAAATTGACGGGTGTTTGACCTACTCCCATTATTCTTTCGGTTTGATCTATAATTTCATCAACATTTTTTATGAATTCATGGAGTGTATTATTTTTTCCAGAGAATGTAGGTAATGATTTGATAGGGTCAGGTAATTTAAAAACATTCAATACTAAGTTTAATTTGGTAACTTGTTCGGGTTCAGCCATTGTTTTATTTTTTAGAGATAGGCTTCTTGTTAAATTTGTTATATCCTCTAATTGTCTTTTGTAGTTTTCACTCATATAATCTAGTTTATTATTCCCTAATTTCTAGCTTATTATTATTAATCAATGATCGAGAAAAAAAGAAAAAAAAATTTCTTATTTTTTTTTTTATTATACGAAAATATATTTTATTTATTTTAGTATGTCTTCACTTCACTGTTTCAATATTGTAAATCTTGTTTCAAACTTTTCCTAACTATTTCAGGCCTGTATACACATGTACAGAATCCTGAGCGTCAGAATCTATGGATTTTGACCCTTTTTCTTTTGAGAGATATATTCAATCCAATATTAATGGAAAGGAGTATGGCGGTTTTTATGAATATCTAGGATTGACCAAAAAATAACAAAAATTCGCACTTACCACGTAACTGCAATTAGGAAGGGTGTGATCACGTTCATGATTTTCCGGCTCTTAAGTGTTGATTGTTGATTTTATTACACTTTATTTGTAGTTTTTATTTGGCACTTTTTCGTTTGTAATATTGTTTAAAAAGGAGTATCACTCAATATTAATTTAAGAAAAAGAAATAGCTATTAGTGGTGATAACAAACGCTTTATTAAACAGTTCAACTTTCCACAACACTTTTTTTCACTTGTAATGTCTTTAAAACGAAACTGCGTGTTTTGTCCAACTCGACAATACTTTTCCGAAACCGATTTTTTCCACGTTTTCACTTTTTTTTTTGTATATGAATACTCGAAAAGTATCCACCTGCGCCAGTTATTGTTTTAGGTTCAGGGAAATAAAAAATTAAATAAAAACTTCAGTCGTGATTTTAATTTTTCTTACAATACCAAATTTATTTTAACCTTCTTCGTTTTACAGTCAAATATATTCTGGTGTTTTATAAAAGAAAAATAAGTTGGCATAATTATCTTTTATGCTTATATCGACGTTTTTCATTACAATGTAGAAATTATGAGTCGTGTGTTTCCTGTGTTGATCCGATTACTTATTTTATTTAAGAGCGGATGCGGATTGTGCAATAATGGGACACGTGCCATTATGTAACTTGCAGAGCAGTTTTTTCCGATATCCCTTTACAGTACGCATGTTAAGATTTCGACCACCACTCAATAGAGCCTCTAATGTGAGCTTTTATCCGTCTTTCTAGTATTTTTATTAAAAAAGAGCATAAGCTTATAGGTCTAAGGTCTTATATCATATTTGTATGTCCTGAGGATTTCTTTGTAGCAGTCCCAATCCGCAGCAGTTCTTGTTTTCTTTACTTTTCTAGAGAGCCTTTTGCGTTTTTGACGAGAGCTTTGGAGCTGTTTCGACCACTAAGGTGGCCTTTGTCCCAAAGCTCTACTTAGAGGAAAAGCTCCCAACATAGCTACATGAAAAACATATGGTAGCTTGTCGACTAAGTCATCAAGCTCCTGAGTAAATACAGGAGGTTTTGGAACCGGTACTGGCAATGAATTACCTAGAATGGTTCTGAAGATATTCAAGTCGGTTTTCCACCTGTTTTTAAACATAGCCCTATCTGTTCCTTCTGTAATTAGTTCTTACTGAAGATACCAGTGATCAGAAAAGGAATGTTCATCAGACACTTTCCAATTCACCAAACTATCCTTATCAAAATCTGGGACAAGCGTGATATCTAACACCTCTTGTCAGTTTCTAGTTATAAAAGTGGGTTTACATCCAAAATTACATATTTGATGGTTATACAAAGAATAAAATCAAGGAGTAACTCATCTCTCTCGTTTGTACCCTTACTTCCCCATATTGTGTGGTGTGAGTTCACATCACGACCCAAGATGACTCCAACTTTACGCTTTTGAGCATCCATTAAAGAATCTCTAAGAATTGCTGGTGGTATATCATCACCTTCATATGGTAGATAGGCTGAAGTAAAACAGAGATTTAAACTATAAATTTCAATGTCAGCCGCCACTATATCTGAGTTACTGTAATTAAACAGCACAAACCAGTTTAGATTAGTTTTAGCGTAAATGCACGAACGAATCGTACTTTCCTTCTTGGCAAACATCAATTTATAGTTTGATGCCCTGAGTACCATAACCCGGTCTCCAATCAACCAAGGCTCCTGGATAAGGACAACGTCAACTCCATCAGTTTCATTTTTGAGCAGCAGAGCAGCCCATCCTGCCTTACAGTGGAGTAAATTGATCTGCAACAACCTCAGCATCAATCTACACCATCGCCTCCACCACCATCTTGTCCGACACCCCGCCCGAGTCTCCTGGAGTCCGCATAATGTCCCCAGGTATTTGGACATCTGGATTTGGTACTCCGGGACCAGTTTTATTATAACTTTTGTTCTTTCCCAAAGAGTTACGTAGACTAGCTATATATGAGCTAATGTCCTTCTTAATTACTGCTGCTTGTGAACCAGACCTATTGGTCAACTTTCCTTTAACAGTTATTGTAATAGAGGGACCAGCAATATTTTTGCTTATGTCCCGCTTCATCTCTTGGCTTACAGGATGAGACTTAGAAGTCGATGTCCCTCGAGCCGCCGTTTCCGCGTTTTTAAGAGTCCCGACCTTCATATTTTTGTGTAGATCTTTTATAAGAATCCCACGATTAGTGGAGAAAAAACGTCCGTCTGTGCAGAGATCCGAGATGCACAGATAAGGCTACATTACATAGATACAGACTGAGCTAGTTTTTAGACTGGGCCCCAGCCAGGTTGGTTTTCAGTACGATTTGGCCCTTGCCATATCTTGACCACAATTTTTGTGCAACCAGAAAGCGGCTAAATTTTAGGACAGACGCTTTTGGAATTTTGTGCACACTAATGACAGAGTTCACCTAACTCCTCTTTTCTCAATTGGGCTTGGGACCGGCTATGGGCAGTTTTTTTATTAACTGAAGTAGATTTTATCTACGAGCCTACATACAAATGAAGGGTATTTGAATGCCTCCACTTAACAGGAAGGGAACGTTGTAACCCAAACGTTGACAGACTACAATGGCAATAACCTATCAAAAACAATGTTTGGCATTGAATCAATAAAGCGCACTAAACAACTTGATTTAAGCTACCAGAAACCATTTTAAAATTAACCAATTTTGGAGACCACCTATCGTTAAAATTTGTATATATGTATTATTATCCAAACTCACATCCCAACTATCTTTTAACTAACCCTACGTATATATAAACCAAAAAGAAATTAGGTTCCCGTATTTCAAATAATCGTCAACCGTATAAAAATTATCGCACAAACCCAAATAGAAAAAAAAAAAAATTCTTTTCATACGGCAAATACCGACTCATTGTTAAAGAGGATTCACTTGAATTATTTTTCATCGGTGATGGTTTTGTTTACCAGAAGAAAAAAAAACACTTTAAAAATCTCTTAAGCATATACCCGAAACGTTTAAACAAATGAGAAAAATTGAGAGACACGAAGTACAAAAAGCTTGTAGAAAACAATCCATTTCCTGTGTTTTCACTACTATACAATACATACTTTGTGCTACATAGTCATCAAACTGTATACACCAAAAACACTTTGCCGTAATTCTAAAAAATTTATAACTTTAATAAAAAAACGAACGAAAAATTTCCGTTAGATAACAAAAAAAAAAAATCCCATTTCTTCTATATCAGAACACTTTTCCGCTTTTAATTTTTCGTTTACCTTTTAACATTTTTTTTGTCTGGTTTTTTGTTTCGTTTATCATTTTATTTTTAATTTTTTAATTTACGAGCAATAATTGTTGATGTTAAAAGTGTGAGATAAAATTAACAAAACAACAACAACGAAAAAGTTTCAAACGATAAAGCTTTTCCTACCTACACAAATTACAATCTCAAAAATATTTTTCTGTTCTCTAGGCTGCCGCTGGTATAATAATGTTGTTGTTTTATTTCGACGAATTGTTAATTGTTTTAGATTAAATTGAATTATCTATGGTTTTGCATGCGGTGAGTTTGTATAGTAGCAATTATTATATGCCATGACTAACTATAAGCGGTGAACAAAATACCTATAGGTACAATATAATTTGAAAAGACGAGGAAGACGGGTGGTTGACCCAATTTTCATTAATATTCTTAAAATAAATTCGGTTCAAAATAAACTTTTTTCATTAAATTTGAATTTCGTTTAAGTGTTTACCGTTAACTCATCGATGGGTAGGTAAATACAAATTTGTTTTCCTATATCGCGATATCGTGCCGTACTTGACTTTTATTTATTTTATGTACTATGTATATGAATGGCAAATATTGGAAAGGCCAAGTTCTAATATTAGAAGTCAGGTTAGTCAAGATGTTCAAGTGTAATTATCAATATTTAGAAAGGTTGTAATGCAATACTGAATAGATAAGATAATATTACGGGAAAATTCAAGTTTGATGGTTTTCGGTACTAATCAATTTAGAACATACCAGATAGTTGACTCCATATAAAACATAACGGTTTGTTATCATAATTTAGACCAAAATTAAATTTAAAAGAATGAAGCAAACAATTAGGTTCCTTTTCCTCGGACGCATCGTTAGATGATTCACTTGAAATATTTTTCAAGGCTGGTTTTATCAGAGCCTTCCAGCAGAGATAAGAATAAAGAGATAAACTATTGGGAACAATCCCATGGCTCCGCACTAATTGACTGATAAAAGCGACAATAGCAATATAAGCAGTAGCAGAAACACAAATCGTAACCCCACACATTATGACATCTAGATGAAAAAAATAATTTTTTTATTTTTGCTATCGCATATTTGCGATAAAATAAAATAGTGAGTATGTGTTCATAGTTATTTTCTGGATAATTCCACTTTATTTACATTTGAAATGTTTTTTCCAACATTTTTTTATTGCAAATTGATTGATCAGATCATCAAATCTAATTGTTCGCAACACATCTGCTTCTATAATTAGGAACGATATAATGCATGTAGTCTACCTTGTTGCATGGTCGTTCGATAGGGATTTTTAATGTTTTTTTTTGCAACTGCGAAAATAAACGCTCAGCTGAACAATTTCTGACTATCAATGTCAGAAATACATTTGGAAAAACCGACTCAATATTTTGCAAATTTTAGTTTTTGGATCAAAATGTTGATCCAAATAGTTGTTTTTATTGCTAGTCGTTTCATGAAGCATGATCTGATCTGGATCAGATCAAACATCAAGAAATACGGCTATTGTCTTCCACAATTATTTTATAAAGCTCAGCATGACTAAATTATAAATTTTGTTTTCCCATTATTATTTGATTGACTAAACTTATGACGCACATATGCGTGAAACTAGTGAAGCTCAGTTGCGAAGTTAGCGTTTAAGTCCTCTGGGTAGGCATCAATAATTCTCGTGACACAGAGTCGCGACATCTATTAGTTAAAAAATGATTTAGAATCTATTTTTTTAAATTTTTTATTAATTTTTAATTTTTTTTTATAACTTTACAATTAGATAAATAAATAAACGTAAATACTCTTTAAATCCGTTTGGTGCCCTCTTTCTTTTGATGCCCTAAGCATGTGCTTATATTGCTTAATGGTTAATCCAGGCATGAGCAGAAACACAAATCATAATTCGACAAATTAACCCGCCGATTCTGACGCCCAGTCACTGATCAAAAAATAGTCTTAGGTAAGACTTTTTGTGTTAGTTAAGACTTTTGTGTTAGTTAAGACCCATTTCGTATTCTACAAGTAATCTTAGCTGACATTAGTCTTACAAAATGGTCTTATGTAAGACCAATAATTTTGATGGTCTTAACGGTCTTAATTTGACATTTCTCTTGTAGCAAAATGATGACACTTTTACAACAAAGTGTCATCATAAATTGTATGTATCGACATAAAAGCATTTAAATATGTTTGTTTATTTATTTTCCAATAGTGAAAATATCTCAAAATACAAATTAAAGCTGAAAAACTAATGAAAATAAGGAAAACATTAGTATTTGACAGGTCTACAAACGTTTTGGAGAATTTGCAACCAAAAAATTAAGACTGCTGCAATCAGAATACCAATATAATCTATAGTCTTAAAAAAAAGTCTTCCCAAAAAATGTCTTAGCTAAGACAGTCTTAGGAGTCTTAACATCAGAATCGGGGGGTAAGCTATCTAAACGAAAGTGTAATTTTTTATTTTTTTAATCACAGGCAGCAACACTTGAAAAAAAAATTATTTGTCAGTTGATAGTAAACGAACGTTTAAATATTTTCGTTATATTTTTGTGAGACATTGGTTTACGTTTTGACCATATTTACATAATTTAACCAAAAATTCACTTAATAATTTTCTTTTTCTTCTTCTTCCGCTGGCACTACATCCTATGAAGGGATTTGGCCGCCTCAACGATGCCCCTCCAAATAATTCGATCCGCCGCAAGAGAATGCCAGACACGGTGACCGAGTGTGTATAGGACCTATACTTAATAATTAAGAGAATATAATTTTTCTTCTTAAACAATTCTTTACAAATTGAATATATTTTTATTCTGAAGTACGAGGTGCGATGATGGAAAACAAATAAAAAAAGAGTAATGGCCCAACCAGCGAATCAGTAACAAATTAACGTAACAATGCGATATACAGAAAGTACATGTTACGACCAGCGAATCTTTTAGAATTTTTCGTTCAGTTCAGCTGTCACTTACCAGAGCGAAAATTAACGCGCAAACTGAAGGAAATGTCAGAATACATCAAAATTTCCAAAGCATACTTTTCTTGAAAATAATTAAATTTGATATTCACATTACAATTTTAATACTGTTTTTGTCAGTTGTTACGGATTCGGTGGCCGATATGTCAAATATTCTGTAAGGAAATAATTTCGTGAAATTCTGTAAGGATTCTTACTGATTCGCTGGTTAGGCCATTATAACAAAATAAAGAAATAAAAAAATGTACAATTAAGTAATTTCTAAGCTACCTTGTTATTTGGAATGATATCAAAGGGCCGAATGTCGAACGGCCGAATGGGTCAAAGGGCCGAATGGGCCGAAGGGCCGAATTTTTTTGTTTTGTTTTTAAAAATATAATTTTTTAAATTTCTTGTTTTAAGGAATATTTTGTAAATGTACTGAATTTGATATTAAGAACTATAATTTTTATTTATTTATGAAAAACAATATTAATTTTCCAGATATCAATGCCAGGTTGAAATGTTGTTTGTCAAAATGACTCATATCAAAATAGATAAAAAATTTCAGGTTGAAACAATATTCAAAACAACACATGATACAGCAATATACTTTAAAATAAACAGTTCGTTTAATTTAAATAGACGTTTGGAAATTTTGCCTTAAGGTTAGGTTAGGTTAGGTTACATCACTAAATCACAGAGAAATTATTTTATTCGTCCAAATATAAGTTTCCTTCACCCTAACGAATAAAAAATGGTCTGGACTGGGATTTTGCACACAGCGAGCCGCTTTTTTTGAGCGACTTTTAGCTAAAAGCGAGAAAAAGCGATATTGCACTATGCGAGTAGACACTCGCTCTAGCTTTTATTTTCGACAATGGTGAGAAGTTTTTTGGTTTTTTTTATGGTAAACGTCAAGAAATATTCATAGTTTTTATTTACATAATTATTACACATAAATATTTATTTATTTTATTTGAATTTATTAATTTTTTTAGATTTCATACTACAATACAAAAATTGAAAAATGGAACGAATTACAAAAAGCCAAAAAGTATTGCTTATTAATTTACATACATCAACGGGAGGTTCCAGTCTGCACAAGATCTATAACTAACACAGAGTGTATGGGAGGAGATACAGAAGCAGTTGAATGCGATTGGGCCATCGAAATCGATTGTTCAATGGAAAAAAGTAAGGGTGTAATTAAATTCGGTTGATTTAGTTTATAAATTTATTTATTAATATTTTTTAAGTGTTGCAAAGACCTGCGTCTCGGAGTTAAAACGAAAGTAACAAAATTAAGGCAACATAGAACTGGAACTGGCAGGGGCAAGCCCTCAAACATAAAATTGTCACAAAAGGAGGAACGCATAATGAGCATGGTTGGAATTGAAAGATTCGACGGTATTCCGGATGTTCCAGAAGGAGGTCTAAATATGGTAGTAAGTATTTCATTTAAATGCATTTTTGTATATATTTGTTACTAGACCGTATTTTCCCAATTGATTATAGACTTCACCATTGAGACCAGAATCACTAAATTCTACTATTTCATTTGGTCCAGAAGACTTTGAGGTAAGTATATTACACAAAATGTAAATACATACTTATTTATCATTTAATAATATCCATATATTTCAGATGGATGGACATTTATTTCCTCCTTCCACAACTACATTTACAGCAACTCATACGCCCTCGCCAGCTGTTACATTTACTAAAACCCGATCGCCCAATTCTATTACATCATCCACTCCGTCCGTAACATCTACGACAACAATAACTACGTCCGGACCTCTTGTTTCATGTTCTTCATCATCTTTATTTAATGTTACCACAAACGCACAAATATCTAGGGAACATATAATTTCCTCCTCCACAACAGTCCTAACGTCTACACCAATAATTACTTATAATTACCAATTTACACCAATTAATACACCGATCAATTCTATCATACCAGCCGAAGCATTCACAGCATTAAATACGTCGATCATCACATCTTCACCAATTGAGACAACCACACAAATCCTGACATCAACACCAACGAGTGTAACCACACCTATCCATCGATCAACCACGGCTGTAAAGCATATCCTGAATCACCTAAAAATTATAAATCAAAAATTTAAAATAAACAAATCTACAAAATTATAGAAGTAATACTTACCAAGTAACCAAGTATATTTATCGTTGTTTGAATAAAAGTTGTGCTTGAGATGGTGTAACATATGGCTATTATTAAAAATAAAAGAGTCATGAGGTGAACCCGGGTACCTTGCATTCACATTTATGATTCTTAATTCATCATCACACACCTGTAATAGCCATAAATATGTATACACATTCAAATAAAAATAACATTATATAAAATATAAACATTTTACTTACTATTTGGACATTAATTGAATGGAATCCCTTCCCATTCACGTAAATGTTTTCAGCCCTTTTCTTTTCATTCCACTAATTTTTATTTGGGTGCCATCAACGATGCCAATTACACCTGGCATGCCAGTTTTTACAAAGAATCTGAAAAATAATAATATACAAATAATAAGACCACACTTATTAAAATTTGATTCTTTCTCACGTACCTATTCTTAATTCGTAACATTTCTTCCTTCGTAACAGGGACGGGTACAGATGTATTTAAGAGCTTTGTTGACAACAATTTAGATACAGCTCGTACACACTCCGAAACTTTGGTTTGCGACATGTTACATAAAAAGTTCATGCCAACTTGTCTCTGATATCCACCGGTGGCAAAATAATTTATAGCGGTTAATACCTTTAAAATGAGATGGTATAGCTGTATGATACATGGGGTGGCCCAAATATTCCTCCAAGCTATTAATAATGTCACTAATCAGGCCTTTTGGAAGCCTATAAAGTTCCTGGAATCTTTAGGTTGTATTGTCAGCAGAGACTGGAACCGAAATGTTTTTCGTTCCGATTTTCGGTTACGTTCCTAATTTTTAAATTTCGGTTCGGTTCAGTTCCGGTTCGGCCATTAAATATTGGTTCGATTTCGGTTCGGTTCCGGTTCGGCTCCAAAACCGTTTCAAGAATTGTTGGTTAATATTATTAAGCAAAAATAATAGGCAAACAGGAAAAACACGAGGAAATGATGTGTTGCAGTGTTAGCTTTGTGTGAACAGCCGGATTAATTATGAAATGCGCCCACTGAGCAGAATAATTCGTTTACCATACGAAAATAGCTCGGAAGCGGAACCGTCTAAAACGAAAAAATTACCGTCTTGGATAGTTCGATTAGTTTAATTTGCACAATTTTAAAAACAGAAAATAATTGTATACATATTTTCGGATAGCAAAAACTTGAACCAGAACGAAAATTAATTTCGATTCCAGTTTCGGTTCAGGTTCAATTTTTTATTTTATTTCGGTTCGGTTCCAGTTTTCGGTTCATTGAAAATAGCGCTTAATTACGGTTTTCGGTTTTCGGTTCAGTTTCGGTTCCAGTCTCTGATTGTCAGTAACAATTACATATGTTTATGCTCATGTTTTTTTTTTTTTTTTTCAAATACATATATTTGGTTATTAATTATAGTGAAAATAGTATCTCAGCGAAACTCAGTTTTACATCGTTGTACGCAGCCAACAGTGAAGTAGTTAAAATAAATTAGAAATTCAAAGAAGGGTCGGCTGAGTAATAGTTTTAAAAACAAAAAAAATTATAAATAAAGATATGTGAAATTTGATTCCATTACATAATGTAATTTATATTAGAAAATATTAAAAATTCTCATTATTTTATAGGTAAATTCTAAAATAATATGTGAAATTAAAAAGTATAAAAAATATTAACAACACCACTGGATATGTAACGTTATACCCATTTAAGGTACGAACTAGGCATATTTAGAAAGAAATGTCATTTTTCGTGTTAAAGCAAAACAACAAAAAAACTCGATTTTAAATTTCAATTTCTTCGAGGCAAGCTAATGACATTAAAATTATCTTAAATGTTATCAAAAGTTCTAGTGCTAGTGTGTTATCTAAATTAAAATTACATTAATTATTATGAATTAATTTGAGGAAAAACATAATTCAAAATAGACAAATTCTAACCTCAAAATGTAAACAAATTAGCCTAAATACATCGCTGTGTTTACGCCATTTGTTTTGATGCGCGAGAGCTGTCAGAATTTCGCTGAGATATTATTTTCACTATACCTTGTTTCGTTAATGCTGAAAGGATTCAATTCATCTCTAAGACGCGATCGTATAATCCGCATATAATTTTTCCGATCCGAAATAATGGCAATTGGGAGATTATCCATTTTAATTAAATGTTTAATATATTTTTATGATTTTTTAAATTTAATCAATTTAAAACGAAAAATGAACACTTTGTAAACACAAACACTTTTATAAACAAAATGCAATTTTGACAGCTAAATCAAAGTTGCTCAGTTTTCTCGCCTTTCACTTTTGTCCATATGTGCAAAATCGGAAAAAAACTGTCGGACAAAATTGACAGGCGAGAAATCTAACGAAAACTCACTTCTCGCCTTTTGTGCAAAATCCCAGTCCTGATTTTTATGACATTTTATGACAAAATTATTTTTTGGTGAAATAGGTACCTATTGGGCTAGATACTCGATACTCAGATAAGCAGTTATTTTTTGCGAATTTGCTAGAAATGTTATGCACGATAATTTAGCAACCCAATTTGTTTCTAAATTTCAGAAAATGGGATACTTGAACGCACTTTAACGTTTGTGCTGAATACAAAAATATATTTTACTTTGCTAAAATAATCGAGTAGTTTACGCAAGCAGATTTTCGATTAGCAAATCCGCCATATTTACAGAGTTACGAATTGCTAGAGTATCGAGTATCTAGCCCATTATGTACAAATTTTTTTCCACTTGATAATTACAAAAACTACACAAAATATAAACAACAAAATTAATGCAATATTTTTGCCGATAGAATATCCAAAGATTAAACATAATAAAATATGTATAAACTCAAAAGAAATTAATTTATATTTGATAAAAAAATTTACAAAATATTCCTTAAAACAAGAAATTAAAAAAATTATATTTTTAAAAACAAAAAAAATAAACAAAAAAATTTGGCCCTTCGACCCAATCGGCCCTTTGACCCATTCGGCCCTTCGACCCATTCGGCCCCTCGCCATTCGGCCCTTTGACCCATTCGGCTCTTCGACCCATTCGACCCTTCGACATTCGGCCCTTCGACATTCGGCCCTTTGAAATTCGGCCCTTTGTCCTCATTCCAGTTATTTACCGTTTTAATAAGAAATATTTAGAAGGAAACTTCAATTGTGATTTAATTAGATTTTAATTTCAGTAATTTGATCAGTTTAACGATCACTATTGCATCAGGGGGCCTATTCCCGAACACATAATTGTCTATTGACAATTATGCCAATTTGACAAAAATGCTACACAATTTTACGTGAAAATGGCATTCTCGTACACAAGTGTAAAGGTGTATTCCTTCTTGTTGAAAATTGTAGTAAATTGCACTAAAACTGCCAAATTCAAAACAAAAGGTCGGTTATGAGTGCAAAACAAACGAAAAAGCGATATAAATGCAATATTCCTCATATTTACTGATATTTGACAGAAAATATTCGAATATTTTTGAAAGATTTTACCACCACTTACTTCACTTTTAAAATATCCGGTTTTTTTTTAATGACATGAGCGAACGATTTTTTACTTGACATATAATTTTGATATTTTAAACGTCAACATCACATTTTCTTTTATTATTTTAATATTTTTTATTAATATCATTGTTCAAATCGAAACATTTCGTATTACATATTTAAATTTAAATTTTTCAATTCACAGAAATTTTGGATTTTTTTACACCGATAAAAGAATTAATTATCGGTTATCAAAAAAACTCCTAAAAATCCAAATAAAATTAGAGTTAACAATATACCGATCTTTTTGATGCGATCGTTTTTTTGCTCAAAAAATATCCGGATCTTTTTTATCCCTTGATCTTTAATGACCACCATACACTATAGGATTGTGGTTTCAACAGTAACTATATTGTTATTGCCGAATCCACAATATTGTGTAAAATTATACACCACTTTGGTGTTACAGGATACGAAATTCACAATATTGTTAAATTTCACAATATTGTACAAGCATTTATGTGTTCGCGCGGGAATAGGGCCCCTGACTTCTTTCCTCGTTTCATACCTCTCTTCCAATAAACTAAGAAATAGGCAAATCTTGAATACTCATCTAAACAGTCGACGCGGTTTTTTTTATACGTGTATTTTCCCGATTCCGGCCCCATTCGAAAGTTTCTAGTTTTTATTGTATGAATGATTCATCAAGAAATATTTCCCAGTTGTACTTTGCGTGAGTAAAAGATGAAACAGAAACCTACGGTTTTTTAAATATGTACATATGTATGAAATCGGATTACTTTCAACAATGATCGCTCGTGAAGCGCTCCGTCGTGATCACGAAATTTTGAATTTTTGTTAACATTTTTTACCCCTCCAAAATATTTTTCTTTTACATATCACAATCACGGCTAGCAAACGTTTATCATAATTTTTTTGAGAGAAATATTTTATTGTATGCCACTAGAGGTTAAGTTATAATTTGGTGTCATAGAAGCAAATGCTGTGTTGCTTTGGTAAAATTATTACAACAATTGCGTTGTATAAAACCGTCTTGTGTTAGCTAAAACCAAAAACAAATTTGAACAAACAAAATCAATTTTGAGTTATTATTCACAAGAATCAATGTTAAATTTAATTATAAATGTTTGCCTATATTTACGTAAATTTAATATTTTTCTAAAACTGCTAAAATATATTTTGTTTTATACAATGTGACTGTTGTTGTAAATTAACCAAAACTTTACGTGAAAATTGCACTCAAAAAGTTATCATTCTGTTTGGCACCAATACCATTGTTGTATAAATAAAGTTGGTTCAATTTTATATAGAACTTTACATTCATCCAATAAGTTTATTATGGTAAATGATTGTGTTCTTATTCTATATAATGAAAAATGGAATGGCAGAAAACTGCCGATTATTTCCACTGAATATTTCTTCAAATATGGAGTTACGAAAATTGTGTTTAAACATACATATTCTTAAAAATAATACGGATTAGTAATTTTTATCAATCAAAATTGTCATAAAATGTACATATTATCCGTTTATAAATGTATTTGTTTCTTGTATAATGGGCAAGGCCTGAGAACGCTCTGTATTTCTTTTTTAACCGTGCTGCCTCTTTCGGAAAACGCTCTGTACTTTTTCAACAATCGTGCTGCCTCTTTCGGAAAACATGATCTATTGCTTGAAAAAAAAAAAATTAAAAATACAAAAAACAAAACACAATTAACGATTGTAAAAGTAGAGAAAGCGCCTCTCGAGGAAAAAAGTTAAAATGATGCACCTGATAAAATGACATTTGCCACAAATGCGACGAAAGAAAATTTAGCAATGCGGTAATTAAAAATTATTTTTATAGTTCAAAATTGTAATTATGTATTTACAATTATTAGCAATCCGGTAAGTAAAAATTGTATTTACAGTTCAAAATAGGAATTGTTTACAATAATTTCGAACGTCAAATTATCAGGTAGCTCAGTTTATAAAATATCCACTAGGTGGAATCCGTGATGCTCCAATCGTCAATAGGATGAATGAGAAACAATATGATTGTATATCTTTCATGCCATATTTATTGTTGTTGTAAAAACCGGTATGATTAATAGTCGTGTTCCAGTCGACCACTTCAAGTACTTATGAGTACTTAGGTTTGTGTCTTTGCTTAAATTTAACTACTCGTAACTGCTCTTGCCAGAATGCAAGAGCAGTTACGAGTAGTTAAATTTAAGCAAAGACACAAACCTAACTACTCATAAGTACTTGAAGTGGTCGACTGGAACACGACTAATATTTGGTTAATAATTTTCGTCTAGGGAGTTTTGTGTTTTTTCGACTACGTTACAAGTGTATAAGTAGTTAAAACAATATCTCGCTGAAAATTCTTATTCTTTCATTCTCGAGTAAATCCAACAACAAATTAAATTTTTGTCTTCAAAAGTAGTTATTATTAATAATGATTGTTACTGGATGATCCAATAAGAGCTTCCGGAAGTTTTTTTTTTTGAAATAAAACGCATTAAAATCAATTTAATAATCAAAAATTGTAAATGAAAAAATTGTATTGTAATTGTGACGTAAGTTCGGTTTATGAACTATTTAATGTTTGAAAATAATTTCTTTTAAATGTTGTCCGCGACTGGCTTTTAGATGATCCATTCTATGGGTCCACTTATCGAGCATTTCGGCCGATATTTCGTTAATTACGTGTGTTATGTTCGCTTCTAATTCAGGAATCGATTGTGGTTTATCGATATTAATAAGTGATTTCAGATGCCCCCTAAAAAGTAATCTAACGACGTCAGATCACAAGATCTTGGTGGAATTTGACATTTTTCTTTCAATAAATCGATGGTTTGGCCTGCTGCATGGCACGTTGCACCATCTTGTTGAAACCACAAGTCGGTTACACCAATATCTTGAATTTTTGGCAATAAAAATTCATTGATCATTGCTCTGTAGTTTGCGCCATTGACGTTTACACGCTGCCCTTCCGCATTTTTAAAGAAATATGGTCCGATGATGCCACCTGCCCATAAACCGTACCAAACAATGCATTTTTCAGGATGCATTGGAAGCTCTTGAACCTCTTCTGTCTATTCATCAGCCCAAATACGACAATTTTGTTTGTTGACGTATCCATTCAGTCAAAAATGAGCTTCATCGCTGAACACAATTTTTCGATACAAAAAAAACGGACCAATTTAGAGCTGTTCCAACGCCCATAAACCAAATCGATGACGCAAAGGAAAGTCAACCGGCTTCAATTGTTGAACAAGCTGTATTTTGTATGCCTTCAAACTAAGATTTCTCTTCAAAATTCGCCAAAATGTGCCATATGAGAGACCCACAGCCTGAGAACGGCGACGAATTGATTGATTGCAGTGTTCACGTACAGTTTCAGCTACAGCAGCACTATTTACATTAAATCGACTTGTACGCACTCTAGGCGGATAATGAATATCCAATAATGAAAAAGTTGTTCGAAATTTATTGATTGTTTCGCTAATAGTGCGTTCAGTTGAACGATTATGAGTTATTGAGATTTTTTGGGGGCCCAAAAAAATTAAATAATTTTACACCTGTGCTCCTTCATGGAGCAGTGCGTCCCTTTTATTAGCTGATTCCAAAGTGAAATAACGACTATACGGTCATATGATTCTTTTTCCAACTCTCGTTTGAGTAACATCTCTTAAAAACAAATTATAAAAATAAAATTTAAATAAAAAAAAAATTGTGTCAAATAATATTGCGTGATTCATATAGTTTTTCATTTTTTGGTGTAAATTATTTTACAATAATATAAACTTTAAATAAATAGTAACGTTTTTAATTTTATTTGTGATATTTATGAGTGTTGTTAAAATTGGATTTAAAGAAATCGAAATAATTGTTATAAAAACTTGTGATTTTAGCAGTATTAACTGTGCATTAAATATTATTAGTAGACAGTTATAACAGTATTTGAAATAATATTATGCGCACCAAGGACCTAGATATCATCCTGCCTCAAAATCATCTGGATCAGCAAATTCACATCATGCACCGACTAACTAAATACCAGTCATTACTGTACCGAGAAGCAAAAAATATCAAAGTAACGTATTAATATAAATACCTTTGGTGCAAATCGGGACAAATTTATTTACGAAAATCAAATGAATCAGACGTCCATCGTATTCACTCAATGAACGATATTTTTCGTCTCAAAGATAGTAATTGTTCCAGTTAGGACTGCTACAGTTTTTATTTGCTTCCACCAAATCCAGCTTCATCATCTTTTAATAACGCCGATGCTGATGGGTTTGTTAATCGGGCATCATAACAATAATAATTTTTTAATAAGTATTTTATTTTCATTATATTTTTTAATTAAATTTATTTTTTTGTGTCTAGTCAGGTTCACAATTATTTTTGTGTTTATTATTAGTACTGTACTCTTCAATAATTTAATACTTTATGAGTTCTATTGTGAATGTATTTTAATTTTGGTATTATTATATTTCACTTTTTATTTGGGACAATTTAAACGGGCATACAAGAAAAAATTTTTGGCGACAAACATTAGCATCAAAAATAATAAATTGGCATCACAAATAATATTTTGGCACCACATATGAAAAAACAAACAAATATTTTTGAAGGACATTATTAAATACTGTGGCGACAAATATTGACATCAAAATTAATAAATTGGCAACAAACATAATATTTTGGAACAGAAAAAAATAATTTTTAGAGTAAAAAAAAAAAAAAAAATCGAGACAAAAAATTAAATTTAATCGATACAAACTATTTAATATTTGATGGGGAGGGGGATCGATATAAAATATTGCAGTGTCATTAATAGATTCTACATAATCCGCTCCTACGTGCGGCACGCAGTGCGACATGTTTGCCTATCCTGGCTCCTACGTCCCTCGAAATATAAATCTAAGGCCTCTCGTGAGAGTTACCGAAGCCGTTAGCCTCTACAATTCTAAGTTAAATTAGGGATCTCCATTTTCCAGAATATTTTAAAACTAATTTAATTTTTTTAATTTTTAATTTATTTATTTATAACTTTGTTGCCAGTTAATTATTTTTGTCGCCCAAAATGTTTATTTCGATGCCAAAAAATAATTTTTGTGTACCCTTCCAATAGTGCCAAAAAATTATAAATGTTGCCAAATTATTATTATGATGCCAAGAAATTTTTGTTTGTTGCTCATTAATTTGTGCCGTTTTATTATTTTTTTGTATCTCAAATATTAATTTTTTGTGTGCCGGTTTATTGCCAGCCTTTTTATTTTATGAATTATGGTTTGTACCTTGGCATTATACGAGTATTGTACTTATAGTGCTCCGAATGTTGGCAAATTTTTTTTTAATGAATTATAACTCCGAATTTATTTTATTGTTCATTTTAGTTTACTATATTCAAACTATTACCATACGTAAGATTTATATTTTTGTATATATAAAATTTTTTGATTGTATTGCCTATTTCGATGCAATTTTTATTACATTGCATAAATTTGATTTGGCTCACACTCAAACCACAAATAAATATTATCAAACCTTACATATGTGTTATAATGTCAATGTCTTTTCGGGCCATAAATTATTTCAGTTTATTATTAGTACTACAGCTTTTAATTATTTATATCTTATCATTATTTTTAATATTTTGACTTTTTAGTTTTATTCTAGTTTTGAATTACCAATTTTTATTTAGTTATTTAATGCTTATATTGCCACTAATCAGTTATCTTTTAGGAATTTTATTATTAATGTTTACTCTATGGATTCTGACATCTTAAATTCTGATATTTTAATTATTCATCAGAATATTCGTAGCCTTCGTAAAAATTTTGATGTTTTGGTAGCCAATGTTAATGTGTATAAGAATAAACCATCATTGATATTTTTGAGTGAAATTTGGGTCAATAGTAATGAATTATCTTCATTCAATCTAAACGGTTACACGTTATTTGGTGCTTGTAATGATGCGTATAGGTCAGGTGGGATTTGTGTTTATTTTGATACTCATTTGTGTTTTTCACTATTTGCCTTTAACTTAACTTCGTGTGATATCGTTAGGGTTGATTGGAGTCTATCAAATGATATTTATGTGATTTTGTGTATTTATAGGTTACATGATGCTCCAGTAAACGTATTTTTGCACGAGATTTCAAGTTTTATTGGCAACATTAAGTTTAAAAATCTCTTTATTGTGGGTGACATTAACATTGACATACTAGATTTTTCTTCGCACTGTGATGATTATATGTTTCTTATGTCGTCTTTTGGACTTGAATCATTGGTTAATGTGCCTACTCGAGTGACAACATCATCATCCACTTGCATTGATCACTTCTTTGCTCGTCTTCGATCAAATGATCTTTCATGCCTCAAGCCATCTGCATTCGATCTTAAGATTTCTGACCATCACTTCATTGAAATATTATTCAAATCTGATACAGTTTTGACACCACGTACTGATTTTTATTGTGGTAAAAAAAAAGTCAATATGGTACTGTTAAATGAACTTGTCGAGCAGGCAAAGTGGACGTCTGTTCTGAATCTTGTTGACCCGTCTCTAGCCCTTGATACATTTTTTAGCATTATTACGAATATTATAAAGCAGTGTTATTTTTATTCTCGGGTCAAAAACATCAGGCTTTTACAGCCTTGGATCTCCCATAATCTTGCCGGTCGAATTAAAAAGAGGAACTAATTTCGCAAAAAATTAAAAAAACATCCAAACGAAAGAACTGTATTACATGAATCGGTTTTCAATTAATGGTGGTGACGTTAAAAAAATTGGAGCCTTGTTAATGAAATTTTAACTAAAAAGGCTAAAGTATCTTCCATTAGAAATATTTTATCCGATAGCGGCACTCTGCTTACTAATGATACAGACATTTCCAATGAATTAAACTGTTATTTTACTAGCATTGCTGACAAGTTAAGATCAACATTTTTCTCGAATATCACAGCATCCTATCACGACCTTCCGTATGATTACTGTTCGAAAACTTTCTTTATGACTCCGGTTTCTAATAGTGAAATTCTTGATATTATTGGTTCGTTGGAGCCGAAAGAGTCTGTCGATAATGAGGGTATTAGTAGTAACATCTTGAAAGCTATTTCTAGTGTTATCAGCCCTGTTCTGGTCCATATATTCAATCTTTCTTTTGAAACAGGGAGTAGTACCCAAGAGATTGAAATATGCTACTATTCTTCCTATTTTTAAAAGTGGTGATCATAGTGATAAGGGTAACTATAGACCCATTGCCCTCCAACCAGCCATTCTCAAAATTCTTGAAAAAGCAGTAAAAAACAGAGTTACCATATTCCTTGATCTATGTAATACATTAAGCGTTCATCAACATGGGTTTCGCCAAGGTATGAGTACTGAATCCGCTTTATTGGACTTTTTAAATAATATTCATAACGGTCTAAACAATAGTAAGATCTGTGCTGGTTTGTTTATTGATGCTTCTAAGGCATTTGATATGGTGGATCATGAACTTTTATTATCAATTCTGTATGATGTTGGGTTTAGAGGTATTTCTAACAAGTGGTTTGCCTCCTACCTAGATGATAGGGTCTTGGGTCAGAGTCAATGACACTTTTAGTGATCTTAGAGCTGTGAATGTTGGTGTACCGCAAGGATCAGTGCTTGGTCCTTTGCTGTTTCTAATTTATACGAACTCTATTTTTAAACTTAATTTAATTTGAATGGTCACAGTACTGGATATGCTGATGATTTAGCTTTAACTTATTCTGCGGGATCTGCCAGTGATGTGGTTTCTATGGCTAATTCCGACCTAAAGGTATTGCATAAATGGTCTGATAAGCATTTCCTGATACAGCCGCGCCTATTCGTTCCCAAGTATAATATATCATAGTGCTTCTAAATGTACTTCTGGTAGTTGTCATGTGGATTGTTTGAATATCGAGCTTGTCAATTCTTTTAAGTATCTAGGAATTCATTTGGACACTAACCTTAATTGGAAAACTCATGTATCCAAGCTAAAAAGTTACATGGTATCTGCCTCACGTATTTTTTATCTCCTCCGTAATTTATGCCCTGTTTCTGTTTTAATAATTACGTTTCATGATTTGGTAATGGCTAAATTGGAATATGGTCTGTCTTGCTGGGGTAGCTGTTATCCAACTACTTTAAAACCATTGTGCATACAACAGAAAATGATTTTGCGAACAATTTTGAGGAAAAGTAGGTTGGAATCATCTTGGCCTTTATTCAAAACGACCAACATTCTACCTTTACAACAATTGTATATTTATAAGGTTTTAAGAGTATTTTTTATGCGTAGTGGTCAGCAGGTAATAAGAAGTGATGCTCGATACAACTTTCGCGCTAATCATTGTCTTTTTTATATTGTTCCCAAATTCAATAATGAGCACTTCCGCCGCTATATTGTTGTTTCTGCTCCGACGTTTTTTAATGCATTACCCGAACACATTAGACGTCATGTTTATTCTAAACAATTTTTACCTAAAGTTAGAATTTGGCTACTCGATACACCAGACGTCTCTTATTTATTTTGCGTCATTATTTGTTTTTTTATTTTATTTATTATGTTAATTCAATTATTCTTCAGAGCTACGATTTAAATTAACCTGTAATAACATTCTTTTTTTTCTGTTAGATAACTGATTGGTATTTGGCGTTAGATTGTATATTTTTATTTTATTTTCATTTTTTATTTTTTTGCTTTAAATGTTGTTAAAAGAAGCAATGCCTGCGACTGGATTATTATCCACAAGGCATCTATTGTATTATTAAATGTTGTTAAACTTGTAATAATTAAATAAATAAATAAATAATAATAAATAATAAATAAATAATTTTTTATTCAGATTAGTACAGGTTTCATTAGCTGCGAATAAATTTAATAGAGGGTTAACTTTCGGAATTTTAGCAAAACTGACTTAGATTACCGAAATATCCCATATCTATCAAAAATATGGTTTGTGTCGCAAAGGTGTTCCAGACGGAGCAATTTCATTAGTGACATCCGATTACAAACCGAATTACTTCAAAGGTTTATTGTTCAAACATTTGCTTTTGTGTTGATGGACTGATAAATTGACATTTCGTACGCGTCTCTCATTTTTATAAAATCGTTGGTCACTAAAGTACCGTATTGGCGTCGGAAGTGTTTGAGACTCTAATAGTGGTCCCATTATGGCAATCTATGAAACCATATTGTTAAACTGATAATTGGTTCTAAATAGGATTGAACTGGGAAAATTTGAAGTCAGGATTTCTAGCGGCGTGGTTCGGTGAGTTTCGCATTCCAGGGTTTTTTCTGCGGAACAGCGTAAATTGTTTTCCAATCAACGGCAGTACAGGGTTATGGAGAATATGTATGTACAACTCGAGATTTTAATAAAAATGGACTTTGGAATTCTGTATGCTCTGTAAAACTCAAAACCAAGTAGAAATGTGCATACTGTTAAAGTTAGCCGAAAGTTGCCAGCTGAAAATGAAAAGTAAATAATACAAAACTCTGTTAATATCATCCGAAAGTGAAAAATCGGTAATGCAGATTGTGTTATCTCAGCCGAAAATAAAACGATCGTGTTTAGACGAAAATTACTATGGATGTGTGGATAGCATAGAAGATTACCGCCAATGTCAATAACTATTGCAAAGAAAAAATTCGGTCAAAATCTCCCGTTGCAAGTTTGGGAAAATTCGATTTCCAAATATCATTTGAAAATTTGCATAAAATCAGCCTCTAGAGTGTTATGCCTGAAAATGGATTTTATTGATTTGGCTCATCTTTAGCTATCGCAGGAAAAAAATTCAGTTCAAGTTTCCTGTCTGAAATCTAGGAAAATTCGATTTTTCAAAAATTATTAGAAAATTTATATAAAACCAGCCCCTAAGTTGTTATTTCTGGACATGGATTGCATTGATGTAAATTGTCAATCTCTGGAGTGTTATGTCTGGATATGGATTGCATTGATTTGACTATTAACAACGTAATCTGCATTATCGACTTTTTACTTCCGGCTACAAGCTTTGGGCTAACTTTAACAGGGTTAAATGTGCATCTGTCATTTTTCTTACTATTTATAAAGCGGATTGTTATGCGTTAAATATCGGGCCCTTCTCGCATCCAAACTTTTGAAAAATGTGTTTCTTAAAAAATTGTCTGTTAATGCTTTATTCAAATAATGTAATGTTTGAGTTGGCTTACAGAACATTGCAAGACTTCCTGTAAACAAACATCACATCCGCATATGTACATACATATGTATATATTAAATCAATAACAGCACAAAACAAAATATCTGTCATTAGTTTTATCGTCATCCATGACAAGACAACACAATGTGTGAAGTGCAATAATTACATTTTTGCTGTTTGTTTATTTCAAGTGCACTTCAAACGTTATTTCTACAATACAATTGGCGTTATTTATTTGTCTAAAATCACCTGTATACACAAGAACATTAGATTTTCCAATTAAGATAACACACAAACATACCTATGTGTATCGGAGCCAAGTTCGCAAGTACTAATGACTAATTAGTAAAATTAGACACTAACAACCGCAATTACAACAAAAAAAAAATTCTATAAATAATCACAGTTTCAATGAACATCAATCAGTTTGAATCTAACCACCAATAATTATAGTTGGTGGTGTAAATACTCTCAGTACAAACGGAATATAAACGTGAAAAATGAAGTTGATTTGTCAAATATTAGTGGTAGGTTTTGTAGTGATTAGTGTAAATGGTGCACGGGATTGGTGGGAACGGGCTAATTTCTATCAAATTTATCCACGCTCGTTTATGGATAGTGATGGTGATGGTGTTGGTGACTTAAAAGGTATAAACATATTAAGATTTAAAGTGAACAGACATTTTTATCGTTTTATTTTTATTAATTAGGAATCACATCAAAATTAAGCTACTTGAAAAATTTGGGAATTGAAGCTGCATGGCTGTCGCCCATTATGAAATCACCGATGGCCGATTTTGGTTATGATATTTCCGATTACTATACAATTCAACCCGAATATGGTTCCAACGAAGATCTGTACGAGTTGGTGGCTAAAGCTAAGGCGGTTGGTTTAAAAATTATTTTAGATTTTGTACCGAACCACACGAGTGACGAGCATGATTGGTTTAAAAAATCCGAACAAAAGGATTCGATTTACAAAGACTATTACATATGGCATCCAGGAAAAACCAATCCTGCAAATATAACTGGCCGAAAATTACCACCAAATAATTGGGTCAGTGTGTTTCGATTCAGCGCCTGGCAATGGAGTGATATACGACAGGAATACTATTTGCATCAATTTGCTGTGAAACAACCCGATTTGAATTATCGCAATCCTTTAGTGGTAGAAGAAATGAAAAATGTACTCCGATTTTGGTTGAAAAATGGCATTGCTGGTTTTCGTATCGATGCGGTACCATTTTTATTCGAAATAGCAGCAGACTCTGATGGCAATTATCCGGACGAAGAATTAAGTGGTGAATGTAATGATCCCGATAGCTATTGTTACTTGAAGCACACTTTAACACAAGATCAAGATGAAACGTTTGACATGGCGTATCAGTGGCGTGCAGTGCTCGACCAATATAAAATTGATAATCCATCGGAGCCGACTAAGTAAGAGCATTTTAAAATCGTATCTTTATAGATTCTAATTTAAATTTTATTTTACGCAGGGTAATACTAACTGAGGCATACACATCGCTTGACAACACAATGAGATTTTTCGGCGATGGAAATGGACGAGATGGTTCCCATGTCCCATTCAATTTTGAACTAATTAATTACGCAAACAATGGCAGTTCAGCCACCAATTTTAAAAATATTATCAATAGTTGGATGGCAAAATTACCAGCTGGCCGGTCATCAAATTGGGTTATGGGCAATCACGATAATAAACGATTAGCTTCACGATTTGGTGTTGATCGTGCCGATCTATTGAACATATTGCTCAATACTTTACCCGGTATTGCGGTCACATATAATGGCGAGGAATTAGCTATGACCGATGTGTATATACCATGGAATCAAACAGTTGATCCACAAGCATGTAACACTAATTCCACTGTTTTCCATACATTTTCACGTGATCCTGCGCGTACCCCATTCCAATGGGATGATACAAAAAATTCAGGATTTTCGACGGGAGACAAAACTTGGTTACCAGTCTCAGCCGAATACAGTAAAAATAATGTTAAGCTACAGGAATCAGCACTTAAGAGTCATCTAAAAGTGTTCAGACGATTAGTGCAGCTACGCAAAGAGGCTATACTTCAAGAGGGTACCTTCGTGGATAAAACCTACGTAGATAATGTGTACATGTATAAACGGGAGCTCGTAACTGAGAAAGAAGTGCTCATTGTGGTTTTAAATTTCAGTCGCGTAAACTACTTAATGAATTTGAAGTCGTTCTTTACAGGTTTGCCCACCACAATGGAAATTATCACAGCCTCTGTATCATCACGATACAATGACGGTGATGTGGTAAGCTCTAACTCGGTTAATATACAGGGTGGTGTTGGTGCTATATTCTATGCTAAATCGTAAAAAATAAACAAATTGTTTCATAGTCCTCAGTATAAATAAAAACATTTCAAATTGCAAACTATATTTGAGTGGTTTTACTGTATATTTTCCAAGTAATTCCCTATCTAGATTTATCTTATCTGTTTGGCAAAAAAAGTGTGCAACAAATAAGCGATTATTAATAAATTAGTATTTATTCAAGTGTTCGAAGTGAGATACGTGATCGCGCAATGAAAATAGTGACTATAATACTGTTGGTCACCGTTACCGCCACCACTTGTTGTCGTGTACAACAAGATTGGTGGCAATCGGCCGCAATTTATCAAATTTTTCCGGCCACGTTTCGTGACTCCAACGGTGATGGATTTGGTGATTTAAATGGTATAACTGAGAAACTCGATTATATTGCATCACTTGGTGTACAAGCCATATGGTTGTCACCAATATTCGGTAGTACCTGGACAAGCAGTGGTTATGATGTAACAGATTATTATGACATCAATACCAAAATGGGAACAATGGATGATTTTGTGAAATTAATGGAAAAAGCAAAAAGCAATGGATTAAAAGTTATCCTGGACATGATACCAAATCATTCGAGCAAGTATCACTATTGGTTCGAAAGATCGATAGAACGCGATCCTTTGTATTCGGACTACTATATATGGCGGCCAAAACGTATCGGTGATGCGGGTGAACAATTACCGCCATCGAATTGGATAAGTGTTATCGGTGGTTCAATGTGGAATTATAATGAGGTGCGCGGCGAGTATTATTTGAGCCAATTTCATGCTAATCTACCCGATTTTAATTTACATAATCCAGCTGTTAAGGAAGAATTTAATAGAGTGTATAAATTTTGGATGGATTTGGGTGTGGACGGATTTAGAATTGATGCGATTACACATCTTTTTGAAGAAATTCCAACCGATGTTGATACGCCACCCGATGATGAACCACTTGCTTGGGATCCGGCTGTAACTGATCCAAACGATTATGGATTCTACAATCATCTACTAACGCGAGACTTAGATGAAACATACGATTTAGTGTATGATTGGCGTGAACTGTTAGACACGTACAAAAAGGAAAACCCAGGAAGTACCACTAGAATTATGTTTACCGAAACTTATTCTGAAGTACCATATTTGGTGCGATACTATGGCAGTGGTACACGGGACGGAAGCCATTTCCCGCTAAATTTCGAATTTATCAACCATCTAACCGATTCATCGAATGCGGCCGATGTTCAATTTGTAATCGATCGATTTTTAAGTTCGATTCCCGATGCCAAATACATTCCAAATTGGGTGATTGGAAATCATGATAAATCACGCGTTGCCACACGTATGGGCAGTGAACGCGTCAATATAATGAATATGATGCAAATGACTTTGCCCGGTATTGTGGTCGTTTATAATGGTGACGAAATTGGTATGGAAGATGTCTGTCTAAACTATGACGCGGCTGAAAATCGACATTTTGCATGTGCCGAAGGTGAACCTGCGAATCCTAGTTATTTTGATGATACTACTGTTCGCACGCCAATGCAATGGGATGATAGTTTAAACGCTGGATTTTCATCGAATCCAAATCCTTACTTACCAGTTGGTCATAATTATCAGACCCACAATATTGAGAAACAAGAGAGTGTGTTACGGAGTCATTTAAATATTTATCGAAGTTTAATGATGATTCGGCAACGGTATGAAGCCATGCGCACCGGTAAAATTGAAACAAAAGTTTTGTCTGAATATGTATTGGGCTATATTCGGTAAGTTAAATTTAGTTGTTTGTAGTGAAATGAACTAATTTATTTGTCTTATCTGCACAGCCATTTACCAGGAGTTAATACCTTTGTAGTTTTGCTTAATTTTGGATCGACTGCCCAACAAGTAAAAATAGGTGACAGTTTTTCAAGCTTACGATCAAACTTGGTGGTGCATTTAGGTAGTGACAATTCGATTTATGAAACTGGTCGAGTTCTACGCCTATCGGAGAGCATAAACTTGGGACCACATGATGGCCTTGTACTCGAAGAAAACGAACGAGCACTACCAATTATGTATAGAATAAATAAGAAAAGATAACAAACCAAACAAACAGCCGTTCAATAAAATCAAATTGAGTTGATTAGATAACAAAGTTGTATCAATAAAAATTTTATTGAGTTTATTTGGTCAGATAATTTTATTTAAACAGAACTCAGTAAGTATCTTCAAGCACCCAAGCTATCGAAGTAGTTCAACATGGCGCCGTTTAAATAAACCGCATTCTCTAACTGGTATAAGTGGTCGCACTAAAATTCAACAAAGCAAATATTTTTTTTTTACATTCTTCAAGCCCCTAACATATTCCGGCATATTTGGATTTAGAATTTTTACATCGGTGAGGCCAAACTTCATGACATTCGAATATTTGCGCAACGAAGTTAAACAATCAGTGGAATAAACCATCGATTTGTTGATCTCATATATTAACCTCGATATATGACGGTGGTACGGATCATTTTTCAAAAATCCAACACCCGTCGTTTTATCCCACTGCGGTGACGGTCGAGCATTCCATTTACATATAAATCATACACAAAACGGCCACTTCAATTTCTTCCCGGCCAACATCATCTGCGGCACAGTGCGTATATCAATTTTGTCCCCGTCATCTTCGACTTGCAACCCGACTAGTATCTTGATTACGGAGCACTCAATTTGGGAAATTAGCTCCATTTTCCGACCTATCTCAATCGCCTCCACTGTGTAAATTCATTTAAATGCGAAAAATCTTATGGATCATTTTGTTAGTTTGGAAACTGAGTTGATAGTTGTGAGAATTGGCTGAGAAATTATTCTTACCTTATATCGTCCCACTTCTGTACGTATTGCCGGCTTATACTTATTCAATCGTTTCACTCACCCCGTTTACCCGTCACATTATTAATTTTACTGGGATGCCGTTCATAATAGTCTTCCTACCGGGCTTTCCGATAAAGCGATCAAAATCTGCCACCAATCCAAGCCGCTGGCATATCTAAATATTTAACATAATCGTGCTTTTTGGTTAACCCATTTAAGTCACAAAATCTATAGCACTCTGAATCATAATACGAAGCTGAGTAAATTTGGCGTGTATTATGAAGAGGGTCAAGAACATCAAGAAGCGACGCGAGAACAAGTACATTATGAAGAATTTGTGTTGCGTCTGTTTTACTACAAATGTATTAACAACTCGAAATTGTTTACTTGCAAATTTTTTAAATTTATATTGTACGTATTAGAAACAACATTGATAACAAAAAAATATGAATAATAAACACTTCAAGCAATAGAAAACTATTTACTATAAAAAAAAAATTAATGATGTTATCAGCGTAACAACAATCTATCAAACATTATGTCAAATTAACGCCAATCAAATTTTATTTTATTTGTGTATAGCCAGTTACAGTAACATACTATGTATACTACGTTACGCACATCCGTTTAGAAGGTTAAATCAGTTGTTTAATTGATACAATGCCAAAGTAGAATCTTGAATCGTTTACAAGTTAATATAATACGGCAAAATATGTTGTACCGGTTAAGAAACAACCTAATAATAAAAATAATAATACAATTATTTTAGGAACCTATTTCATTTCTAACAATTATTCAAGTTCCTTCCTAAATGGCGCTACCCTAAAAAATACCCCTTGCTCATATTCCAAAACTTTATCAAAGAATCACTTTTAAATTCCATATTTTAGCCCACTTCTCGAATTTAATCATAATCGGTTTACAAATAGCCCATAGTTACGACGCAAGTTCGATTGCGATTCATCATACCACTACCAATAGGTTACGGGGCTTGTAATTTCTGTGCAAATTCACATTAAGATCACTTGATTATTTATGCACATTCTTGAATCTTTCATTCCCACAGGAAATTCACAAGATGTTATACCATTGGCAAACTAAAAATTAGTTAGGCGCGATCAGCTATTCTCGATTAGCTAATCTACTACTAATATAATTGCATTGACAGACTAAGGTTTAGCTATAACCAAAATACATCACTGTATTCTCACAATATGTATTAGTTTATGCACGAGATCTGCCAAATATTTATTATTGTGTTATTTATATTAACATACCTGACAACTAGATTAGAATATGTCAATTGATAACACACTGTTACATGTATGCCTTGCCAATCAATGTTCGAATTACTGGCACAGTATTGTGAATAAAACCTCAAAACTACTTCAATCACAAACTAATTTTCTGATTCAACACAACACAATTATTAACAATACTTAGGCCCGAATTTATAGTCGTTGCTACAACTATAACTACTGTTATAGTAACAGTTTTCGTATTTATAAACCTCACTATTTAGATTTATTTGTAATGTAACAATGGTTATAGTGATCAAAATCCATCACTATAAACGTTGCTACAATATATCCAAGACAAGAAAGTAAATTCGAAATTCGTATCGAATTTTATACATGATTTTAAAACGATTTTCGAAAATCGTTGCTATAGCAATAGCAATAGTTACGACTATAAATTCGGGCCTTAACAAAATTATTTATTAGTACACATTCAAACCATAATTCTAAAACTATCAAAATTTTTCCAGTGATTAGACTAGTACAGGTATGGACGTGTTCAATCGGGCAAAAATGATAAAAAATATCATGATTTTTTTTATCGCGTTTGCCATGAAACGCACTCATTTATCACGAAAATAAAATCAAGTTTTTTTTCAGTTCTAGCTGTCAGAAGAAATTAATTTTTATTTTTATTTTCAGTTAATTGTGTGCAATATTAAAATATATATATATATATATTAAAATACCCAAATCCAATTTATAGTTAAGAAAATTTAATTCAAAAATTGAATTTATCGGTTTTATTGTTGTTTGGAAAACGCATTGACATTTAAAATCAATTTATCATTTTTTTATACATTTCGGCTGTTCAATCGGGTTTGACGTACAGAATTACGGAATAAAGTTAAAGTGTCTAAAATATCATGATATTTTTTATCATTTTTGCCCGATTGAACACGTCCAATATGTACAATTAATTCGAAATATCTTAACCTAGGTATGTATCACCACTAGTAATACGTACCTTATTATTCTAGCCTAACCTAGGTGTCACCGTGACAATACAGTTCACTGGTAGTGACACCTAGGTTTGGATAATATAGAAAATCGCACAAAATGAAAATTTTTCATACTTTTATGGTGACACCTATGATAGAGTAGAATATGTTAGTTGATAGCGGAAAGTTCTACTATGGCATTTTCCATGATAAAACTGTTCCAATGTGTCTAGACTATTTTTACCGGAACAATCATTAAATTTCGAGAAGTTTTGGTTTGAGTATATAAGGAGCAAACCAATTCGAATTAGAACATTGTTTTTGGTAAGCGATAAGTGAAGATTATAAAGGGTACTTAAAAAGTGTTTTAGTGTGAAACAAAAGTTATAAGTGAACAGTGGAATTGTGCAAAAAATATAACAAGTGGTTCTGTGAATTATTGTAAACAAATTGTGTTGGAATAATTTTTATAATCAAGTAATAAAATGGTTTGTGATAAATTAAAGTGCCGTGTTTTAATCACAATTCAGTGATATGAACCTTGATTGACAAGGCAAAAATGTAACAATACTTAACTGTTCTAAATTACACTTGAATAATGTTACTGGAAAAACATAATTGTTCTAGAATTTCAGTTTGAACACATAAAAGGGCGAATGAGATCAATTGGATTGGAATTTGGAAGTTGATTGCGATAGAGTGGATGAACGCGATATAAAAGTTATAAGTGTTAGTTAAAGGCTGGCAATAAACCGGCACACAAAAAATTAATATTTGAGATACAAAAAAATAATAAAATGGCACAAATTAATGAGCAACAAACAAAAATTTCTTGGCATCACAATAATAATTTGGCAACATTTATAATTTTTTGGCACTATTGGAAGGGTACACAAAAATTATTTTTTGGCATCGAAATAAACATTTTGGGCGACAAAAATAATTAACTGGCAAGAAAGTTATAAATAAATAAATAAAAAATTAAAAAAATTAAATTAGTTTTAAAATATTCTGGAAAATGGAGATCCCTAATTTAACTTAGAATTGTAGAGGCTAACGGCTTCGAGGGACGTAGGAGCCAGGATAGGCAAACATGTCGCACTGCGTGCCGCACGTTTGAGCGGATTATATAGGATCTATTAATGACACTGCAATATTTTATATCGATCCCCCATCAAATATTAAATAATTTGTATCGATTAAATTTAATTTTTTGTCTCGATTTTTTTTTTTTTTTTACTACTAAAAATTATTATTCTTTGTTCCAAAATACTATATTTGTTGCCAATTTATTAATTTTGATGTCAATGTTTGTCGCCACAGTATTTAATAATGTCCTTCAAAAATATTTGTTTGTTTTTTCATATGTGGTGCCAAAATATTATTTGTGATGCCAATTTATTATTTTTGATGCTAATGTTTGTCGCCAAAAAATGTTTCTTGTATGCCCGTTTAAATTGTCCCTTAGTTAAATAGCGCGAATAGTGTAACAGTGTCATAAGTGATTTTGTGAATTATCTATTGTTAATAATTGTGTTGTGTTAATTTTTGTATTGAATAAATGAATTAGTTTGTGTTAAATTGCAATGGTTTCTGTTTTATTCATAATCCAGTGATTCGAACCTTGATTGGCAAGGAACAAAACGAAACAATTGGTGAAAGCGGTGGGATTTTGAATAGTAAAATAAAGAAAATGATTCTCTCCGTATTAAGAGTTCCAGAATTAAATAAGCAGCTTTAGAAACAGAGTGTGCCCCTGATTCACACTTAGAAGGGCTAAAAACGAAACATCATGAATTTAGAAATTAAGTGACGGATATGGCAACCGTAGAGAAGATGTTACGCCGCACTTGTTGGGGTAATCATACCTGTAAATTGTTTTACATTTTTGGTTTGATGTTCTTAGTTGTGTTCCTTCACTCTATTTTCCTTATGTACCAATTGTGTTATGTTAATTTTAAATATTTCATTATTTTGGCATTTTTTCAATTTTTTGTTTTTGTTGTGCATGTTGCAAATTTGTACATAGGAGAAAAGTCGAATAAATTACGAGCCACGAATCGTGTATGTTATTTGAATATATTGAGTATACAAAGACATATTAATTCTTGTGGCTCTGGAATGTTCCACAAACCAAGCATTTATTTTGTTTTTCCCCTTTGATTGGAAGCAATGCTGCCAGATTATTGTTTAGTTTATCTTGCAAATTAGGGAAACAATATTTTTTTCGGCCAAAAATCTTTTTTTTTTAGAAATAAGAAAAAACTTTAATTTCATTCGGGGTTTAATAAAAATATTAGTTTATGTTACCAGTTAGCATTTTGTTTTATTACAAAACTTTAACGATCATATTTTAAATTCTTTTGTATCAAAAATATTTTTTTTATTTTTTAGAAATTTATAGTTTTTCAGTGGTAAAAAAAAATTACAGTAACAATTACTATTAATATTTTAGTTCAATTATTTTCTATAGTAATCGATCGTATAAACAAAAAGTTGTATATTAATAAAAAAGTATTACACATTTCTCATGTCGCAATCCACTCAGGAAAGTACTAAAATACACCATTTCGCTTTTTTTATAGAGAACAGAAACTAAACTAAAACAGTGAAGCAATGCAAATTCAAAAACCAAGAGCCGACAAATTCATGATGGTCGACAAATTCTTTTGTTTTTTTTCCAGTGGGGTTGCATAGTTTTTTTGAAGGTTTTATATTTACATATACTTTTATAAATTATCTATTTCAACATAAACAAAAATATTTTATGTTACAAATGCCAGTTGAAATTTTAGGACACGAGTAATCAAATATAAGTATTACAACTTTAAATGTCCATAAAAACTTATAAAATTCAGTGAAACAGTTTCCACCTTAATTACTTTTAAATTAAATTCGTTCGAACCTGTTGGCGTTGTCTAAATTTGACTCAGTACAAACTTTACTCTCGGCGGTCGCACTGTAATTTCAATGTGTAAAATCGCTTTAACTTCGCTTTTAAATTCATGAACACTCTTGAATCCTTCTATGTTAGAATGAGAATCTATAATAATTTAAGTACAAAAATTATAAAATATTTTTTTACAATAAATCGGTATCTGAACGAAAACGGTAGGAAAACATGTCTTGGCCTAAATTTCAACAATTAAAAATGCGCCATAGTAAAAATTAAATGAGCATGGATTCTATTAACGGACATCCTAATGTTCAAGAAAAATCAGGTATTATTGACCACTTGAAAATGCGTAATTTCAACAATAGCGAAATTTAGGATTTTTATGAAAATTACACCGAAGATAATTTTCACTGCAAAAATGTGGTTACTACATTTTGTTTATAAATTAGAACAAAGAACAGATGGTGAAAATGCTCAAATATCAATCGGCGTTAGTAGTCTGTGATACATGCCTATACAATTAGCCTGTTCACACTATGTATGCAATGAATCGCAACATTTCCTCGTTTTATAACTCTTTGTCTACAACTTTGGGTGCATCCGAAATAGAAAATGTGCATTTAGCGAGGACACATTTAAAAAACTACATGCGATGTATTTTTTATGTGCATTTTTAATACATTTGTTTGATGTCAATTTATATTTTAATTAACCATATTTATCGATTTATTAATTTATTTTTATCCAATTTTAATTAATTTAATGATTTTAGTGAAATTTAATTTAATCAAAAAATGCACATTTTAAAAAATGTGCATTTAAATTTACATTTCGGACTCACCCTTTGATTTATTTGTCAAAGTTTGTAGGCAAAGAGGTATGCAACGAGGAAGTGTGCGTTGCCCACTTTATCCCGCTGTTGCTTACAGTAGCTAATTGGTGGGGAGCAGGTAAATGACGGTTGCAGGACCATACATGTACTAAGTTTTTTTTAGAGAGGGGAGCCCGGCTCTGCCCCTTTTCCGTTTTTCGGGAATTCCCAAGTGAAATTACGCTTAGGATGAAATCGTCCCAGTACGACCGCAGAGGGTTAACTCAGTATGACCTAGACTTTAGATGAAACTCTTCTAATACAAACATCCATTTCTCGAGGAATTCACACTGGCCATGTAGAGATTGAAGAGAAACCATTGGCCTGCGGCATAGAGTTATAACGTCATCATTGGCAGTACAAAACAAACACAAGCACATATTTCTTTTTTTCACCTAGTAAATTTTGTATTTAAAGTTTTTTTAAAATTATTTTCATCAGTTTTACAAAAAAATGTAATTCTAGTTTTAAAACAATTTTATCTTTTTTACCGCAAGTACGATATAGTTCCTTCCTTCCAACAATAATATTATAAAACAATGAAAAATTATACATTGACTATACATAATTAAATAATGATTTAATTGAAATTTTATTAATCTCATTTATAGTTTTTCTATTAATAATAAGATTCTTTCGGCTTTTTATAGACAAATATATTATTTTAATAGCATTCCATTACTCACGGTGTGCGGGAAGCCGAAAAAAGTTGGTCTAAAGTGCCGAAAAAAACTAGCGTCATATATAAATACAGCATACTCTACAGTGTCATAATCCATTAAACAGAAAATCGTACCTGATCATTTAACAAAGAAATCACGAAAAAACACGATTTTTCAAATTTTAATTGAAAATATCATTTCGGCGGCCAATTTAAAAGGAAGAAATTAAAGATGATACAACTTTGATACTTTTTTCTTAATCTGTATTCCTTTATCTACAAAATGAACCCTATATCACACCCTGATTCTCTAAAAATAAGATATTGAGTAAACGTGTAAACTTGTAAAAAGCAAAGCTTTCTTTTATTAATTTGAAATTTTTGATTTTATTTGAAGTAGTAGCCAAATCGAAAAATTGCGAACTCATTAAAGTAAGCTTCGCTTCTTGCAAGTTTACACGTTTACCCATGATATTATTTTTTAGAGAATCAGGGCGCTGGATTCAATAAAAATGTAACTATTTTACACAGAACCAAAAAAGGATCGAAATTAGACAGGTTAGAAGAGCTGGAAATATACAAAAATAAAAACAACAACAATTTAATTAACGACAAAATCAACACCAAAACCAATAAAAATTACGATTTAATTTTATCCATAATTTAAAAACAAAGGAGGTGCCACACAACAGCACACAGCAACAGTATATAAACAGCTTCCAAATAAATTGTGTAATTAGTAGTTAGTAAATATTCATTTGCATATTACTTTCACGATTTGAGAAAGGTGGAACGAGTTTTCTCAAAGACACAGAAAAATCGGGGGTGTTATGATATGGGGTGCAATCAGTTATTATGGGACCATCGAATTACAAGTTATAAACGGTATAATGAAAGCAGGGTTATACAAAACCATATTGGAAAATATTCGTCCGAAGATGGATAGCATTTTTAGACCGATGCAATGGCTCTTCAACATGATAATGCGCCTGTCCATACGTATCGTATAATTAAAAGTTGGTTCCAAGCGGAACGAACACATTGAAGTTTTGACATGTCCACCACATTCACCTCATCTAACTACTATTGAAATTGTGTGGGGATGGATGACAAGGAAGGTTTATGAGGGTGGAAGGCAATTTGAAGATCAGGAGTCGCTCATTGAGGCTATAATGGATGTCTGGAAGGAACTCTCCTTAAATTACTTAAAATCTTAATACGATTCAATCCCAAATAGGATTTTTGAAGAGATTTCAAATCATAGAGGTAACACTCACTACTAAATAATAAAAATAATAGTTTCCCAAAGCATAAACACTGTTTTATTTGTTGTTTTTTTATGTGAACCTATTCTAATGACGCATTTTTTATTGATACATTTATTTTAAATCTAAAACAAAAGCTAACGGGTCTCTCAAAATACCAGTTTTTGTTCTGAAACTACGTAGTCATGGCACTTTGTGATTCCATAATTGAAAAAACCGTTAAAAGTTTTACCGTTTTTGAAAAACTTGAAAAATTTCGGTGAACCTATTCATATGATTGGGAGTGTACATTTAAATATACATATAAAACATTCAAATAATTTCTGAAAATTTTAAGATTTTATATTCCTCGAAAATGGGTCAGTTTATGGTAAAGACGCCTGAATGAAGAATGTTTATTCTGTTTTTTATATTAATATATTTTTCATTAAAAATATTTTTTTCTAGCAACTTATTTTGTACTCTAATTAAAATTATTTGAAAATTCTTTTTGATTAATATAGTTGAGGATATGAATGTTGCAGTAGATAATTAGTAATTACGCATTTCTAATTTAGTTAATTTGCAAATCGTAAGTACATCCTTTGAAGGCAATTTTAAACCTCCTCTATTCTTAAAATATATTAAAGAATTACAATTAACAGAAACAGTTTCTAAAACATTTAAACATATTTCACATTTTTAATTTTTATTTAAGTGCTTAACTATAAAACCAGACATGTATTCTACGACATTATCAGCATATTCCGAGATATTCGAATCAAAAATAAAATGGTTTTCTACTAAATCCTCAACAGTTATTTCAACAAAATTATTGCGGTGTTCAAACATTTTACTTCCAGCGATTGTGCTATTGATAATATCATCAGAATTTACATTGTGGCAACTCAATATAATAATTTCCTCTACAGGAATGCAATTCCCAATACCTGACTGTATAAGTTGAAAATGAACCAAATGTCGCTTGTAAGCCGCAATAAACTGTCTGACAGTCGGATAATCATTTCTTCCTAATCGGGAACGGATTAAGCCAAAACAAAATGCTATGTGGTCCTGATTGAGCTTGTATAGATAGCGAACCACATTTCAATATTTCAGTTATAATAAAACGTTCATATAAAATTTCAATATTTTGAAGGGCCATAATTAATCCGATAAAATCAGTTTTTTTTACGATTCGATTACTAATTCTCCACTTGCAAATCTAAGTTGACTTAAATATTGCATTACCAATTTGCCTTATTCACGAATTTCAATATAATTTGATTCACAAAGGCACCTCTTAAAATATGATTTTCGTAAACTTCATGAATTTAAAATATCAAAAATTCGATTCATATGTTTCAAAAAGGTTATAGTACCGTCACAATTTTTAAAACTTTTAAAGATTTAAACCGGTTTTGCAAAATTGTAGAGCATCACAAACAGAATCACTGAAACACTGGGTATCTAATTTTACCTTCATTTTCTGTCTGTGAAAGAATATATGTGGTTAACTTGTTTCCTAATTGTTTAAGATATTTCCAGTCAGTGCTATTTCCTGATAATTTGACTAACGGTCCTTTTTCTGCTAAAGTATTTCTTACTAAGTTGACATGTGACAAGGATCTGGAAAGAAGCAAAATTTTGTGTTATTATTTCCTAATTGAAACGTTGGGTTTAAATTTGGAATTGTATATCACAACCAAGCAACATGGCTAGCGTGCAGTTGGTAGAAATCCCATCGGAAGTTATTCCAACTATTTCAATGTCTATTGACAATAAAAGTTCCATGCAAATAGTTACCAATTTTTTTTTTTTTGAATGCCGGAAAGAGCCACAGTAGGAAACCATCCTACTGGTAATTTCCAAGAAGTGTTGACTCCAACAACCATTAACACAAACACTTGTATAGCCAAAATGTCGCTTGGCATTCCATTTCCGATATCGACGTTCCTGTATGATTGTTTTCCGTCCCACTCTTGTTGAGGTCGAATTGCCGTCTCATCAAAAACTAAATTGACTTTAGAAAAACCGGGTTGAGAATCGATATTCTTATACCAATTACTGATAATTTTCTCATGTGGAAGGCATGCATTAAAAACAGCTCTTACGTATTTGTAAGCTTTTGGAGAATAAACATTTAAATTCATCGTAAAACCTTTTAATTCCAAATTATATTTTCTTGGCAAAGCAACCTTTTTGCTTCATGATTTGGCAACTTAGTACAGAATTTTTAGGACCTGATATGCTCATTAGATCATCGAAGTGATCGTCGGTTACTAAATTTTTTGCTTTCAGTTCTTTCATCATGCCTTCCAGATTAGACATTTTTTTAATAATAATAAAAATACCAATTTAGAAAAAGCTAAAGTATTAAAATTTTTAAAACTTGTACATAATAAAATTTTCTCATTTCGTTCATTATAGACTCCTCTAATATTGAATACTAGGGGGTATAGCCCGTCCTAGGACTGATACAATTTATATATAATGGGGATGTCCAGCGGCCGCTGCTACAATCACCATTTGACCATTTGACTAGCCGTTATTATTTAACCGAGTAAGAGTAGCTCGAACTTAAAGGCTTTTAAGGAGTATTGTACCTTAAATATACCTTAAAAAACCAAAGAGTAAGGGCTTTTATGAATGATTTTAAATGTGTTGGGGTATCACACAAAAAACCTTACAGAACTATAAATAGCGGGAGTTGATTGATTGATTGATTGATTTTGAATGTACGACCAAGCATTTAGCAAGATCTCCCGGTTGACGCCGGGCCCACCGTACACCCTTTGTTACATTTATTTGGAAGGATAGGATAGGATTGTTAGTATAGGATTGAGATCGACCCGGTTACAAACACCTTGGCGGTCAATTGTTAGTATTTACATTTTTTCTATTAATTACTTTACTACGTTATTTCTACTAACTGCTTTCCATCCTTGGTATCCTACAGACAATGTTAATTAGTACTTAATTACCCCTTATATATTTCCCACCACCTTAATTATTCTTTCAGTACTACAAACACCTTAATTTTAATGTTAGTGTCTATTTCCCTCGGCTGCTTCAGCTTCCTGAACCCGCCTTTGGACATTTGTTGTAGCAATATGATTAGGAGGTGTTTAATTCTAAATATTAACTAGCTGTCTATGTCTGATTTTATAGTAGAAACTGCATTTTGAAATTTCATTAGTTTGCTGGGTCCGATTTCTAGTAATTTCTGCAAATCATAAATCTTATTAATTTAAATTCCACTTAAAAGTTATAAAGCAGTAGCTCTGGGACGACCTAGTATAGTGGATGTTTTTAGTCTCCGCTGTTAATTCTCATGCTTTCAGCCATACTGGTCACTCTCTCAACTTAGAACTACAATTCAGCTGAATTTCAAGCCTAAGGCTCGTTTCCCGGAATACGCCGAATCCACCGCACCGAAAGAAATGTACATTAGTAAAATTGTTAGTAATAATTTATAAAGTAAGTTAGCACAAACAACACAACTTCTACACTACATGATTTTTTTTTAACTGCTTATTGTTCCTGGAGCTGCGAGTTGATTCAGGCTACAATTTCATTCTGCAAATCAGGATTAAATTCAATCCTTATAAAAATTGTTAATTCGGAACTGTGTTATATTCTGTAAATTAAGTTATTTATCACTAAACTAGAGAAGGGACTCTACACTAAATGATGAACAAAATAAATAAGACGAATCGTCTGTTCTTCCTTCCGGAATCCCTATGTATCCATCCCCTCCACTCCTGATTCTTATTTAAGTCAACTACGGTAATAATGATTAATTCTGGAACTATATGTTATATTCTGAAAATTGAATTATTTATTAGTAAACTAAGGAGATTCCTTTAAAAATACTTTAAACTAAATTAATTAATAGACATTAATGAACCAAATAAATAAATAAAACACAATATATTAAATATATTAAATATACAAAAAAATTGACATTTTATGAAATCGAGTATATAGACTATCGCCATTCTGAGCTAAAAATTCTAAAAAAATGTTTAAAAACTTCCAATTACTAAGCTACGATTTAAATTCATCACGCTTGTTTCGTTGATTACAAGTATCATGTAGCTCAGGGGCGTCCAAGCCAAATGAGTATTTTTGGCAAATTTTCAAAATAACTAGAGCAATAAAACTGGCATTAGAAAAAAAAGCCAACTGGACAACGCGGTAACTATTTATGTATCCATAGCCACAGAATTTTTTACTCTGGGGTGAGTGTGAAGACCACCGCAATTTTTATTCCATTTTGAGGCATGCGGCCCGCGGGCCGCATGCTAAAATATGTAACAACTATTGCGGTGATCTTCACATATATTTCGGAGTGATAAATTCTTTGGCCCTGGATACATAAATAATTACCGCGTTGTCCAGTTGGGTTTTTATTCTAATCGCAGTTTTAATGTTCTAGTTATTTTGAAAATTTCTCAAAAATACTCATTTGGCTTGGACGCACCTGATGTAGCTAGTTAATTAATTGTGTATAATACTGCAACTAGATTTAAAAATAAAAATGAAAATAAAAAGTAAAAAATAAACATGCAGCAATTTCCACAAAATCTGGAAAAAAGGAAATTATTATTGAATTTACTTATTTACTATTTATAATTATATGATATAATTTAAAAATGATTATGTTACATTGATTGATTGATTAATTAGAATGTACGGCCAAGCATTATAGCAGGAGCTCCTGGACTCCGTGGCACACACCGTACACCCAAATAACAAATCCAAAGGATAGGAAAGGGTTGTTAGTAAGGACAGACTCGATCCAGTTGCAGACACCTAAACGATCAATAGTTAGTAAAATTGTTAGTAATCATATAATAAAATAGTTAGAACGATAAATAGCGGGAGTTGTGCTTTTATTCAAAAACAAAATTCGGGGTGGGCTGTGTCGTCTACACGGCCGTAGGTGTTTTGTGTGATAACGTTTATAAGGTTTTGAGATTAATTTATTTATACCCCACCGCACAAGTTCATAATGATCGAGTCAAAACAAGAACGTCCGAGTAAAAAAATATAAATTGGAAAAACAAAATTGAAATACCGCGAGCACTACCGAACCCCAAGACCTCCACCTCAGCCGCTCTAGTCCAATACGTTACTACTAAGTAGGGTTGCCAGATAAAATTTTAGGAAAAGAAGTACGGAATAAAACGGTATGAGGGGTATGTATATGTATATATGTAGTGTCCGGGCATCGTGGTCCAGGCATGTTCTGGTTTTTCAAACTTCTGCGGGTACTCCATCTCAAATGACGTGAAAATGTGTGTTTGCTGGAGGAGGAGGAAATTGTCTGGTTTGGCTGTTTAAGGAAAACCAAAATTGGCAAATCTAATTTTTGATTTATCGCATCCAACATAGTAATATTGGTCAGAGCAGTGTTCCAAAATATTTCTTGCCGTTGTGTCATGTTGCATTTTAAAAACTTTGATCCCACCACAACCTCATGTTTTATAATTGAAACTATTTATCGAATTTACAAAATGTTTCAGAAACAAATTTCATAAAATCCATCAACAAAATGTGATTGAAGTTTTGAAATTATGATTTGTTGAAGTAGAGTATAAAAAAATAAATTTGGCGCATATAATATTTGAGTTAAGATTTCGCCCAAACTATCATTGGCATTGTTCCGCAATATTGGATCCATGGTTTAATTAAGAAATTCGACCCCAGATGATATGGTCCTAAGAATTTTCCAGAGCCGGAATTAATCAATTTCGTATTAGGAGCTATTGCAAGAATCGACTTCATATCTCAAAGTTCAGACACAAAATTAAAACCCATCCACAAAAACTACCTAGTTCGGTTGTTTAAGTAAAAATATATCGCTAGTGGTGTTCCCCAATAATTCTTGCATTTGGCTCCTACTTTATTTAAGAATGAACCAAGAAATTTTTAGAGCGTGAATAATTCGGTTTTATATTAGGAACTACTTCAAAGAATAAGCTTAACAATTCAGATATAAAATTTCACTAAAATTTAATGAGAATCTCGTTCCATTTGGTGCTGAAAATGTACCCGGATTAGTTACACATAAATAAAAATATTAATAATCTTTGGCAAATCTAATTTTTGTGTTGGTATGGTTTGTATTTCTGGACTAAAGTATCACTAGTAGTGCCTCGCAATATTTATTGATCTCTGGCTAAGCTCGATTTAAGGAACACCATCCATGCCCAAAATGGAACTGGTGCGATTATGATCTAGTAACTGACTTAACCAACATATTTATTGATTAATGAATGAGTTGCCAATCCAAATAATGAATCAAGGTAGCGGGCTTGAAACTTTCTAGAAGAGATTTCACTACGTTTTATAACCAGAGCCACCAAACCAATTTAATATATTAATTTTTTTAATCATTTAGAAACTTAAACATTGTTCTGGTTTGTTCTGGTGTTTTAAACTGGTTTCAGAATTCATTCAGATTTAGTCGTTTTCCACCTGTATGTAGATTCCGGTTTTGTGAAATGAATTGGATTGGAACGGAATTTTTATTTTTCCCACATTTCGTTTTCTCGCTGTAAAATTCCGTTCCACAAATTTGTATTCTAGTTCTCCTTGCGAGATATAGTTTTTAGTACTAGTCTAAATCTAGTAAACATGTCAAAAATGGAAGTAATTTGTTATTTTATTTAAATTTTTTCATGATTTGCCAATGAGCTCATGCATTTGAAGCGAGGATTTTCCGCTTATTAGAATAATAAAAGGATTTTACTTTTAAGGTTCGAAACAAAAACAGCGTGATGCATGTTACCGTAAAGCAATTTCATTTAAAGGAACAAAGAAGAATATGGAAGGATTGGCGGACTAAAATTCCTATACCTGTGTTTTAGAATAACATTTTATTAAATGAAAATAAAATTTTGCTAATATACATACACTGCGCCAATTAAAAAACGGAACAGAAATTTTCTTCGAAAAAATACCCAGATTTGAACGCTTGTACCTTGGTGAAACACCACATTTCAAAAAAAAAATTTTGTTTCTGGTTGAAGGAAATTTAGTTTTATTTTCGATACTGGAAACCGTTTTATTTAATTTTGTGTTTTTATGACTTTTTTGAGTAAAACAAAAGGTGTCTAAAAAAAATTTTTTTTTGCTGCTGTTTGAAACTGTAAACGAACTTGCTCGATATTCCATTCAAAAATCCAAATCAGCCATTTTATAGAGAATTTAGAAACCTTGCAAAATGATACTAGGAAAATTTCTGTGCAACCACTCCTTGTTGAGTTATTGAAGTTTTAGTGTGTTAAAGTCTTAGTGTTAAAGTGACTTAACATTTTATCGTAGAGTGCTAAGTTTACAAGATAAAAAAATTTACTTCTACGATTTTTGATACGTTTTTTCTAAAACGGCAATAACTCGACAAGGAATGGCCGCACAGAAATTTTCCTAGTATCATTTTGCAAGGTTTCTAAATTCTCTATAAAATTGCCGATTTGGATTTTTGAATGAAATATCGAGCAAGTTCGTTTACAGTTTCAAACAGTAGCAAAAAAAATTTTTTTTTAGATACCTTTTGTTTTACTCAAAAAAGTCATAAAAAAACAAAATAAAATAAAACGGTTTCCAGTATGGAAAAGAAAACTAAATTTCCTTCAACCAGAAACAAAAATTTTTTTTTGAAATGTGGTGTTTCACCAAGATACAAGCGTTCAAATCTGGGTATTTTTTCGAAGAAAATTTCTGTTCCGTTTTTTAATTGGCGCAGTGTATATTCAATTTTATTCATTTATTGTGCATATTGGTGTTATTGTTACATTCACTGGCGGCGTTTCTGCTTTATCATTCCACTTTTCAAATGGCCAAAATTTTCTTATGTGCTTTAAAATCTGCGCAAAAGTTAAATGATTAATAAAAATATATATAAATTATTACTAACCTTCCCCGTGCCAAATAAATACTTTGCTCTAAACAACTGGACAATAAATTCCACGGCACTAATAATTGCATTTCATCGTCAAATTCCACGACGAGAAATTTTGACGTTTCATTTCACAAAAGCGGGATTTATTTTCTCATTCCACTGAACCGGAATGCGAAGTTCTCGTTTAGAACAAAATCCCGTTCCACAAAATAATTCCACACAACCGGCATCTACCTACTGGTCACCTAAGCTATATACCAAAATATAAAAAAAAAAACTCATCAAACGCCATTTGAACTTTCACTAAACTGAATAAAAATGGAGAATGTTCAATATGTTTAGAGATTTGTTCATTAATCGCGGTTAATCACAAATCTTGAAATTATTATTATTATTATTACTTGAGGGCCATGTGGGGGCTCAAGCCACCCCGCACTGCGACCTAAAAGATCTTTTGTGCATAAGCCCTACTTAATTATCCGTCCAGTCAATATTCAGGCTCTTAATGAACCTGATAATACTGCCTAACGGTACGTGATACATACTATCTGGGCTCATTGCTCTCCCTCCTAGATGTCTAATGTAGGAAATACTTCTACACGCGTTACATACTATCTGGGCTCATTACTCTCCCTCCTAGATGTAATAACATTTACTTCTGCTAGAAGACCGGTAGCATTGGGACTCAAGGACTTCGAGAGGGCAGATCCACTCCCGTATATTCCTATCCGTGCCTCGTCTACCGTTTTGATTTTACTCTTGCGAGTTGCTGGGACATACTATCTGGGCTCATCGCTCTCCCTCCTAGATGTTTACTGTTGGAAGTACTTCTACACGTGATACATACTATCTGGGCTCATTGCTCTCCCTCCTAGATGTCTACTGTAGGAAATACTTCTACACGCGTAACATACTATCTGGGCTCATTGCTCTCCCTCCTAGATGTAATAACATTTACTTCTGCTAGAAAAGCGGTAGAATTGGGACTCAAGGAGTTTGAGAAGGCAGACCCACTCCCGTGTATTCCTTCCCGTGCCTCGTCTACCGTTTTGATTTGACTCTTGCGAGTTGCTGGGAATAAAAAAGTCGCCTGTAGGTCACCCAGGTTTACTACAGGAAGGCTAAATAAAACTGGAGGGTGCCTGGTATCCAGAGTCCGCATATATAGACTGATTAACCTATCAGCCATTCATCCATCGGCATATGCTGTTCCACCTTAGATTAGGGATTTTTTGTCAAGATTTTCTCCTTTAGCGCCGTACTTTAGCCTGTCACAAAAGTCTATATTCAGCCTAATGGTTACAGTTACCGGTGGTTGCCACGAGGAGGCAGTACGTACACTTGCGCCTACTGGAAGGTTACGGAGCCCCTTCCAATAGACGCCAAACCACCAAAAAAAAAATCTTGAAATAAAAAGGAATTAACTAATCTTGAACTTGAAATTCTTTAACTAATTTCGAAAAATTCACTAAAGGCGCTAAGCCAATTCTAGCTATTTATATACTTTTCTTTTTTAAATTTAAAGGTTCAAACTACAACAGGAAAATATTTTGTTGAATGAAATAGAGACATTCGTTATCATTTTGTAAAGCAAGTCAGAAAATTACTTCCAAAAAAGCTTTTAATTCTTTATCGCACTTTTATTAACTAAAAGAAGTACAATTGTGTACTTCCTTACAAATTGCAGAAAATAAGTACATATTAAAATCGGAACTAGAAAAGTAGTACTGTACTTCCTAAAGAAGTACAACTGGCAACCCTACTACTAAGCCACAATCTAACTTGACAAAATGTATTTAATTTTATTGTTATATTGTTTCAAACATAGCATGCTATGAATTTATGACAGGAAAAAAATTTTTACAGAAAAATTCTCATGGCTTACTACAAATCATAATATAAAAGTTTTAAATAATTTATAGTTCGCATACATTTAGGCGCATTATAAACGCGTAATAACTATGAAGCGGAATATATTTTAATTTAAAGTAAAATATTTGGCCATACCATGAAACTAAAAAATATAATACAAAATATAAAATTGGATGGGAATCGAACCTAAGACCTTTGCCGCTCTAGTCTATTGTTTAACCTCTACGCTACAAGCTATATTCATTTCGCTTTTAATTTGCACTGTTAAATTGTTTTATTTTTTCAAAGCATTCTACAGCCTCGATAGCTAATTAATAATGGGACGCCTATGGTTTTTTTTTGCTTTCGTCATGTTGCCATGACGATTCATATGAGTTGTCAAAATATGATTTTGTGTGAATGAAACTTGAAATTTTTATTTTAATTACAATTTTATGAAAAACATTTTTTTTAATTTTGTATTTTGAACATTTTATAGTGAATTTATTGATGTGTACAAAATAAGTGATAAAATTCGAAAATATTTAGAATGATTGTGTACAGGTGTTATAAATATTTGTAAACAAATAAAAATTTACTTACCGGTGAAATGTAATCCCTGTTTTCTCAATTTTTGCTTTATATCTGGTATTTTTGCACTTATACATACAACACTTATGAATGATTTTAACAAATAAATTTATTTTTTGAAAGAACACTGTTTTTTTTATTCAAGATGTGCCTTGTAAACTTTAAGAAACTAAAACCTCAAATGACAAAGTTTCTCTAACCAGTATGGCGTTGGTAAATATAGAAAGATAAAAAACAAAAAAACTGGTTTCAATTGTTTTTACGATTTTATATGGAATTTTTATTTTATTTTATATCCTTTTGTTTATTGTCTGTGGTACTGGTACCATAGCCATCTTACATATATCATAGCCGTAAGGTAGAAATAGAAGCTTTCTATATGAGGTGAACATTTTTCTGTTTCCCATAAGAACCAATGTAAAATTGTTAGTTTTGATTTATAAGTTTATTAATGAAAATTCAATTAAATGTAATAACATTTTTGTTAATTTGCATGATTAATATGTTTCGTAGATACGGTTTTAAAATCGTAGAAGAAAATATGTCTACATTTTCAAATAAATTGAAAAAAGAAAACCTTTCCATTTTCAACAACTACACACAAACCAGTAAATCCTTATATAAAAAAAATGTAAACAAATAGCATCATCCTTGTCTTTTCAATATAAAATTAACAAAAAAACAAAGAAAGCGTAAAAGTAAAAGTTCGTAAATAAAAAAATAAAAACAATATTTAGATTGTCTTTGTCTTTTCAATATAAAATCATTAAAAATGACAAAGAACACTTTAAAGTAAAAACGGGCAAACACGAAAATATAAAACAAAAAAGGTATAGATAGCTTTGTCTGATCTACATATAGAAAACAAAAAGGCGACAACACGATAAAATAAAAATAAAAAAATGTGTAGAAATACAATAAATAAGAACAATAGACATCCTTGTCGTTCTAATAGATATCCAAATATTAAATATTATATGAGTTGTTTATTTTTCTCGTTTAAAAAGCTTTTGTAGTTTTGCATGAAGTTGTGAATAAAATTAGGGAAATTTAAATTGTATTTTACGGATTAATTGATAGATTCCGAGTTTGGTTTTCATATATGTCTAAATATGATTATTCACCTACAAATGGGTGAAATAAAATTGCCGAAAATAATGAGTTTTCATTCAAAAAATGTAAATTTAAAAAAGTCTTTTTTACACCGGCTTACATGGAACATCACAAAATCTACACCTCTTATAGAAAGCACGTTTAAAAAATGGCGGCATCATTAGGGCTCTTATATATACAGAGGGCTCTGGTGGTACACACTGAAATAAAATGTCCCCACCCTCGGACATAATATCGTACAGGCTACAGGCACAACCAAAACCAAGAAGAATGTTTATACAAGCAATGCAGTACAAACAGTTAAAGCATTGCCACATGACATAACTACAGACGTTTTTCTAGAAACAGATTTTCGATTTATGATTAAATGGCTCCATATTTTGTGGTTAAAATAATGACAATAATAGTTAAATAACTCAGATTATTAATTAATATTAGGAATTTTCAATAATTTAACAATTTTAATTGAAAAATTATCATTTTTCGTTTCTGCCGTTCCCCGGAAACGGATTTTGACCTAAATGATTATTTTTCAATTAAAATTGTAAAGTTATTATAAATTTGTTATTTAAATTAATAATTTGAGTTATTTTATATTATTTATGATTATGTATTTTAAACACAAAATATGGAGCCATTTAATCATAAATCGAAAATCTGTTTCTAGAAAAACGACTGTAGTTATGTCATGTGGCAATGCTTTTAAGCTATAAAGATGTACGCTAAAGCTTAGTCCAGGACTGGCAAAAGCGTCGACCGCGGTCGACTGGTCGACCGATTAACTATCGAAAGTCGCCCGCGAGCAATATGAGAAAATGCATATTTAAAAAACTTTTTGACTGTTAAATCTCTTTATAAACATATTTAAAAAACAGAATCGCCATAAGCTCATATGATCCAAAATATGAAGAACTTGCTGATAAGATGCAGTGCCACGTATCAGGTGCAAGTAGTAGCAGTAGTAAACAAACTTATATTTAATATTTTTAAAATTCTTGTATTATAAGTGATATAAAACTTTCTAATTTTGTCTTGAATTTAAACAAATAAATGAAATACAGTTAACAATTAAATATAGTTTCTCTGGTAGACCTCCAGATTTAATTTAGTCAAAAGTCGCCCGCAAGACTTGAAAGTTTTGCCACCCCTGGCATAGACAATCATAATAGATTTCTCATTTGACTAAAAACACAAAATAAAAATAAAAATTTTTCATTCAAATGTTATCGGTGTATTGCATATACGTATTATATTTGCAACGCATTGTAAAATCATTGCCTTATATAATACACCAATACAGCGATAACATCGGAAATATCAAAAGTTTTGTTTTTTTCCCTTTAGTTATAATGAAATGAGAAATCTAGTATGAATGTCTATGGTATTAGTTATGTTAATATAAATTCCGTGCGCCGATCTTGATAACACGCGATTATGAAAAATTATTTTCTAGATTTATTTTGTAAATTAATTTATACTTTTTTTGTGTAACAATTAAACAAAATTATATTAATGAATTTAAATTAATAAACCTTAAATGAAATAATATAATTATCAGTGCATAGTATTTATTTATTCCACTTGTATGGTCGACGTGAAGTTTTTATCCGGCTGTTTCTCAGGTACTGCTTGCTGATGATCGTGTTCATCTTCACCTTAATATGGGAAGCCATTTATGAGCTATTTGCTTTTTACGTCCAAAGCTAAACAAAATTGTATGCCAAATTTGTCTGAGTTTTCAGACTTTTCTCACTTTCATCAATTATTAGCTAGAATGCACTATTTACATTACCAAACATAATATTTCTTCAATAAGATTCTTTCGGCTTTTTATAGACATAATATATTAATAATAACGGCATTCGCAACATTTTCGACTTGTTAATCAGAAAAATGAAGAGGCCAGTCATTTATAATATATCTACCAAAATAGTAGAAATATCAAAATCCCCCCGTACTTTAACCCGAGAGTTAATACAAAATGTATTGACTCTAAAAATGAAAACCTTTCCTTGAGTTTGCTGTGTGGCGGTACGAAACCAAACTACCACACAGCAAACTTAAGGAAAGGTTTTCATTTTTAGAGTCAATACATTTTGTATTATAACTTTCGGGATTTTGATATTTCTACTATTTTGGTTGATATATTATAAATGACTGGCCTCTTCATTTTTCTGATTAACAAGTCGAAAATGTTGTGAATGCCATTATTATTAATATATTGCGTCTATAAAAAGCCGCAAGAATCTTATTGATTTAATATAGACAACAAACTTTTCTATCTATAATATTTCTTTTGTCACAGGCAGTTGGTCCTGGGGTCCTGGCACATTGTTGCGACATATATTAGAAAGATTTTCATTTTCACTGTCTGAAACATCTATTTCTATGCTTTGATCAGAATCCGGCTACTCAGCGTCACTCTCGCTATCACTTAGGTCAAACTCATTTACCTCAGAATAAGTGTGAGAAGACTCTTCATTTATGTTGAATATTTTTTGCTGCAATTCTACAGTTCAACACTCTACCTGATTTTTCAAGATAACCGAACCCTATTCAATTTCAATAAAAAATATTATGAATATATTTTCAACTTACCTCGAAAACTCCTATGTTCACAAAATAAAAACTTTTTCTATGCACTATTCAAACTCATTTGTGTCGACTGAACATGTAATTTTTTTTTCTCTCTGGTTGCTGGTTCGTTTCAAAACCTCATTTGTGCCCCAAAAAGTTTTAACCCATAAGGATTATCTAGCCGTTGCCTTCCTCACCCTTTCATAATATTTTCTGGTTTGTCACTCACTTTACTCTAAGCCACACTGCTGAGCTAACAGGAGTATATAGCCGTGGGGAGGAGGACGACGATGCAAATTTTAAGAAACAAAGTAAATCAGGGGTGAGCCAAGCCCTAATCTCATGGATTTATTACAACACCAACTTTAATTGTGGCGTCTCTTTAATATTTAAAACTTAAGAAATAAGTGTGCATAACAAAAGTACAAAACAAACAGAATAGTAAGAATTCTTATCGGCATCCCACGATAACAATACTTACCATTATTTTGTGTTTTAAGCAATTATCAAATATATGTACATTCAAACAATATTAAGAACTAAGCAAATATTGTCTTAAGTTAATTAGAAAAAATAGCTCCCTAAGTAGCAAGTACATAAACTATTATTTTATAAGGTTAAGTGATTTAGCGATAAGATGGAATTGAGTCAATTTATTTACTGTGGCAATTGATACGCTCATATTTGTTTACATATGGATGAGCTAATTTGCTTCAATTGACATAAAGATAGGCTGATGGTGTGGAATCCCCGTGCTTAATAAAATTAGAATTGTAAACTCGTCGAATACTTAGGTTAGGTTTGGGTGGCGGTCCACCAGGACCGGGCATAGACACAAAAAGGTCCGTAGCCATAACACGAATACTTATACTCGAGCAACCATCAGCAATGTCGAAACGAAATAGGTAAACGCATATAGGGGATGATTTTTGAAATGATTGAGCGATGTTGTACCATCTATTAGTACAATCCGAAATATGAAATAGTCAGAAATAAAACATTTTGAGTAGTTTTTGAGCAAAATGAGACGATGAAACACTCACAAAAATAACTTTAACCCTTAGCGGCCACACGGGATAACTAGTTACTCCAGGCTCAGAAAAAGTAAAATTAGAGGTCTAAAGCATTTGAAATTGATACAAGTAACGATATCTGCCAGTAGTAGACAATTGTGAGATTGAGATGTGACTCCATTACATAGGAGGCCGGAAAAATGCGTGGCGGCGATTTGAGCGTTCGTTTTCTCGGCGTGGGGTAACTAGTTACCCCAGTGTGGCCGCAACCGTTGCTCGGCACAGATACTTCTTTTTCTCGAATCGACTTGTTTGTGATGTCAATAGACAAAATAAAGGTAAGTTTTTGATATTCTAGTAAAAAAAAAATGTTCAATCCTAGTCGTTATGGAATCTTGTCTGTTCATGTGAAATAATTCAGTTTCATTTTTATATGATATTGTTTATTGAATAAATCTAGGGGCCTATCCACACTAGTATTTTTAACAACCATATTCACCCTCGTTTCTTTACCTCTCTGCCTACAAACCTAAATTTGTGTCCCGACGCTACACCAGAGATTGGCAGGACCATTTCTTCGGAAAGAGCTACAGATGGTCAGCAAGAGCATCCTAAAAATAAACAACAACCTTCGGTAAAAAGTTACCTTCGACCAAGCGCGGACGGAGGTGCGTACCGTGCGATCGAAAGAAGGACAAAAAAAAAAATTCGGGGTAGGCTGTGTCTTCAACACGGGCGTAGGTGTTTTCCGTGATAACGTTTATAAGAGGTGCGAGAGATGGCACGATGTATGGTTTTGTTAAAATAAATTTCTTTATTATTAGCATCATGAAATGAGAGTACAGTGATTGTTTGCAAACGATTAAGTACTGGGCGATGGTATGAGAAGTACGATATGAAGCGTAGGGTCTCAGCGGAGATGTGCCTGATGAATGTGAGTTCCAGACAAGTTCTTCCCAAATTCGCCGAGGCTAGTATGTTGGACACGCAGTCTAGGTCAAATATATATCAGAATCCACACTGACATAATATGACCTATCAGGTCAGGCATTCCCCCTTTACAGTGCTCTCTAGCATTGTAAATCGCCACTTTGTAGATCTAAATTTTAATTAAAATTTATGTGAAAATTAATTATTTTAATTTACAATAAATTATCTGCCACAGTTTCTTTACGCACAAGTTAGCACTAGAATTGCTCCGATCAGATGAGGCATGAGGGGTTCTCTCGCTACGGTGATCTCAAGCATTGTAAATCGCTATTTTGTAGTTTATAATTTTAATTAAAATTTATGTGGAAATTAATTATTTTAATTAACAATAAGTTATCTGCCTCAGTTTTTTTACGCACAAATTGACACAAGAATTACTTCGGTCAGATAAGTGATATGCTCATGGTTGGTTGTAAATCGCTGTTTTGTACTTTGTAAGTTTAATTAAAATTAATGTGGAGATTAATTATTTTAATTTAAAATAAATTATCTGTCACAGTATTATTAAGCACAAATTAATAACCGAATTGCTCTGATCTGATGAGGCATTCTCTTGCTATAGTGCCCTCAATCTCTATAAATCCCTATTTTGCAGTTTAAATTTTTAATTAAAATCTATGTGGAGATTAATTAATTTAATTTAAAATTAATTAGCTACCACTGGTTTTTTACGCAAAAATTGACACTATCGGATCTTCGATCGGATGAGCCGTTCTCTCGCTACAATGGTTCAAGCATTTAAATCGGCCGAAATCAGAGGTTCGCGGCGCGGGTTCCTTTGCCGCCCGATAACGTCATTGCAATAATATTATGCGTTACACATAAAGCCGAACGACCAATCTAAGCAATCATATCTTTAAATTAAAGGTAGTGCTTGTAGTTGATGAGTAATTGCCCCCGACCAAGGGTTAAATTTCGGGTCAGTTTTCTAAACATGCGGTGTAAAACGTTATCACGTCAAAACGCGTTTTGGATGTTCGGCCTGTAGAAGACCGGTTTGCGATGAACATCGGTTCCCTTTGTGCATGACGTGTGCTGGTCAATAAAATAGGATTCAAAATAAATTTTTTTTGTTCAAATATCATAAAAATAATATTTTTTTTCACTTTTCTGTACGTAAATGTGTATTTAGGCCGTGAGTGAACACAGTACACATAATATATATGTGTACTGTGGTGAGTGAATATGTTAAAAATATTTGGTTAAAAATTTGGTGAAAATCAAATTATCGTGTGGTGAAATATTTTTATCTACCAAATTTAATATTGCTGTGTGAATTAGTTAAAAATTAAAATTGTGACAACTGAACAACAACATGAAGCGCATTTATAACAATCAGTTTCTTAGTTTTTTATCTACTTTATTACTTTATAAAAAGTATACTTTATCAAATGAAGCTATTTTAAGAGAGAACACCACTGTGAGATTTTCAAAAAATCGATTTTTTTTTTGCCTTTAAAAAATCCTTTAGACCCTCAAAAATATGATACAAATTCGTTTATAGCTAAAAAAATTTTTTTTTAGAAGGTTTTCAAGCATTTTCCTGAGAGCTCTTATTGAGAAGTTATTGATACCAAAAACTTTAAACGCGTTTTTCTCGAAACCGTGTTTTGGAAATCTGCACGCAGCAGAACTCAATCAATTTTTGTTCGATCGACTTGAAATTTTAACTGTAGCTTCTTAAATAGATTTAAAATCGAAGTACGTGAGTTTTTTTGATTCATTAAAAATTAAAAAAGATATACAACTTTTTATACGAAAATTATAGTCGAAAAATTAAACTTTTTCTTCAAACTTGTCTCAATTTTTTATTTTTTAGAATTTTTTGATTTCCTCATGTACTTCGATGCTAAAACTAATATATTTCATGAAAATATTTTATTTTTTGTTCCAGGAACAAATTTAAGACACTTCTACTGCGTGCAGCGGAGCGACTCTAGGCAAAATCACTTCTACTAAAGCTACTCTAGCGCCGCCATTTTGTATTTTTTTTTACATACAATTTTTTTTTTGTTTACTTAAATATATGCCAAATATAGCCTAAAAGTTTTTTTTTCTCTAAACCCAACCCATTTCTCAAAAAAAAATACCAAACTAAGCACTTGAAAATGGTAGGTCACAGTGGTGTTCTCCCTTAAGAAGAAACAGAAAGAAACACGTCGTGCTTATGTATCAACTGAACCAATATTAAAAAAACGAGGTTATGTTTTTTTAACTCGCTTGTCAAATTATATATTCAGTGCCTACCATGGGTGTGAAGTTTTCCACAAATCCACAGATTCTATATATGTATTAGTTTTACACTGCTAAAATAAATTCCAATTGGAAAAAATACTATTCATATTGAAATATTTAGTACTAAAAATATAATTTCTTTACAAAATCTTAAGAATAAATGTTATTCCCAGGAAAAATAGGAATAGTCAAGGGAAATATTAGTGGAATTTAGTCAAAATAATAATATGGACTATATGGAAAATATTAATTTTAGGTAGCTACTCCATGTACTAACGGATCCTGACAAGCAAAATTTCCATTGGTACCTAAAGTTTCCAGAATCATTTATTCCCCTGGATAGAGGGTAGTTTTTGGGCTCGATAGGCGGAGTAGTAAGTCAGCTATTACGTGCACTATTGGAAAGTCAATTCAAATTTCTGGCAAAAAGTGCCATGGCCCATTTATCAGTGTCAGTTAAAATTTCAATTGATATAAAAAGTTTCAAGAATCATTTATTCCCCTGGATAGGGGGTAGTTTTTGGGCTCGATAGGCGAAGTAGTATGTCAGCTACTACGTGCACTATTGGAAAGTCAATTCAAATCTCTGGCAAAAAGTGCCATGGCCCATTTATCAGTTTCAGTTAAAATTTCAATTGATATAAAAAGTTTCCAGAATCATTTATTCCCCTGGATAGGAGGTAGTTTTTGGGCTCGATAGGCGAAGTAGTATGTCAGCTATTACGTGCACTATTGGAAAGTCAATTCAAATCTCTGGCAAAAAGTGCCATGGCCCATTTATCAGTTTGAGTTAAAATTTCAATTGATATAAAAAGTTTCCAGAATCATTTATTCCCCTGGATAGGGGGTAGTTTTTGGGCTCGATAGGCGAAGTAGTATGTCAGCTACTACGTGCACTATTGGAAAGTCAATTCAAATCTCTGGCAAAAAGTGCCATGGCCCATTTATCAGTTTGAGTTAAAATTTCAATTGTTATATAAAATTTCCAGAATCATTTATTCCCCTGGATAGGGGATAGGTTTTGGGCTCGATAGGCGAAGAAGTTTGTCAGCTACAACGTGTGCTATCGGAAAGTGGATTCAAATCTCTGGCAAAGAGTACCATGGCCCATTTATCAGTTTGAGTTAAAATTTCAGTTGGTATATAAAGTTTCCAGAATCATTTATTCCCCTGGATAGGATGTAGTTTTTGGGCTCGATAGGCAGAGTGGACTGCCAGCTACTACGTGCACTATTGGAAAGTCAATTCAAATCTCTGGCAAAGGGTGCCATGGCCCATTTATCAGTTTGAGTTAAAATTTCAGTTGGTATATAAAGTTTCCAGAATCATTTATTCCCCTGGATAGGAGGTAGTTTTTGGGCTCGATAGGCAGAGTAGACTGTCAGCTACTACGTGTGCTATCGGAAAGTGGATTCAAATCTCTGGCAAAGAGTGCCATGGCCCATTTATCAGTTTGAGTTAAAATTTCAATTGGTAAATAAAGTTTCCAGAATCATTTATTCCCCTGGATAGGGGGTAGTTTTTGGGCTCGATAGGCAGAGTGGACTGTCAGCTACTACGTGTGCTATCGGAAAGTGGATTCAAATCTCTGGCAAAGGGTGCCATGGCCCATTTATCAGTTTGAGTTAAAATTTCAATTGGTAAATAAAGTTTCCAGAATCATTTATTCCCCTGGATAGGGGGTAGTTTTTGGGCTCGATAGGCAGAGTGGACTGTCAGCTACTACGTGTGCTATCGGAAAGTGGATTCAAATCTCTGGCAAAGAGTGCCATGGCCCATTTATCAGTTTGAGTTAAAATTTCAATTGGTATGTTATAAAGTTTCCAGAATCATTTATTGCCCTGGAGATAAATGTTACCTCTGGCGAAAAAAACCATTATTTGACAATTTCCTTTTTATAGTTTATGAAGAAAATTATTTTTGTTTTAATTTTTAATAAAAATAAATTTTATTTTCTTATTAGAATAAAATTGTATCACAGACACAAGCTATAAGTAATGAACTTTAGCACCAGAAAAATTGTATTAACTAGAGAAACAGCGCCATCTTATTTTGTTAAAATTAAAACAAAAATAATTTTCTTCATAAACTATAAAAAATAATTGGAAAATAATGGTTTTTTTCGTCAGAGGTAACATTTATCTCCAGGGGAATAAATGATTCTGGAAACTTTATATAACAATTGAAATTTTAACTCAAACTGATAAATGGGCCATGGCACTTTTTGCCAAAAACTACCTCCTATCCAGGGGAATAAATGATTCTGGAAACTTTTTATATCAATTGAAATTTTAACTGAAACTGATAAATGGGCCATGGCACTTTTTGCCAGAGATTTGAATTGACTTTCCAATAGTGCACGTAGTAGCTGACATACTACTTCGCCTATCGAGCCCAAAAACTACTCCCTATCCAGGGGAATAAATGATTCTGGAAACTTTTTATATCAATTGAAATTTTAACTGACACTGATAAATGGGCCATGGCACTTTTTGCCAGAGATTTGAATTGACTTTCCAATAGTGCACGTAGTAGCTGGCAGTCCACTCTGCCTATCGAGCCCAAAAACTACATCCTATCCAGGGGAATAAATGATTCTGGAAACTTTATATACCAACTGAAATTTTAACTCAAACTGATAAATGGGCCATGGCACTTTTTGCCAGAGATTTGAATTGACTTTCCAATAGTGCACGTAATAGCTGACATACCACTCCGGCTGTCGAGCTCAAAAACTACCTCCTATCCAGGGGAATAAATGATTCTGGAAACTTTATATAACAATTGAAATTTTAACTCAAACTGATAATTGGGCCATGGCACCCTTTGCCAGAGATTTGAATTGACTTTCCAATAGTGCACGTAGTAGCTGGCAGTCCACTCTGCCTATCGAGCCCAAAAACTACATCCTATCCAGGGGAATAAATGATTCTGGAAACTTTATATACCAACTGAAATTTTAACTCAAACTGATAAATGGGCCATGGCACTTTTTGCCAGAGATTTGAATTGACTTTCCAATAGTGCACGTAATAGCTGATATACCACTCCAGCTGTCGAGCTCAAAAACTACCTCCTATCCAGGGGAATAAATGATTTTGGAAATTTTATATAACAATTGAAATTTTAACTCAAACTGATAAATGGCCCATGGCAGCCTTTGCCAGAGATTTGAATTGACTTTCCAATAGTGCACGTAGTAGCTGATATACTACTCCGCCCATCGAGCCCAAAAACTACCCCCTATCCAGGGGAATAAATGATTCTCGAAACGTTATATATCAATCGAAATTTTAACTCAACCTGATAAATGGGCCATGGCACTATTTGCCAGAGATTTGAATTGACTTTCCAATAGTGCACGTTGTAGCTGGCATACCACTCCATCTATCGAGTCCAAAAACTACATCCTATCCAGGGGAATAAATGATTCTGGAAACTTCTTATATCAATTGAATATGCAATTTCGGAAAGGGCCACATGTCTGAAAAATTAAATTTTTCAGGAATTGAAGAAAACTAATTATTTTCTAAAGTAGTAAATAAATGTATACAATTTATTTTAAGGGTACATGTAGGGTCAAAAAGTAATCGAAAATTATATAAATATTTAATGTTAATCTTTATTCTATATATTTTTTTATATATTTTATACATAAGAGATGTGCCCTTTTCGAAATTCCTGAAACATAAACGTACAGCGATTTTCAAAATAATACCACAGTTAATTTCAAAATTCATTTCTACTCTTATTTGGGCATGATTAGATCTAATATGCGTTTTTATTGAATAACATTGGTCGTGTGCTCCTGGCATTTGTGAACGGTCATTTATTCCTAATTCGACCAATTTTAATTCCAAAATTTCTGTTTATTTTTGTGTTTCTCATTGTTAATAGACTTTTACTCGATTCTAAAAATGTTCGATCGGATTCAGATCAGGTGACTGACTTGGCCATTGCGCGACCCCCATGTTATAATCATTAAACTAATATTTTGCTACCTCGAGGTATTCCTTAGGTCGCTATTTTGCTGAAAACACAAGCGTGGTGGTTTATCTTCTTCGGTATAGCCAAGAATTAGATGAGTTAATAATATGAATGTAAACAACCGCAATCGTTCCATTTTCCGGACAATAAATTGTCATGTTCCATGCCAGAAAAAGACCACTACCACGTATATTGCAGAACCAAACAGATTAGCTTTTATTTTGTCAATTCATAGTACTTTTTTCCTCCTTTTCGGCATCAAAACTATGTTTGGATAAACAAGGAACGGCTCGGGTCTTTCGAAATATTTCGAGCAACTGCTTGTGAATGATGCCTTCTTAATAATTAAGATTTATAAACCTTCATTCGTTAGAGGTGATAGAAGAATGTTTCATTGCAGTTCGGATAATTAAAGTCCCCAGTAGGCTTGTATTTTCAGCAAAACAACGACCAACCATTCCTCAATCGGAGCAAACGGCAGAATTAATTAAGCAAATTACAACGGCGTGATCACTCACCTGATCTGAATTCGATCGAACATTTTTGGAATCGAGTCTAACAGTCTATTAACAATGAGAAACACAAAAAGAAAAAGAAATTTTTGATTTAAATTTGTCGAATTTGGAATAAATCACCGTTCATAAATGCCAGGAGCTGGTGAAGTGATTCGGAAAGAAGATCACATGACCAATACTATGCAATTAAAAATGCATATTAGGTTTAATCATATACATATAAGAATAGAAATGAATTTTGAAATTAACTATGATTAAATATGAATTTTTATATTTAATTGTAAGTAGAAAAAAAATTGAAAATTGATAAGCAGTTTTTTAGTTAATTAAGAATTTGCAATAATATTATACCTAGTGTGCTGTATAAACTTTACGAAACTTTTATGTATCAAAATCACGTCAGCAAGAGACGGAGATATATCGCCTTCGCCGATTAGTAAAATGCATTAAATTCGAAAAGGGCACATCTCCAAGAGTTGTGACCTTTTCGAAATTATTGTCATACACATCAACACTGGTAGCAGTATTAATACAAGAGATGTGGCTATTTCAAACAAAATAGGTGCGGGGATATATTTCCATCACATTAACGTGAAAAAACGGTTTTGTCAAAATTTTCGAGATGTGCCCTTTTCGAAATTGCATATTCAATTGAAATTTTAACTGAAACTGATAAATGGGCCATGCACTTTTTGCCAGAGATTTGAATTGACTTTCCAATAGTGCGCGTAGTAGCTGACATACTACTCCGCCTATCGAGCCTAAAAACTACCAGCTATCCAGGGGAATAAATCATTCTGGAAACTTTTTATATCAATTGAAATTATTATATTAATCTTGAAGTTTATTTCGCGATTTCGATTGAAATTGTTAATTGGCCATTAACATCCCTTGCCTGAGGCGTGAAATGAGGTTCCGACGGTACACGAGGTAAATGACTAAATTCCCAATACAACCAGCCCAGAATTTACCCTCTAGCCCGTATTAAAACGAAATCTTGATTTACGTTTCTTTAGTGGAATTTGGTTTTTAATGCAGCATAGTTGGATTCCAATTGGACCCAAATAATATTGAACTAAAACTATTTGCTACTTTTTTGGTTTGTAACTTTGGTTTCTAGTTTTAGAACTTCGATGATTGGTTGAAAAAGCTTAACTGGTAGCAGAAAAGTATATATACTTAAATAAATTTAATAAGTTTAACATTCCGCTTCAGTTATGCTTAAAAACAGTTTTTATTATAAATATTATTCTAATATTTTTGTTGTATGATTGAGATTAAACAATTCAGTTTATTAGATTACACCGTTTTATAGTAATAAAGAATACTAAATATCCCAATTTCAAATTAAATTAGTTTTATGTATTGCATTATAACAATTTATTTGAACAAAAATTATTTTGCATTGATTTTAGTCGTTTTTTATAAAAAAAATCGAAATTTAATAAAATTATATTTATATGGATTCATAACAGTGTACAATACGCACTACCACATGTAAAATTAGATAGAATCCAATATGATATGAGTTTTCCAATAGGATTTGTATACGTATTACTGTGGAATAAAGTGTGGAAAACTTCACATCCATTGACATACTGCGACTAAACTCGAAAAATTCACTAAATCGGATTTATTACATCGCAGTTTGTCATAGGTATAACTTCTGGTGATTGTGGTTACATTGGCTTGGAAAAATTGAAAATTTTGTTGAAATAACAACAACTCAGCGATTTGTTAATATTTGATCTCTTCAACCGATAATTTTTTCTCTTTTAAGCTCGGTATGCTGCTCGAGCTAAACTAAATTTTGACGCGGTCTACACAAACGTACAGATAAATTTGGAGCAAAAAACTTTGTGTAGAGATACATTTTGACAATTCTTCTGACATTTTTAGTTTATACTTCGCTGTGTGGTTTAAAAATTGGGTCTTTTGTTTGTTTTTATTTCGTATCGCATTTATGTGTAGACATTTTTAGCAGAGCCAACTAAATTACAATACGCAAACTATCAGTTTGATTTTTTTTCGCGTAGAGCAGCATACCGATCAGCGAAATCGTGAGCGAAATTTCTTAGTTTGCATTTAGCTAGCTAAATTTTACATGTATTTTGTATAGGAAATTTATCTTAGCTCGAGCAGCATACCGAGCTTTAAGGTTAAGGTCGGTTTTACAAAGGGTCGGTTTTTAATTTAATTTTTTCACATTATTGTTTGGTTTGAGATTTGAGTATGGCAATAGCGTTCTCTACTCAAGTTTAATTGTTAACCTATGAAATATTGTTTTCCCAAGGTAATGGCACAGATAAGAATAGACAGATGGCGATTTACATTCTAAATTTCAATACCAAATTCCAATCTAATCCTTTTAGAGCAGGACGTATATATTATAAAATAAAATTTTGTTTGAAATTGGTTTATGTTTGCTTTGATATAATTAAAATAGCCATACGTAAAAAAAGTTAAAAAGAGACAGAAATGTACGTCCTGCTCTAAAAGGATTGGATTGGAATTTGGTATTGAAATTTTGGAATGTAAATATGGCCCATACAAGATCGCCATCTGTCTATTCTTATCTGTGGTAATGGTCTGAAAATTGTAAACTATTTTGGGTGATTTTCGGTTCACCGAAATCGAATCTGCATGTTGTTTCAGTTATTCCAAAGGAATTGGGATTTTCAATTGATTTTTATACGAAGTTCTGGAATATGGCCAATTAGGATGGAACTTGGCCATTTCTTATCCGATTTTGATGAAATTCAGCAGTACGATCTAAATGGGATTCTCAAATGATTTTTAGACCAAGTTTTGAAATATGGCCTGGGAAGGAGCTTGGCCATTGTTTATCCAATTTTGATGAAATTCAGCATGCACGATGGAAATGAGATTCTAAAACGATTTGTAGAATAAGTCATTAAATACATCAAATAACCATTTTTAGTATCCCATTTCCATCGTACAAGCTAAACTTACAAAACGTACAAGAAAATTACAAAATTCCTTCCTAATCGGCTACATTCCAGAACTTTATCTAAAAATCATTTGAGAATCCCATTTTCATCGTACATGCTGAATTTCATCAAAATCGGACAAAAAATGGCCAAGTTGCATCCTAATTGGCCATATTCCAAAACTTTATCTAAAAATCATTTGAAAATTTCATCAAAATCGGATAAGAAATGGCAAAAGTTTCTTCTTACTGGCCAAATTCCAGAGCTTTATCTAAAATTCTAGGAAATTTTAGAATTTTATTCAAATCGGTTAAGAATACAGGGTTAAGAACAGGGTAGAAGAATACATCGGTTAAGAAGAGTCAGGGTCTAAGCACAAGCGATCTTTTAGGTCTTAGTGTGAGGTGGCAGAACGCCCACATGGCAACAATAATAATAAATAATAATAATAGGTCATATTGGCAGAATACGCCTGACCACAACAAACGGAAATACAAAAAAAAAGGTTCATTTACAGGATAAGAATTTACAATTAATATTTTTAACAACTTACTGTTGAATTTGCGTTGTAACGTTGGTTGTTAGCATCGTGATTAATTAAAAAAAAAATGGTTGGTGTTTTCTTTTTTGTTTTATTAAATGTATTGAAGATGTGTGAAGTGTAAATAAGTATGCAAATGTATAGTAAAATTAAGCAGTAAGCCGTATATAAGTGAAAATTAGTTTACGTACTCTATATTAAATCGTCTAGTATATTAGTAAGTACATACAAGAATAATCTTCACAACATATTTATTCACCGTTGCGTTTTAAACATTTTCATTTATCGCATCGACAAATGTGCAGAATAAGATGCAAGCGACCCAAAGTCTTTCAGAATGCATTGCCTTTAAAATTTTTGCCTTTGAAATTGGATTTCAATGGGAAAATTTAGCTTAAATTCAATCAATAATTCGATAATTGTTTTCAGTTTTATCGGTTCATCGATAGTAATTTTTGCCGCCCCGGTGGCACAGTTGTTAGCATGCTTGCTTTAAGCTCCGGAGGTCCCGGGTTCGATTCCCGGCGGGTGATGAAAAATCACGGCTGGTTAAGCGTAGGATCAATGAATTAATCACACATTATCCATTAACAAAAATGATTACGAAACTTCAAAATGAAGCGGCCAAATCCCTCTATGGGATGTAGCGCCAGGGGGAAAAAAAAAAAAAAAATTACATAGTAGGCTACGACCGTCGAATCAATAAATGCGTTGTTGTTTTTTTAAATACACTAAATAATTGTTCGTTCACGTTTTTGTTTTTTACAAATGATTAGTAAACCAGTTTGTTTATGTTCGAAAGTTTGACGTTCCAAAATTTTTTTTTCTTGTTTTTATTTATTTTCCAGATATGTATTGAAAATTTCAAGGAAAAATAGTAAGAAATAATTTAAATATTTTCCGAAGATAAGTAGTGCAATGTGTGGATAGTTCAAATAATGCTTCAATTAGTTAATCAGTCTCAAAATCTTTGTATGTTTAATGAGTCAATCGCAAGTTTATTATTAACAAAATTATTTTCGAATCCAGTACGGCCCTTTTTCGGAATTAGCTTTTTAGAGTGTGAGGCATATATAAAATGAGCGGTACAACTAGAAAAAAAAACTTGTACCATTCGTTTTTCCTGTTTACTATGATTTGATAAACATTTTGTATGTCGTCTCCATGTAAATATATATCTCAGTGGGTATACCTGAGTGAGTAGGTGCACTGTTTTTATTTTTGTATGTATGTTCGCGTTGGAATTTATTTTGTGGTGGCGAATGCATAATTTTAGGCGGCAGATAAAATGCATGAACCGCCACAATTTGGTGTTTTTCTAGGATTTAGGTTAGATTTTATTTCTTCTTTTAATTCATGTATAGCTTCACAAGCTCCATATTTAGTTCATTAATCGTAGAAACTTGTGTGCTATTTTCATTAGCAGTTTGCCTGGGTTCGGGTCTATGTTTCGTAAGGTTTCTTAGTTGGGGGTGTTTGAGCTTCAGGTTTTTTCAGTCTCTTAATTTTTTAATAATTGATTTTAGTTTATTACGTAAGTTGCTATTAATTTGAAGCTTTTACGTGCCTTACGTTTTTCTTTAATCAACGGGATAAGTTTGTTCGAATTTCTTACTAGTTTGACTGATCGGCGAACTCTCATGCGGGCTGTAGATTGTATTACTTCAATAAGAATTTCTAGTTCATCTTCCAATTGTTGGGTTGTTTTATTCGTTAGGTAGTTTTCTCTTTAATTGGACGATTATTTTTGCCTTCTTAGGTGAATCACTAGTAACCGTCCACAATAAGCTTTATGGTTAACTTCCGGTAAGCATTAGAGTCCGTTGTATTTATGATACAACATAGTTTTATGTCAGACCAAAAAGCTGCTCAATTTAGGGACAGACGCTTCAGTTCACCCGACGCAGTTGGAGGTCTATCGATTTTTAGGTACCACCCATCCTCCTTTCTCAACCGGTCTTAGTACTGGCTATGGCGAATTTCTAGGATATTTGATTCCATCTGTATTGCTATGGTTATCTTTAACCCTCATGCATTAAGTATTTTATGCTAACTTTTCTGTGAAGACGGATTCATGGTTGTCTTATTCGTTTCGAATTTGTTTTCCACCAATCGAAGGAACACGAAACGAACGATAAACATCATCTTTTAGGAATACGAGTGATTAGAAAAATTAACAGAATGTATTTTGGCCGCAGAAATTTCTTCTTATTTATAGGACCTTAGGCGATATGATGGTTAAGAACAACTCGAATCTTCATCTAAACAGTTGATGTTTTATAATTTGGATCTTTTCGAGAAATATGTTACTTTTCGTTGCATTAGGGAGAGTTTTAGTGAGAGAATGTGGTGAACATAAAGTTTAGTGTTAATAACATAAACCGTCCTGTGCAAAGTTACCAAAGGCGGACCCTTTAGTTAGAACTAAATCTACCTATACTTTAAACATTTGTAAAATTTAAAACAAATTTAATTTTCTTCTAAACATAAATTACAAAATCAAAGTCGAAAATTAAAAAAATTTATTTGGCTCCTGCTTAAGCACAACGCTTTCATAACCAGCCAAAACAATTCGATTGGTGTACACTCTATTTCCCACGATATAGTTAGACTTTAAACTGGTTACTTCGACGAACAGCGTTTTCGGAATAAGAACATAGTAGAAAACGGCACGTAGATCTAATATTTGCGGCGATGAATTCCAATTGGCGAGCGTGAAATACGATTCCCCCTGTCGTAATTGTCGGCGCATTACTATCACACTATTGTTATATGTAACGATGTCGAGATCACCATTTTTAAGGATTTCACTTTGTCGAATTTTAATTAGACTTTGGAAAATTTTCAAATAGCTACGAGGTGCTGCTTTCTGTGCTGCAACATTAACGTCTTTGTATTTCGGTGATACGGGCAACCATGTTTTAGCGGCCGTTGAAAATCCAGCGTTTGCCGTATTATCCCATTGGAATGGTGTGCGTTCCGGGTCACGAGTAAATTTTTCATAAATTTGTGGATTTGTATTACAAGCAGCTGGATCAACCGTGTCGTTCCATGAAATCCACACATCTGTCATGCCAATTTCTTCACCCTAAAAATAAATATTTCAAATTATTATAGACAACACTTTTGAATATTGTTAACACGTCATGTGTCATACTCACATTATATGTTATACTAACACCCGGTAACATAAGTTCAATCATCATGATCGAATCAATGTGTTCCTCACCTAACCGTGATCCAACTCTGCGCTGATCATGATTTCCGATCACCCAGTTTGGAATACGACCTTGTGGCATTTTACCCATCCAATAGTCGACCACAGCCTTAACATCGTTGGCCGTTGATTCCTTATTCAGTTTTGTGATGAAATAAAAATTAAACGGAACATCTGATCCTTCTTTTCCATGCCCATCACCATAATACCGCATAACAATGTCGATGTCGGAATATGATTCTGTTAACATCACACGTTTTTCACCACCATGTTCTTTTTGATAGTCATCAAGTACTTGTCTCCATTGGTACACCAATTGTTCAGTTTCAGGTTGATCCTGCGTATATATATGCAATAAATACGCTGGATTATTTGTGTCATTGGTGTAGCCACTGCATGGCTCATCATAGTATTTGCCGGTTTCGTCCGGTTTTCTTTCGAAAACGGTTGGTACAGCATCGATTCGAAAACCAGCCACACCTTGATCCATCCAAAATCTTAACACTTGATTCATTGTCTCCACAACAAATGGATTACGATAGTTTAAATCGGGCTGTTTACGATGAAATTGATGCAAATAAAATTCTTGTCGTTTTTCACTCCACTGCCAGGCACTTCCAAAAAAGAAACTAATCCAGTTCGATGGTGGTAAACGATTTGATGAATTTGCTTGATCCGCATAGCCAGGATGCCAGACATAAAAATCTTTGTAGTCTGGATCACGATTTTCCGACCGTATAAACCATTCATTTTCATCACTTGAATGATTTGGCACAAAATCCATAATAATTCGAATATCCAATTCGTTGGCACGTTTAATCATCTCCCGAAAATCATCCATCGTTCCGTATTCTGGTTGAATTTCAAAGAAATTTGCAATATCATAACCAAAATCAGCCATTGGTGATTTATAAATTGGTGACAACCATGTTGCATTTATGCCTAGCTCTTTGAGGTACGGTAATTTTTCGGTGATCCCGTTCAAATCACCAATCCCATCTCCGTTACTGTCTTTAAACGATCGTGGATAGATTTGATAGAACGCCGATGTTTGCCACCATTCTTTTTCACTAATAATTACGTTGTCGAAATCTCGTGCATCAATAAGAGTTTGTGCGTCGATTGATTTTATAAATAAAATTAAAAATAAAATTAAGATTTTTCTCATCTTCGTTGTTTTTATTTTTATTTTTATACTTTGTTCGGTCTTTAACGTTTGACTTTTTCAAAGATACTGTCTGACTTTAAATAAATTGTTTACTGAAACAAAACAAGAGATAATTTCTTCATTTTGTGTCAAATATAGAAAATCAAATTTGTTTTCTGCGTCGATTAATGTATTCACAGTTATGTACGATAGTATTTGTTTCAGGTAATTGATATGCTCTAAATTCAAGTCAATTACGTTTATTTTTATGGATTAAACTTATTTATGGCCTAGGCGAGGTAACTTAAAATAAGTACACTGTCTCAAAAAATTGTCCGTACACCACTTGGTTAAAGAAACATTGATAAAAAACAATTACAAATAAAACAAATAAAAAATTCAATTTTAGGCATCTCAACTCAAGCAAAGCGCTAGAGCGAGAGAGATGCCTTTTTTCCCCGCTATTGATGTCTGTTAATAAATATTAATTCGAATATTACTTATCCGATTTTCATGAAACAAAGACAGAATCATAGACCTTGATCAGATAAGAAAAAAATGGTATGGCTAAGATCTGTAGGTGCAATACATTCACGTAAAAAACAAAAACAATAAAAGTATGTTCAAAATTTTTTTTTGCCCTTGAATGAATGAATGAAAATGTTTTTGTTTGAATGTACATACATATCTATAGAATAACAAAGTCGGGTTAGTTACACCATTTATAACTCAAGAACGGCTGGACCGATTTTTATGATTTTTGATTTGTTGGATTTGTCTCCGTCCCGAATAGCAGAATAACTATTAAAACATCTGAAAAATTCAGGAAAACAAAATTATGAAGAAAATTCATTTTCTCATATATTTTGTATGGAATGGCTTTTTTGATGATATCTCGAGAACGGATTGACTGATTTCGATGAATTTTCTTTTATTGTTAATTTGTAATTAGGTAATAATTAATTATATACATATATAATTTTTTTATCGTTTGTTTTATTTGATAATTTTTAATTTTTACGAAATTACGCACAACAACTTTTTCAAAAAAAATATAAACTAAATGGTTTGTTTACAGAAAAAATACCAACCATATATTATTTGTCTATAGTCATCTGTCCGCAACTGTTCACGCTTGAGAAAGCGGATTTGATATGGGTTGTTGTTTATCCATTAGTTTCTGGTCTAAGTGCGCCGCGATTTATCAGCATTTGTTTTCGAGTTTTCACCATTTTTCATTCAGTTTTATACTGTTATTACATTTGTATTCGATTTAATTAATTCTTTTCAAACGAGTTGTTCTGAAATTCATCAGCGAAAAGTAATTTCAAAGAGGTGAGTTCAGTTTGATGAATTGGACATTGTGAAAGCATCGAGAAGCAATCCAGTCGGTACTTTTTGGACTGCGTGTTTGATTTTCCAGGCGGATTCGTTCGAAATTCTGTGGAATTCTATTTTCGATCGTGATTTTCAAACGGTAAGTTGCCTTCGAAGATGTTCACTTTGTGAGGTTATCACATTGGTTTATTATGAGTGCATCGATAAGTGCTTCATTATGTAATTTTGAATTGTGTAATTAATTTTCCAGTGTTATTTACAATGCCGAGAGCCAGAAGATCTAATATTTCACAACGAAACCGTAATGCAATTAGACTTCGGAATTTTGCGAATCAATCCACTGCAGATGAACAAGAAATCGTACGAGAAGAGCGCCGCGTTAGTATGGCCCGACTTCGTGCTTCACAAACACAAGTACAAAGAGAGGCAGTACGTCAAACGGCTCAATTGGCAATGAGAAATCGTCGAGCTTATCGCACAGATCAACAACGTGATATTCTTCGACGCGCAAGAAGAAATGCTCCAAGTGTTGATTTGAATCGATAGTGTTTCAATGAGATTGCACATTGACTACAGCTCGCACATTTTCGTTCGAATTGGCCCAAGTCAATAAGTTAGGTTAAGAAAAATAGATGAATCGACAATAACAATCGATAAATCTATAACACTGCCGATTAAGAAATGTGCGGGCGTCAAGTAATCCAGATCATCGCTAGACAGCACACATATTGGACGTGAGTTCAGCATAGCTTCTATCCTTGTTAATAGCGTATAGTCATCTCCTCGATCGTGAGTATATTGCCATCAGTTACTCTTCTTAAATGGAATTTTACGCTTCTTACAGCAGCCTCCCATAGGCAACCAAAATGCGGAGAGCTCGGTGGGATGAATTTAAAGTGTATTTCATCTGCCAATAAAAATTTTGAAAATGTGTTAGAGTTTTGTTTTAAAAATGTATAGAATTCATGTAAGTGATTTCGGGCCCCAATGAAGTTGGTTCCGTTATCACTATGGGGTGACATGTTGTACCATCACTTTCGATTCGTTTTCGATAGTGATTTGTCTCTTGTAACAAGAACAAAATTGTATTCTATTTCGCATTTTCAATTATGCTTTTTCTAAATCTCAGCTTGCTCAAATAACCAAGATTCTATTTCTACTTTCATTCATCACTCTATCACAAAAAATTTTGTTTGCGATATTTTATCGATGTGAAGAAAAGGAAAAGTATACAGAAGGCTGAAATCGCATTACCAAAAATTGTAATGAAAGAAGAAAATAGCGTACAATTTTGTTCTTGTTACAAGAGACAAAACACAATCCAAAACGAATCGAAAGTGATGGTACAACATGTCACCCCTGGATCTTGCTGCAAATTCCCCTATGAGCCACGAATCTGCGGAGTGCGGCCAAGTAAGCATCTGCAGTAAGGTCGGAAACAAGCTCGATATGCACAGCCTTGGTGGCCAAGCATACAAAAATACAAATGTAGCTTTTGAAAGTCACCTGGCCCCTTCCTCTATAAATCGAATGAGTTTTAATTGGACCTGCGTAATCTACACCGACTTTGTGAAATGGTCTAATCAGTGTTACTCTTGGATTTGGTAAGTCACCCATTATTTGGTTGAGTTCTCGTGCACTATACTTTGTGCATTTTATGCAGCTGTGGATTACCTTTCTAATCAAGTTTCTACATCCAATGATCCAATACTTATACCGTAGTGTAGCCATCATTAATGTGTGCCCCGCATGAAGATATCTTACGTGATGTTCTTTTATGATTCGTTCAGCCAGTTTATCTTTTCCTGTTAAAATAAGCGGACGCTTGATGTCAACTCGTAAAATGCCTGTTTCATCCAAAAAGGGGTTTAGATATTTCAAGCTACTTGAGATTGATAATGCTTTATTGGATGCGACGCATTTAATTTCATGCGCAAAATGTTTGGATTGTAGGTGACGGAAGATATAAAATTGAGATTTCCGGAGTTCTGCGGTAAGTATATATGTCGTAGATGGTGGTTCTGGTTGTCGTTTCAAAACTTGATATATTTTCGATCAAAGTGTCTATTGCATTAAATGGTGGAATTTGAACGTTTTATAGCTTGATTTCGGATTTCTTCGGTCGTAATACATTGACTTCTTACTCCTGTTGGCTAATTATTGCAGTTAGGTAGCCACGTTGGGCCATTCCACCACAGCCCAATTTCCTGCAATTTTTCTGGGTCAACTCCTCCGGATGCATAATCTGCCGGGTTGTCTTGTGAACTGACATGTCTTCAGCTCTCCACTGAGATCTGTTCATATGCGTTAGTATTTCGCCTGTCCTATTACCTACGAAGGTGTTCCATTTTGTAGGATGAGTGGAAAGCCAGTCTAACACAATAGTTGAGTCAGTCCAAGCGTTGATTTCGGTGATATTGGTTTTTAATGCTTGTTTGGTTGAAATAAACAATTTGCTTAACAGCAATGCTCCACACAATTCCAGACGCGGAATTGATATTTGTTTTATTGGAGCTACTTTTGTTTTTGCTGTGAGTAGCCTCACGATTGACTCTAGGTTTCATTACTTCAATGTAAATAACTGCTGCATATGGGTACTTGGAAGCATCTGAAAACCCATGTAATTTTAACTTGGTGTCTGAGGTTGTGCCTATATGTCTGCCTATCTCGATTTTTTCTACTTTCACTCGGTTCTCCCGTATTTTCAACCATTCTGCTTTTATATTGTCTGTTAATGTATCATCCCATCCTAGATTTCTGAGCCATAAAGTTTGGAAAAATATTTTAACCTTAATTGTTATAGGAGCAAGCTATCCTAAGGGTCGAATAAGCGACTTGCTTCTGACAGGATCTGTCGTTTTGTCGTAGTCGGTTGAGAATTTAGGTTTACTCTAAACTGGAAACAATTGGTTTTGGGATTCCAATGTAGGCCTAAAACCTTGGTTGCGGTTAACTCTTCTATCTCCAAAACGTTCATTTGGTTGGTTGGTGGAGTACGATTTTTTTGTAGCGTTTCGTCGTTAGTAAGCCATTTTCTGAGATTAAAACCCGAACTGGACAATATTGTATCTATTTCATGGCATAATCTGATAGTATAGTCTGTAGCTGGTAGGTGGTGAAAGGTTCGTTAGTTTTTGCTCGCCAAACTATTCGTTGATATCTTGTGTCATCTTTTGCTACACGAACCTGTCTGAACATCTTCTCGATGTCAGCTGTAAAAGATATTTTATATAGCCGAAAACGGATTAAGATATCATATAAAGTGGATTGTGTTGTTGTGCCGACTGCAAGACAGTCGTTCAAAGATATTCCTGTGGTTGATTTAGCGGAACCATCAAAGACGACTCTTAGCTTTGTAGTGCTACTGGAATTCTTGATTACCCCATGATGTGTTATGCAAATTCTTTTCCCGGATAAATCTTCTTTCCATAGAATGCATTCGTTGCACTGCTGATGAAAATGAATCTCCCAACATAAATGGCGATAATTTAAAGGGTAGACGTACTTCGAATCGACCGGTATTGTCTGTCGGTTTCGTTGTTGTGAAATGTTTCTGGCAGAATTCTTCTTCCTGAGATAGTTGGTTCTGTGGGTCTTCGACAGTTTCAATTTCCCAAAACCTTTTTAATAAGCTTTCTACGCTGTTTTCTGGATCACTCAAACTAACTGTGATGGATTGTCTTGATTGAGTTGCAGTTGTTTTATCTACCACTATCCAACCTAGTAACGTATTTTGCATGATAAGGTTGTTCTTCATCATAATTTTTCCTTCAGTGAGTACTTCAAAAAAGGTGTCTACGCCAATAATGATATCTAACATATTTCTCCTCCTTTATAGAAGTAAGGATCTGCCAATTCATATTCCTGGAGAGACCTGATATCGCTGAATTCAGAAGGTAGTAGCTCCTATGCCCGTTACGGCAAACTTGGCATTTTTTCTCTTTAATTTCAATCTCTGAACACAACTTTCGGTAATGAATGAGCCTTGAGATCCTGAGTCTAACAGTGCTCTACACAATTGTTTCTCATTTGATATGTCGAATTGAGTCTGGTTGGTTGGTTTGGACATTTAACACAACAGCGGTAGATTCTACTGTGACTGGTACATTTTCATGAACTAAACTGTGATGTTTCCTGTTGCAGTGTTTACATCTAAATTTTGATTTACAGTTGTAGATGCTATGATTGTTGTTTAAGCAGTTAAAGCATCGATTCTCTTTTTTTAATAACTCTCTTCTTTGGTCTAACGGCATTTCTTTAAATTTGTCACATTCGAATAGCTTGTGTTTTCGTTCAGGACATACGGTACATGGTGGAGCTTCAGAAATAGCAGTAGTATGGCCTTTTATATTTGGTTTTGGCTGATACCATTGTAACTGCGGACGTTTGCTTAGAGTTTTCATGGACTATAGTGCATTGATTCGCTTGACAAGGAACTCGAAAAATTGTTTTAGCGTTGGAAGATCATTGTCTTCTGATGCTTGTGCCCATAAACTATTGGTTTCATCGTCTAGCTTGCTGACCATAATATGGATCAACCAATGATATCTCGTATCTAAAAGTCGTCGGACGTTTGTGCTATTTGGTGTATTCACTGCTGGTTGAGACATAAAATTTCTGACAAATGCGTAGATGGTGTGTTTTCTACGATCATACCGTTCTTTCAATTTCTTCAATTCCTCAATGTAGTTAGCGTCGGTAACTTTGAAATGCTTCAATAGCCCTGCCGCTTCACCTTTCAGCGATCCCTTTAGATATTGTAACTTTCGCGATGCTGTCCGCTTCGGGTTATCATGGATTGTAGAGCAAAATAAATCGAAAAACGACTGCCATTCCGTGTAGTCGCCGCTAAACAATGGTATAGATATTTTAGGCAGTTTTACTTCCGCATGGTTACCGCCGACACTGGTATTTCCAAGTGTTTCATTCATTAATACTGTAGTGTCCGATTTAAACCTTAGCGCGTGATTTAAACCTGTAACCGCCGTATAGTAATTCTCCTCGAAATCTGGATCTAACTCTTCTTTTTCGTCCAGTTCGACTATTTTGTCTTCTACAACGATGAATTCTGCTCGCAGTCTATCGATATGAGAAAGTCGCGTCTTGATAACTTCTACCATAGTTTCATCGCTTATAGTTTCAATGTAATTAAGCAATTTAGTTACATTCCCCTTAATGGTAGCACGTCTTTTCTTTAAAGATACGAGTTGCGCCATTTTGGTTTTCACAATTTAACACTTTCACTATTTATCACACTATTTAACTTAAATTCACTCAAATCGGGATGTTTAGAAAGTATATATTAGCTCGAGGGTTAGTGTAGTCGATCAGAATGGAAGAAGTAGCAGGTTGGATGCTTGGTGAGGTACTTGTTTTTTTTTTTTGATTTGTTATTTGAAACAATTTGGTTAATTTTTGTTTGGTAAGTACAAGAATTTTATTTATTTCAAATTGTATTTAAATATTTTTGTGATACTTAAGGTTTTTTTGGTTTCCAATGTTGAATCCCAGGTGGCCTGGTGAAAACGGTTGGCAACTCCACGCGGTTTCCAAATATTTTTTCCACAATATCAATTTGCAAATTTAATAAAAATCCAAATTCAGCTTGTTGGGTATCCGGCCCGAAGGACCATTGATTGTATCAAAGGGTAATGGTACAAAAAGGTACAATAACAATTGCTATTCCAATGGTTGGTTCCACAATCAAAATAAAACCACTTGAATATTTGGTTTATCAAATATATAATTAGGTTATGTAATTAATTTTGTTTTTATTTTAATGTTTTCGCCTTGATGGTTTGTTCTAAAAAGAAGTTTTTACAATTTTATTTTTGCTAAGTCATTCAATGTATAATAATAAGATTCCGGCAGATGGCCCAAATTCTACACAACAATTAACTATTTGCAAATACATACTGCCAATGTAGTGTAAGTTTTTTGTTTGATTTTTATTTTACTTGCGGGATTCGAGACGGCGGTGCCATCTTACGAAACTATAGTAACTACTGCAAGTTTGAGCTGATATATGAACCAAAACTGAAACTTTTGGAACTTAATTGGGTCTTTACTGAGTATATATTTTATTCAATAAAATTATACTTGAAAGACAAAGAAAAGTATCTACAATGAGCTTATTATGTTAACACCAAATCAAATAACAAATACATTATGCATATTTTGTGTGTTTATTGTAATTGTTGTTGTATGTGTGACTTTGCAAAGAATAAATCAAAAAAAAATTATTTTTACGTAAATATGTAGCTAGGAATATTTTTTCAGGAAAACATTTTTTTAGGCGAGTGGATGATTTTTAAATTTTGAAAATTTTTTATTTTCTATTTGGAATTTGTTTTTTTGTAAAACTGTATTTGGAAAAACTGCTGATTTTTTTTAAAACAAATGCACATGTGAATAAGCTAATCAAGTTATTAAACGTTTTATTATTACATGTATGTGATTTGTTTAATGCATTTTGGGTGATAGATAAAGTTTGCTTAAATTGATTACATCCATTTTTTTGTGTTTTATTAATAGAATTCTCACTACAACGGACATCGGCGGGACCAAAAAAGTTGTCCGTTGTAGTGAGGTGTTTGTAAAACTGTATTTGGTGAAACTGCTGATTTTTTTTTAACAAATACACATGTGAATAAGCTAATAAAATTATGTATAAATTTTGGTTTATTTAATTTTAATTAAATGTTTTTTATAAAATCTTAAGATTAACAAAATCAATAAAAAAACGATTATGTATCTACCATTATTTTCACCAAAATTGGTATAGAAATAGCTATGTTTCATTCTGAGTGGTTGTATATTCAGAATTTCATTTAAAAATCATTTCAAAATCCCGTTTTCATCACGTATGTTGAATGGAAGAAATAGACAAATCCCCTACTAATTGGACTTATTACAGAAATTTGTCTTTCAAATGGTAAGTTCTATAATAGGGCCAATTGATAGTAATAAGGCCAAGTGCTGGACACGGAATTCGAAAATTATTTACAATGAACTGCAATTCAATCTACAACTTCGATTTTCTCTATGTAACCTTTCATGCTATCTAAAAATATCGAGTTCTCATCTAGCGTTAAGCGTGATAAAAAAGGGCTAAATTTTCGAAATACCATTAAATCTTTTAATGAATTTTTAAGAGCAGCTAGCTGGTGCGGATGGAATTTTCTCAGTTTCAAATTTATTTGAATGTATGTATACAGATACACTATACACATATCAATCGCAGCGGTAACCGAATTACTAAGAATTTGTGTGGCGGAACATCCTCTCATTTTTGCAAAACTTTTGGTTCCACATTGTTAAATGTAAGTTTCGGACACATTTTTATTGTAGTTTTTCCATCTAAGTCGTACATTTTTCTTATTATTTCAAATTTTACTTGTCCCTCGATTGACTTAATATCATTTTCAGGTAATATATTCCTTACGGATTTAATAAAGTTTGGCGTATAATAAAATCTTATATGTTCACGCCGTTATGAACAAAATATGGATTTTCGACGGTTAAACCGTATCTTCTAAATAACCGACGATTGTTAGATCCTTGGTCACAAACAAACGCTCTGACCGATATAATACGATCATAGCATTCATCGAAAATTCGCCAAATAAAAGTAAGAAACAAACCACTTTTAATATCAGGATTGGTTAAGACCTGTGCTATAATTGAATTCTATGAAGATAAGAGTACTCGTCCTCCACTTTGTGTGAACGAGTACTTCCATCGGTACAAATGCCATCAATTTCATCGGATTGGATATTATATTCTAATGCCGGTTTAATGTAAATTTCATCAAAGACTAAATAAACACATTCTTTTTGAAAAACGTCATTTACTCCTTTCAATTATAATTTGAGGTTATTGAAGCTTTGGCAGTGAATTCCAATTATTGATTGAACTCCTTGAGCGCAAACGAAAAACTAAATCTCTCGAATAAGTATAATATTGAGGTGATTTGAAGAAAATGGATAATGCTACTTTCCTTTCCCGTTCTTCTCACATTTATCTAATTGATTTGTTTCGAAAAACCATGGAATAAAATGCTTTTGTTGTTTTGTTTGGGTTTTGCGGCACAGGAATATTCGGAATCATTTGGCAACTGCTGTTTTGTTGTACCGAACATTTAATTTTATTAAAGTACGTTTTAACATTAGCACTTACTGACAGAGCTTTTGTACAAGGCAGTAAATCTGCCATTAAAACATTATCATTAGGCGATGTCACATGTATCGATGACAAACTTGATGTGAGATTATAGCCCAAATGAAGCGTTGGTTTTGCATTTGAAGTTAATATTTTATTTAATAAGCCAAAAGTCTGCCGTGCAAAATGTTTGCTACAAATAAAAAAAGTACCATGTCCGGGTTGAAAATCAATTAGCCTGTTCCAATTATAAAAGTTCTCGGATCCGCATTCGGGGTATATTATAAAATACACCGACGTGCCTTCACAATTTGAAACAATGCATTGTTTGTTTTTTAGCCAATACAAGCACCTAAATTTTTTTAAGTAATACTGGGAACTGTATTTGGTGAAACCGTAAAATCAAATATTGAGCGCGTTTAATTGCAATGCAAAAAAAATCAAATACAACACGTACATATGTAAAATCAACTTCAGTAACCCCTCGATCTGCGCGGTAGTTACGTTCTAAAAAAACAGCGCGCAATCCGAAATCGCGCACTGTGAATCCTATTGCGTATTAAATTAGGAGGATACCAAATCTTAAAATGCTCATGAAAAATTTAAATTTAAAGTTCATTAAAATAAGTGTTTATTCAGTGACTACATGGTTATAGGTATTAAAAATAAAGTGAAACATGAACAAAAAATAAAAATTTAAATTAATTCATAACAATGTAACAAAAAACCTTTAAATCACTTCATTTTCACAACTATCTTCTGATGAATTTAAAATTGTCGCAAAGCGTTTTGTAAAAAAAATTGTTAATAGTGATAGCTCACTATCTCTCGAATTATAAAGTTCATTATATGGCGCTAAAGTTACCGTCAAACGTCTACGGTATATTAAAGCACGTTCCAAATCAGGATCTAGGTGAATAGCTTCTTGACCAAGTTGATTGCCAAGTCTCAAAAATTCTGCTAATGCTTTGCTACTAAATTTTTTGTCTTGAACAATTTCGTAATCTTCATTCCCGTCATTTTCATCATTAATATTACCAATTAATGATTTTTCATAATAAGTAAATAAGTCAACATGTCTTCAACAGAAAGATCTTCTTGAGTGCATTCTATAACTTCTGAAATATCTTCTGATGCTATATCATCAAATCCTTCCCCACCAATCGTTTTCTCAATTTCCACCAGTGCTGGCATATCGACAACAGCTTCTCTGATACATCACTCTGGCCATATTTTTTCCAAACAGCATTCATTGTTGAGTTCTTTACCTCATCCCACACAAATTTAATATTTTTTACGGCATCTAAGATGTTGTATTGTTGCCAATATTCACGAATTGAAAGGCTGTCTGGTCCACCAGCAGCTTCAATCAGTTGCAAAAAAGTTCTTCTAAGATAATAAAGTTTAAATGCAGCAATTACACCTTGGTCCATGTGTTGATTTAACGAGGTTGTATTCGAAGGAAGAATTATTACCTTAACATTTGGAAGCAAATCAGCCAAATGCGCTGGATGATTTGGTGCGTTATCAAGAATGAGCAAAATCGACTTGGATGACTTGGTGCGTTATCATTGGAATGGATGACGTGGTGAGTTATCAAGAATGAGCAAAAATGTTTTAATTTTTGCAGTAAGTCTCAGCTTCTACGCAAAAGCATTTTAAAAACCAGTCTTCGAAAATCTTATCTGTCATCCAAGCTTTCTTGTTCGATTTCCAATGAACTGGCAGGAAACTTTTTGAAATTTATTAAAAAGCTCGAGGATTCTCAGATTTATAAGGCAAAATTATAACGCTTGGTTCTTATAATCACCAGCGGCATTTCCACACAGCACGAGTGATAATCTATCTTTTGCAACCAGCGAAATTTTGGGTCAGTTTTCTGATCATGCGGTGTAAAACGTTATCACGTCAATATATATTCCAAAACTTCGTTTAAAAATCATTTGAAAATTTCATCAAAATCAGATAAGAAATGGTCAAGTTTCTTCCTAATGGGCCATATTCCAGAACTTTATCTAAAAATCATTTTAGAACAACATTTCTATTATGCATGCTAAATTTCATCAAGATCGGATAAGAAATGGCCAAGTTCCTTCCTAATTGGCCATATTCCAGAACTTTGTCTACAAATGGTTTGAGAATCCCATTTCAATTGGAAATGCCGAATTTTATCAAAATCGGATAAGAAATTGAAGCCCAATAAAATTTTTATAAAAAAAAAACCACAAACACCTCACTACAACGGACAACTTTTTTGGTCCCGCCGATGTCCGTTGTAGTGAGAATTCTATTAATAAAACACAAAAAAACGGATGTAATCAATTTAAGCAAACTTTATCTATCACCCAAAATGCATTAAACAAATCACATACATATAATAATAAAACGTTTAATAACTTGATTAGCTTATTCACATGTGCATTTGTTTTAAAAAAAATCAGCAGTTTTTCCAAATACAGTTTTACAAAAAAACAAATTCCAAATAGAAAATAAAAAATTTTCAAAATTTAAAAATCATCCACTCGCCTAAAAAAATGTTTTCCTGAAAAAATATTCCTAGCTACATATTTACGTAAAAATAATTTTTTTTTGATTTATTCTTTGCAAAGTCACACATACAACAACAATTACAATAAACACACAAAATATGCATAATGTATTTGTTATTTGATTTGGTGTTAACATAATAAGCTCATTGTAGATACTTTTCTTTGTCTTTCAAGTATAATTTTATTGAATAAAATATATACTCAGTAAAGACCCAATTAAGTTCCAAAAGTTTCAGTTTTGGTTCATATATCAGCTCAAACTTGCAGTAGTTACTATAGTTTCGTAAGATGGCGCCGCCGTCTCGAATCCCGCAAGTAAAATAAAAATCAAACAAAAAACTTACACTACATTGGCAGTATTGTATTTGCTATTTGTTATTAAAAAAGTTGGCAGATGGCCAGAGTTCTACACAACAACTTTATGGTAAAGTTTATTTGTTTTGATTGCATAAATTCAGGGGAATACAAGCTGTCATTAAATGGATATAAACAAAGGTGAGAAAAATTACATAAAAATTGTTCAAATTGTTTTAAAAAATTATAAAATTAAATTGCTTAAGATTAATTGTGTTTATTTTCAGGTTTCTTCTGATGGTATCTTCAACATACATATGTATTGAATTCGAATATGTTTCTATAGTTATTTTGAATTTGCAAAGCATGCCTGATTGTTTTGATTTTTTGTTTTCTTCGCACTCATTGTATTGATTTATTTTTTTCTGTTTGCCCTTTCTGATTTATTTTATTTTAATTGTTGAGCGGAGACGTGTTGTCTTTTTTCTTACCATTGGTTTTAGATGTGGACATATGATGACCTCATTAAACCGAATTTTCTCTTTTTAATACATATTGTTGTTGTTGTAGAATGTTTTTTAACTTAATTTCACTTATTTTCTTTTATTATTGCTGGAAAATAGGGAAATTTTAGAATCTGTGTTTTAAATGAGTAAGATATCGAGTTGTTTGTTAGCGATTTCATAAAAAATTATTTAACTGGGTTTAACTTTTAATTCATGTTTTATCGTCAATCGGAATCGCGTTTTTTCATACAAACTCTATGAAAATAAATGAATTTTTAGTGTTTCTATATCCCTTATTTTAAGTTCATTTTTCACATGACGGCTCTATTTACATCAAGATGGCTCTGGTATAACACACAATCCACGAAGTCACATAATGCCGCTGTTTAGCAAAATAATGCTTTTTGCATTGTAGCGACGTCTTTCATGACCATTTATAGATTTAACGATTCGAAAAGAACTTGGACCATTGATTTTGCGTCTTAGAGCAATCTTCCAACCAGTTTTTATTATTCGAAAGTCGAACCAGGTCGTCAAGTTATGTTTTATAAAACTGGGGATTAAAAATCGCTGTGCTAATTAATGAGAACGACAATTATTGTTAGCAAATATTTAAAATCAATGTAGGTACTTGTCTTAAATTGCGAGTGCATTATATCTACTTCAAACTATCAACTACTTGTAATTAATTAATAATTTGTTATCACAGACCTAAAACTATATGTTGTTGCTATTTTATCAAACAACTATTAGTAGTTCCGCGTCAGTCAAACGTTAAAGAACAAAAAGCTAAATAATGAAAATTTTATTGCTAATTTGTTGCATAAATCTTATTAAGGCATTACACCTTCGCGATTTAACGCATTACGATGCAAAAGTTGGTACAGAAAAGGAATGGTGGCAAACATCAGCATTTTATCAAATCTATCCACGATCGTTTAAAGATAGCAACGGAGATGGGATTGGTGATTTGAATGGAATTACCGAGAAATTACCATACCTCAAGGGACTAGGTATAAATGCAACCTGGCTGTCACCAATTTATAAATCACCAATGGCCGATTTTGGATATGATATTGAAAGTTACTTTGAGATTCAACCCGAATATGGAACAATGGATGATTTTCGGGCACTGATTAAACGTGCCAACGAGTTGGACATTAAAATTATTATGGATTTTGTGCCGAATCATTCGAGTGATGAAAATGATTGGTTTATCCGTTCTGAGGCCAATGACCCGTTGTATAAAGACTTTTATGTCTGGCATCCTGGCTATGTGGATCCAACTAATTCATCAAATCGTTTACCGCCATCGAACTGGTTGAGTTTTTTTTTCTATAGTGCCTGGCAGTGGAGTGATAAACGACAAGAATTTTATTTACATCAATTCCATCGTAAACAACCCGATTTGAATTATCGTAATCCAGTAGTTGTGGAGACAATGAATCAAGTGTTAAGATTTTGGATGGATCAAGGTGTGGCTGGTTTTCGAATCGATATTGTACCAGCATGTTTCGAGGCAAAACCGGAAAATGGAAAATATTTGGATGAACCAAAAAGTGGCTACACAAATGATTCTAACAATCCAGCGTATTTATTGCATATATATACGCAGGATCAACCTGAAACTGAACAGTTAGTGTACCAGTGGAGACAAGTGCTTGATGATTATCAAAAAGAACACGGTGGTGACAGACGTGTGATGATGACGGAATCATACTCTTTCATCGACATTGTCATGCGATATTATGGCGATGGAAATGGTAAGGACGGATCAAATGTACCGTTCAATTTCAATTTCATCACTAACCTGACTACCCAGTCAAAGGCTGATGATTTGAAAAAGATTGTTGATTATTGGATGAGTCGACTGCCGGAGGGTCGCACTCCAAACTGGGTAATCGGAAATCATGACCAGCGCCGAATTGGATCTCGTATAGGTGAAGAACATATTAGTGCTATTCTGATGATTGAACTGACCTTGCCCGGTGTTAGTGTTACATATAATGTGAGTATAAATTGTAAATTCCTACATTTTTTTTAAGCCATGTAATAAATATGCTTCGGATATTTCAGGGTGAAGAAATTGGTATGACCGACGTGCAGATATCATGGAATAATACGGTGGATCCGGCCGCATGCAATACAAATGAACAAATTTATGAACAATTTACTCGAGACCCCGCACGTACACCATTCCAATGGGACGATACACTAAATGCTGGATTTTCAACGGCCGCCAAAACATGGTTGCCTGTATCACCGAAATACAAAGAAGTTAATGTAGCAGCCCAAAGAGCAGCATCACGAAGTCATTTGAAGATATTTCAAAGCCTAATTAAAATTCGCCAAACTGAAACTCTTAAAAATGGTGATCTCGATATACTGACCTACAACAATAGTGTGGTTATAATCCAACGACGATTACAATCAGCCGAATCTTATTTTACGGTCGCCAATTGGGAATCAACGCCACAAATATTAAATTTGCGAACCGTTTTTTATTTTAGCACCGTTCCAGACACACTCGTCGTTGAAATCAATAGTATTAATTCAACGATTAGTGTCGGTCAAAAGGTGAATACCGATCGGATCGAACTTGCGCCCCATGAAAGTTTAGTCCTTAGATCAGTTGGTGAAATGGGGGGTGGAGACGAAGGTGGAGACCAAGGTGGAAACCAAGGTGGAGACCAAGGTGGAGACCAAGGTGGAGAGCAAGGTGCAGGCTCTGGCAGCGCTGGACTTTCATTTAAAATTTACATTTTATGTATCATTGGAACGTTGATAGTATTATTACTTAAATAAAACTTAAACAAAACTTTAATCGGTTTTGATTTTACGATAAATATTGATTATTGTTTCCATATTCATTGATTTCTTTCGTTTAATTTTTCAAAAGAACTGTTATAGAAAACCGGAAGTAGGCAAGAAAAAAAATTGACGAAATTATCACTCTCATCACAACAATCATAGAACAAAACGATTTTCAACACAACAACAAATTCTATTCACAGACTGATAGACTTTTCAGCATATATTAACGGAATCGAACAACATATATTAACGGAAAAATCAGCATATATTAACGGAATCGAACAACAAAAACCAAGTAATCAGGTACTGATTACAACAATTGCACTAGCCAGAGAAATTAAGTAGGTTACATAAAAATAATTTGAATTATTTAATTCAAGTTCGAATAATTAAAATACGTATATTTTTGACAGAAAATCAGGAGAATTAACAACATAAAAGTTACAAATTAAATCGAAAAAAAAATTCTCGACTTAGCTAAATTCGGGAAAAAAAAATCCAAATGTTCCATCCATTCATACATAGATCCACACGCGTATTTTTAACAACCGTATTCACCCTCGTTTCTTTACATCTCCGCTACAAACTTAAATTTATGGTGGGTATTGGTGATGCACTTTGCATTATATAATTTCTGGTATTCTCGTGTTTGTTACACACTAATACAAATATAATATTAACCCTACTTGCTATTTTCAGCGTTTAACTTTTTAAAACTGCCAGTTTATAGAAAATTAAGTCTTCCACTCTATTTTGACGACATCGCAGTAATTTTTAATATCGGCGAAGGATAATTAATTTTGAAACAAATTATGTAGCAGTATTGCAAAAAATAAAATTAGTTGAATTATCTGACCAAATTGTCTTACATTTACCGCGTCGAAAAATAAAACGCTTTAAACATGCTAAACACGATTGAGATGTAAGATCTGATATTATTCCTAAATGAATCGCCTTTGTAATGAAGCACACAAAACATGTAACATAAGCCTTATAAGTCGGAGAATTGCGAATTCTTTTAGTTGTAATGTTAAATAGTCCACATAAATCAACTCCTACAACCAGTGTTTAAACTCATTTTTTCGTTTCCTTCTTTAATCTTTTTTTTCTCTCTTTGTAAAAGCCCAGCAAACGTGTCTTAAGTAACACATGCAAGACAAACTCAAGACTTGTTATGGTAACAAACCCAAGTCAGTCAAAAGACAACTCCATGTATTTGGGACGAAGAGTCTTCAAAGACATGTCTTGTGGTCGTTATTTGTAACATGTATACAAGATGTCTTGGGTAACATGTCTGGTGGTCGTTATTGGTAACATGTCTGGTGGTCGTTATTGGTAACATGTCTGGTGGTTGTTATTGGTAACATGTCTGGTGGTCGTTATTGGTAACATGTCTGGTGGTCGTTATTGGTAACATGTCTTGAGTTTGTCTTCCATATGTTACTTAATACCGTAGACAGACACAGAGTTAATCGCGATTTTCAGTTGTGATTTTTGTCAAAAATCGTGTTGTGGAAACAAAATAATCCGGTTTAAGTGAAAATCGTGTAATGGCAGTTGGCTTTCATTACACAATCTTCACAAAAAACTGGATTATTTCGTTTTCACAACGCGATTTTTGACAATCGGGATAAACGAAAATCGCGAATAATTTTGTGCCTGTCTACCGTGTAAGATACATTTCCTCGTTTGTTAACACTTTTTGTTTTATTTTAATCACAAATAAATATTGTATTGAATTTAAAATATTTAAAGAAAAATATTTTTTATATTTAAATTCAATATTTATTTCTTTTATACCCACAAAAAAAAATTAAACACATCACCATCTGCTCAAAAATAATAATAAAAACTATAAAAAATGGCGAAGTATAATGCTTTTTGTGCTTTGGTGTCGATAACGAAGCGGTTTTTGAAGACATTTTCAAGACAACCAAAAGACATGTTACCATTCCTTCTATTTCCCACCGATAGGAGCGCTTTAAATTACATTACGTTTGTGTCTCTAGTAACATACTGAAGACAACCGCAAGACATGTTGCCTAAGAAATTTGTCTCTTTTTAACCAGTGTAATTTCATATTATTTTCTCTATCCCAGACAAGCACAAGACTTGTTACCAAAGACAAAAAATTTGCTGGGAGGTAACAAAAAAATATTTTTGTTTGTTTCTTTCCCCGGGAACGAAATCGAAAAAAGTAAAATATCTCTCCTCATATAAAAAACAAAAGATAGGAGAGGAGAGATATTTTATTTTGTTGGATTTCGGGAAAGGAACAAAACAAAATTTTTTTTCTTTTTTCGCAAAAAGAGAATAAATAAAGGAACGAAATTTGAATTTAAACACTGCCTACAACATAAAATGGTGGAGCAGGGGTTGTTCTTTCTGTAGGCAAAGATCCCATCATTTGGGTTTGAATTTTTTGGTTAGCCCTAAAGCAATTTATACATCGTCGTACAATCTTTTTTGCGCAATTTTTTTCATCAATTGGCAAATATTTTTGACGAAATAGCGACAAGAGTAATTGAGGAGGAGCATGCATATTTTTCACATGTTCTGTTCGAAATATCATTTCTGTAAAATGATGTTTAGCTGGTAATAAAATTTGATGTTTAGCGTCGTAGCTAACCGATGTATTTTTTAATCGACCTCCTACTCGAAGAATATTGTTGTTATCTAAAAATGGATTCAAAGTAATTGGTTTATGTCCGCAAAAAATACCTGCTGAACACTTTTTATTATGATAATTAAAGATTCATTAAGTTCCTCTAAAGACAGTTACACACTGCGATATAAATTTTCTTTAGATCGGATTTTAAAAATTCTCTTACAGTATAGCTCAGTATGCAGCTCGCGCTAAGAGAAATTTTCCATACAAATTTGACGTAAAATTTAGCTAGCTAAATAAAATAATTTTTTTTTAGCTGACAATTTCGCTGAGCGGTATGCACCTTTGCGTGAAAAATTTGAAAAAATATCAGTTGTTTCATTCAAATCTAGATTGCGCCACCATAAATTCTCCAAACATTTTAGCCGCAATTTATCTCATAACGACAATAATTTGAAGATAAATTTTGACGGTTTTGAATTTTGATTCATTTTATAATCGAAGTAGCCACGAATTAAAATTATTTATTTTTATATAAATAAAGAAGACAGAAATCAAAATGGCCGACCAACATTACGAAGTCGAATATTTAGAGGATTATTTGGATGACGATAATGCTGTGGATAGTGTGGATATAATAATCCAAACCGTTGAAAGCAAATCCGCAAAAAAATTACAAAGAAAACCCAAAAGTCGAAAAAAAATGAGTTCAATTCAGTGGAAAAAAGAAAGTTATGTGCGCTAGTGAAAATCAATCCATGTATTTGGAAATTAGAAGACAAACTTCATAAAAATTGCCATGCTGTTGCCGGTGCTTGGTCCCAGATAGCCAAAGAAATGGAAAAACAAGGTAAAATAATAATTTAACTTATTGCAATAATTATACATATGCATGCTAAACATTTATTTTATTAAAATTTAGTTGAAGAGTGCAAATCAGCCTGGAAATCTCTAAAGGATAGCCAACGCTATCATAAATTAAAGGCGAGAAAACCATCAAAATCCGGAAATCCAGCTCCTGATCATGACATGGATATGGATGAAGAAGACTTGTTTTTCAACGCGGATGAAATGATTGATTGGGAATTCGACAGAGACATGTCATTCATATCATCTGCATCTTCAGATAGCAGGAGACGGTAAGATTTAGCCTTAATGTCCATGACAAAATTTTTTCTAAAAACTTGTACGTCATCTATTCAGAACGTTTTCTACAAGTACAAGGGATGAGGACTCACAACAACATGAAAGTGGCATTGAAGACAGTAATGCTTCAAATTATTCCAATGCAAGTTTGTTCGTTTATTTCCAAAATTTTATTTTTAATTCGCAAATTATTTATTCAAAATAGATGGGGAAAAGAAATTCAAAAGCTGCGGTTGCATTGAGCAGTGCGGAAAGCTTAACAAACTCCCTCAATGTGTTTATAAATTTGAAAAAAAAAAAATGCCATCGACTTCTCGAGATTCTGTGCGTTACCAACAAAAACACGAGGTGATTTTAAATAATTTAGACAGGATACTGCAGAAGTTACCTGACGATGTAGTTGAGGAATTAAATTTCAAATTCCAGGAACAAACACTGGAGCAAATCCGAAAATTAAATGGACATTTGAAATAAGAATTTGAAATATATTTTTGTTTAATTATCAATTTTATTGTTTAATTACATAGCTATTTCATTAGAAAACTGAATTAAGAAAAAATATTATTCCAAAAACACGGACCTGCGTTGCCACTCCAATGCGCCGACTTCCGAATTCACGTAATCTTTTACGGCGTCTCGTACAGCTTTGCCAACATTATTCTGCCTGCCGGCATTAACTGAAATTCTGCTCGAGAATAGAGAACTTTGATTGATTTTGTTTCGCCAAACTCCTTGTACCAGCTTTCCATTCTCATAATAATCGGCGTAATTGGGCGGTACGTAACTCATTTTATTTGATTTTATTAAATAATTATGCAGATAACAACAAGCTGTTACTATTTTTTGTGCTCTGTCAGTTCCGCAGAACATTGTCCTCTTCAGGCAAAGCCATTTTGCACATAGAATACCAAAAGTATTTTCCACCACGCGCCTTGCTCTACTGAGTCTGTAATTAAATACGCGTTCTTGGTCAGTCAAGCGCTGTGTCCTGCGAGGTACGTACGGCTTCAAAATCCGTTTATGTAAGGGGAATGATCGTCGCCGACAAAATAAAATGGAAGTTGTATATTCCCAATGGAACAGTCTTCCGGAAAAGGCATTTCATCCGCTAGAACCGCTTGCCCAAATTTGGTTGCACTAAATACACTAGCATCACCTTCACTGCCTTGTGCTCCAATATCTAAATATTGAAATCTGTAATTTCCATCAGCAACACCCATCAAAATAATACTATGGAACTCCTAAAAGAAACACGTTTAAATTAAATTTTCGCAATTTATGTAATTACTATCTTTACTTTATGGTTATAAAAAAGGCTCCCGGAATTAACTGGACATTTTAACGCAATGTGTTTACCATCAATTGCACCGAGGCAGTTTGGAAAGTTCCAACTGGCATTAAATTGATTGGCTGTGTCCAGAAAAGAGTCCTTACTTAATATTGGTATTTCAGCTTTTAAAGCAATGGCAATTGCATCGCTCACTTCATCCAATATTTTACCAAAATGTTACTTGCTGATACGGTACATTGATGACATATGCCTTTGTATTGTACCGGATGCAATATATCTGTGAATAACAGGCACCTTTATTATTATCAATTTTTTGTGTGCAGAAATCAATACATAAAGTTTCGTTGCCAATATATAAAACTCAGTGTACTTGAACAAAGAAAGACGTATGTAGCTATTTATTTTAAAATACAATAAGCTAAAATTTCTTACTCCAAAACGATAGCGAGCTTCTCTTTCGGACTGATTCCATCATTTGGTCGGGATTGGATTTTGGGCATTAATAATGGCTGCAACATTTGGTACAAGTTGTCAAAATCTATCACATTCATATGGAAGTTTTCGTAAAAAATTCTCGAATTGGCTCTCATATCATTAAACTAGATAAATTAAAATAAGAGCAAATATCAAAACAATTAATGAAATAAACAAAACAAACAACCAAATTAAAACATACATCTTTAAAGCGTCCCATGTTTCGCCTGTCTTGTAAATAAGGATTTACTCTATAAACAGGGCTTCTTCGTTTTACACCATATTTTATTAATTGAACAGCAACGGCTGCAACAATAAAAATTATATCCTCTTCGTCACTGGAATCCATTATTTTGAATACTTTTTATAAACTTCTTAGCAATTTTGAACAATTTTTTAGAAGTGTCAAAAAGTAATAAACAACAGAAATTTCAATCAAAAACAAACGAATAAAAAAAAAAATTAAATTTATCTCTACACAAATTTTTAGCTTGTCGATTTATCTGTAATTTAATGGAGACTTGTGGAGACCGCGTTAAAATTTCTCTTAGCACGAGCTGCATACTGAGCTTATACCAAAATACGAACAAGAGTTTGAAGTTTGAATATTTTTCAATAACAACGTTCAAATCGGGTGCAATCAAGGATACCATAGCCAAATTTTTTAATTTAACTTTAGAAACGTCAGTCTCAAATTCATGAACAGATGGAACATTCTGCCGAGTAATATCATAATCCAAATATAAAAATGGTGGGTTCCACCTTAAATCTAAATTGTTTAAAATTAACGGTAATACGCCTCTTGATACAAGATCCGCGGGATTATTTAATGAATTTACATGGTTCCAAACAAAATTATTAGTGAGTTCTGAGCCAATTTACACATGTTTTCTTGCATTAGGTTTCTCTGCTTTCAAAAAACCAATTTGCATTTACACGCGTTTTCTTGAAACGTGATTCTTTTGAATTATTCGTCTATGTATGTGTAAAAATATTTCTCGTCGCATACTTGGTATAGAAATAAAAATATGACCTTCGGAAATTTTATATAATTTTTTGTTTGTATTAGTGCAGAGAAACACAAGAATCACAAAAAAATTTTGTTGAAAAAAGAATCTCAAAAATATGACCTTCGAAATCAGTTTATGGAGAGAGGGGTAAGGAAACGAGGAAAGAAACTGATGCAAGAAAACACGTCTGAATCGGCTCTGAGCCAATTCACACATGCTTTCTTGCATTACGTTTCTCTGCTTTCAAAAAATCAGTTTTCGTTTAGACGTGTTTGCTTGAATCAGTTTCACTGTTGTTATTTATCTATGTATGTGTAAAAATCCTCTAGTTAAAAAAAATGAATAGCAGAGCATATATGTATTAGAACTGATGAAGAAAAAATTAAAAAAATATTTTTTGTACATTAAATAAATTCATGATCAAAGTAATTGTATTTGTAGTAAAAAGACAGCAAAAATTTTAATTTTATAAATAATTTTATAAAAATCATAATTTTTTGATTTAAAATAAACAATATATTTTAGTGATTTGTGAATTTGTTAGTTTTATATAATATAAAAGTTTTTCATCAAAATATTAAATTGTTGTTCCTTTTTTTTGACAGTACATTGGTATGGATTAAAATAAAATTAATTTACAATCCATTTTTTTATTACATATTTCATTAAAATATAATGATTTTCCGCGCATAATAGTTGTACGTGTAAATTAATTACGTAATATTAAATTACATAATTTCATAGGAACGGAAATGGATACCAATTTTCAATTACGGACAAATCCCTCATTTCTACAAGAAGATGATGATTTTGATGATGCTACAGTTGTGTCTATGATGTCAGCAGCTGCTTGTTCTTTTTTATTAGCAGCTGAAATAGAAGAGAATGCAGCAAACGATTTGGAAGATTCAGAAAGATTAAGACGTTGTTGGATTAAAGACTACAGAAAGAATCGTGATCGATTTGGAAATACACAAAACCTCATGAAGGAGCTGAAGCCAAATTCAGCAGACTATAAGAATTTTATTCGTATGGATGAAGATTCTTTCAATTTTATTTTGTCAGCAATCCGGTCAGATATTTCCAAAGAAAGTACGTGCATGAGGGAAGCTATAAACCCAGAGGAAAAACTATCGGTTACATTAAGGTTTTTAGCTACTCGAGAAAATTTTCAGGAGTTGGACTACTATTCAAAATTTGTCAAAATCATTTTTATCGACAGCAATTTTGGAAGTTTGTGATGCTATTTACAAACATTTAAAGGATGATTTTTTAAAGGTAAATCAATTACATTTCATCAATTGCATTTATTTCATTTATTACATTAATAACATGTTATTTAAGTTTCCGACAACAACACAAGAGTGGACAAAAATCGCAGACGATTATAGCGTGAAATGGCAGTTTCCAAACTGTTTAGGCGCCCTAGATGGTAAACATATTGCATTCAGACCATCGAAAAAAAAAGCACAGCTCTATTACAACTATAAAGGATATCACAGCATTGTACTTCTTGCCCTTGCAGATGCCTATGGAAAATTTGTATTCATTGACGTTGGATGCAATGGCAGGGTCAGCGATGGAGGTGTACTTCAACGGTCAAATTTTATGTACCTACTACAACAACCAGAGAAATATTTGCCACCAACAAAATTAATTGGAAATTCCAGATTACTGCCTCATGTATTCATTGCTGATAATGCGTTTCCATTATCAGAACATATGATGACACCGTACCCCTTCACAACCACCAATGAAATAAAGAGAACATTTAATAGCAGATTAAGTCGAGGTCGGCAGACTGTTGAACGAGCGTTTGGAATATTAAGTAATCGCTTTCAAATATTTCAAAAAACGATAAATCTTCGTGAAGATAAGGTGAAAATAATTGTGCGATGTTGTTGTGTCCTGCATAATTTTCTTATAACAAGAAGCCGGTGGTATAGAGAAGAAATTCATGAATATAATCCAGAAAATGCCGCAGTACAAAGAATTCATGGAATATTTCAGTAATTAAGGCTCACTATAATATACATGTACAAATATTATTATTAAAAAAAATAAAACATTTTTTCTTATACGAAATTAAATTTTTGCGTTTTACTTTCACTTGGTGGCTCAGTGGATTCGATTGTCCGTCCATTTATTTGAATTTTTTTAACTAAGTTGCCTTTTTGTAGTTTCGGATGCTAAGTTGGCTTTGTACGTTACGACTATGATTTGTGTTTGTGAAACAAGCTGTACATTTTTTTTAAATGTAAATAAAAAAACAAATTTTTAATTTTAAATCTTTATTGGGTTTTAATTTTAATGATTTAATATTATTTCGGAATCTTCAATAATGTAATCTTCGAAAACGTCATCTATCGCTTCCTGCAACAAACTTTTTGTTGGTGTTGATTGTTTATTAGCGCTTTTTATTAATATGTTACGTAATATGATAGGATGTTGTTTTTGTAAATTATGAGGGGATGATTGAGAGGAATGGTGGGTCTTAATGTACGACGGATTTTTTACATTTCCTATATATGTTTGGACAGGTAAAGCTGGACAAGGCGGAGTACTGGATACTGGAGCAAAATCAGATAACACAGGCTTTATTATCTGAGGATAATTACTTGGTGAGGTTGAAGTGGTTGAAGATAGTGAACTTAAGCTTAATGGAGAAGAATTTGGTGTACTAGGGTGGCACTTGATGTACGATGGAATTTTGATTTTTTGTGCTGTTTGTACAGCTGAGGATAAATATGTCGGATTATTGGAAAATTCAGTAAAATTTGATAAAATAGGATTTGTTTTCTGGGGATAATTAATTGACGAGGCTGAGGTAGTTTTACTTGATGAACTTATGGATAATGAAGAGGAGTTTGTTGTATAAATATGGGATCCGATGTGCGATGGTATTGATGGTGAATATTGCGGACTACTGGATATTGGAATGAAATTAGAAGAACTATTTGTTATTTGGAGATAATCAATTGGTGAGGTTGAGTTTGTTGAATAAGGTGAATTTGAGGATGATGGAAAGGGAATTGATGTACGAAGGTTGGAGTTAGTGGGTAGTGGTGTGAAGTTACAAGAAGCAGGTTTTATTATCTGGGGATAATTAATTGTTGAGGCTGAGGTGATGGAAAATTGGGAAGTTTTAGATGTTGGAGTGGAACTCCGAATAGGTTGATTTATGTTCGTGCCTGTTTGGTGGTCAAATATCGGGTTAAAATAATTTCGGTCCTCAAATATTCGTTTCTCATCAAATATTCTTTTGTTAACGAGCTGCAGAATTTCCAATTTCAAGTTGGCAAAAGTCTGTTCGAGCATTATTTTTTTTAGTTCACTGCATAAATATGTGCAGAACACCTCTTCTTTTGTTAACGGCTTTCTTTCTGAGCGACCCTCCATAAATTTTTTTGCCATTTGTAGGGTTTCTAAACCATCTGCCTGTAATTGCTGGGACAGACTGGCTTTGTTGGTTTTTCTTTTCTGAAAATATATATAAAGAAAATACTTTTATAAAATATGGAAAACTTTTTTTTAAAAGCGAAAAATTTTGCCATTTATGTGACTTACTTTTTTAGTGTTGTTGTTAATATTTGGTTCTTGTGATGTCTCAGAGTCTTCTATTCCAATCTGAAAATTGAAACTATGCCGCTTCTTTTGGAATTTATAATTTTTTGGTTTTCTTTCCAAAATTGGGATTGTAATGTTCTTATTTTTGATTTAATCGCTTTTATTGTCACCATTGGTTTAAGATTTTTTAGTTTTAGTAGAATTAAATTATATTTTTCATTGCGTTTAATTTTGTTGACAAAATTTTTATCCATTGGACTATATAAGCACGGATACTTTTGGTATTCTCGAATTAATTCTAATGTTTGTCCCCGATTCCAATTATCCGTTTGATAGTCCAAATTTTCTGCCATGTTTACAAAATTATCTAAATCTCAATTCTCAAATTTTTTTCTTGTATTTTTTGTTTCGAAAAATAATCAATTAAATCAATATGAAATCAATATCGCACTATCCGTGCAATAAAACGATAACTCAAAAACATCGTTTTTCAGGAGAAGGCTTTGAAGTTTGAAATTATGAAGGAGTCCCATGTAAAAACGTTTCATTAAAGTTGAATTACTTGTGCAGGAGGACCTGAAGGTAAATACTGGTTAGACAGGACGATAGAGCACCTTGCACAGATTTCAAAAGTGCAATCATGCAATAACGCGATAAGTAGTACTTATCGTTTTATTGCACGGATAGTGCGTATGAGATACTTCGTATAGAAAAAAAAAAAAAAAAATATGACCTTCGGAAATTTAATATAACTATTTTGTTTGTGTTAGTGCAAAGAAACAGAAGAATTACAAAAAAAATTTGTTGAAAAAAGAATCACAAAAATATGACCTTCGAAATCAGTTTATAGAGAGAGGGGTAAAGAAACGAGGAAAGAAACTGATGCAAGAAAACACGTCTGAATCGGCTCTATACTCTATATAAGAGACAAAGACAACGTTTTTTTTTTTGTTTTTTATTTTATAGAAAAACAATTTTGCTATAAAATAAAAAACACGTTGGCTTTGTCTCTTATATGGGGTCTCAAATTATTTTTCTCTTTTCGTTTTTTTTTGACTGTCAGTCAATTTTTCTCATGGAATTGAGGCATTAGTCGTGCCAAAAGTAGTGCTGCACACAGCTCGAGACGAGGAAGAGATAACGTTTTTAACGAGGCAACTCTAGATTTATTACAAATTGCACTGAAGTATTACCAGTATGATTGATAGTTTTTATATAGACGCATATGCAAATCCGTGAAGTTCTAATTTTGAATTACCTTCTGCTATACAACGTTTTAATTTAATTTTATTAATTTCACTTAAAGTTGATCTGAAAATTTCCCAAGTTGATGACAATTGTAATGGTAAGTGCTCATCCCATTCTAATTTGGCTTTCCACAGGACTTGAATAAATATTTTAGAAGCAATAATAACTGACCCAATGGGTCATACAGTTTTGGAATGTCAGAGATTTCCATACATTTTGTTAAGCCTTTGGAAACTTCCATAGGTTGAAGTTTAAATGCAGACGAATCGGAATTTGGATAATAAATTAACCCCAAAGTTTTTATTGGGTCGTTATCAATGAAGTTGAAGCTATTAATTTCCCTATGCTTCTTAGGTATTTTCGATAATAACTCATGGGAATTCGAGGTCAATTTACAAAGAACAGCCCTCCTGCCTCACATAGTTTACTTAAATCATTATAAATTTTGAAAAGTTCATTTAAATCATTAGAGCTTGTTAATACATCGTCAATATAGAAGGCATTTTCCAAAAGACTGGCTGTGGCTAAATACGATGTGGCTAAATACGATGCCGATGCGGTACCATAAGTTACCGTTGTTAAGTGATATGTTTCTGTTAAGTTGTTACTGTTCTTGTTAAGTGACTGCAATGGTAGTTGGTCTAGAGCTATATTGATTTGCCTGTACATTTTGAAATTGTCAGCAGTCACTACATACGTATATTTCCTAAATCGCAAAATAATATCAAATATATTTTGTTGGAGTGTAGGGCCAACTCGAAGAGCATCATTTAATGAAATATTGGTTGAAGACTTGGCTGAGCATTAAAACACGACGCGCAATTTGGTCATGGAACTCGAGGGTTTTATAATCGCATGATGCGGCATGAAATAAGAACAATAATTGATTTCATTGCATTCAAGAGCTAAATTCAAGTGCCCTAATTCAATATGCTCCTTAATGAAAATCGAATATTCTACCTTAAATGACGGATTAGCACTAAACTTATTTTCGAGGTATTTGAATCGTTTCAGAGCTTGATCCTTTGATGATCCGGGGAATTTGATTTTTTTATTTGTTGGTGATTTAACCGTAAGCCTTCCTTTAGAATCTCGATTAACAGTATTTTTAAAATGTTTCTCACATAATTGCTGTTCATTCGAAATAAATTGGCCAGGAGAATATGACTCTAATTCCCAAAACTTTTTTATTAGTTCTTCTAATGGAGGTAACGATAAACAAAAATTATTTATAGAACAATTATTTTGTTGGCATTTTCCACTAACGATGTACCCGAATACGGTTTCTTGGAACGTTGGAGAATTACCATCAAATGTATACTTATCCCTGGTAACATAGGTTTGATGAATTCATCGATGAATTCATGGATTATATAGGAATTTCAATTTTAAAGAACTGGTGATGTCATTAATGATTTTTTTGGAAAATTCATCACTGATGGGATTAGTGGGGTCGCACATAATTTTAATAGGAATTTCACCACAGAATAAATGGACTCATTAATGAATCTTCAAAGAAAATTCATCACTGATGGAATCAATGAATCCATAAGATATTTCATTATTAATTTCAGAATGTTTTATTATGAAAGCGCTAATGAATTCCTAAATGGTGGAATCAGTGATATCATTAAACATTTCATAAGGAATTTTAGTGTATTATTATTAGTGTGAGAATAGCCAATTCATCATGTAGTGTTTTCTATTCCAATGACATAAAAACTCATACCAATTTATTAAATTTCGTATATTTATTTAATTCATTAATTTTTTCAATTATTGATTTAATTTACCACTTCATACTATATACATATTAGAATAACAAAACTAAAATTAAATTATGCCAAAAGCATAATTAGGTATTTTATAACTAAATTAAATTAAATTTTATTTTAAACCTAAATTAGGGTGATGAACGGTTTGTTGTCCAGCTATTTTATTCTAAGAATTGAAAATTATTTAAAAGCTAAGAAAATTAAATGTTGTACATTTTTTTACCTTATTTTTGGCCGAGCTGTTTGCTTTATTAAAACGGTTGTGCGATTTTAATATAGATTTCCGCAATTCATTTTCGTATTCCTTTCTAGTAAATTCTGGAGATACCCTCCCGGCGCAAAAATGTATACAGCAAAATTGTACAGCTTACGAACAGTTTATGAACGCTTTTTTTTATAACACACTACTACATTTACATTCTAAACACAGTACTGTCAATTATATCTTGCTCTTCCAATATTACAAAGGGAAGATTTCCTGGTGTCAAATGTGGTGGACCTTGTATGAAACCATTCCATATCAAATGCGCTCGCATATCTGATGATCTTCTACAAGGCATCAAAAATCGATCTGTGAATTGGTTATGTGAAGACTGTCGTGCAACGTCAAACCAATCAATTATGGATGATGATCAGGTTGCGTCGGACTCGGCAAATATGAACGTTAGTTTATCCGATGTTATGACCCAGCTTAAACGCATGGAAAGTAAGCTATCAGCACTTGAAGATTTAAAAACCATTGTTACATCGTTAAAATTTGAATATGAGGAAATCAAGTCGAAAGTTTGTGTTTTAGAGGAAAAATTGCTTGTGCAAGACAACAAATTACGTCATTTGGAAGCTGAAATCGATAAACCAAATCAACAGCAAAATGTATCCAACATTATTATCAGTGGCTTACCATCTAACCATGAAGACATTCGTAGTTTAATAACTTGTGTTATCAAAAAAATAGGGGTGAACATAAATGGTGATCAAATAGTCTCAGTTGAGAAGATCGATAAAAAAATTACTGTCAACGCTGCTGCAAATAGAAACCACTTCAAGCCATTGTTAAGAGATTTCTTTATTGTGAAACTAAACTCAACTGAACTTAAAAACAATATTTTAATGCAAATGCGAAAACACAAATCACTGTCTACTCAAGATTTGGATGTATTTCTACCAGTAAACCATCCAGTCCAGCGTATCTACATTATGCATCACTTAACAGCGTTCCAGTCAAATTTATACCGTGAGGCTAAAAATATAAAAACATTATATAAGTATAATTATTTATGGTGCAAAGCTGGACAAATATATTTACGGAAATCTGCAGGGTCTGATGTTCATCGAATTGCTTCGGTCAACGATATTTTTCGGATTAAAAACATTCACAAGAAAATTGAAGGCAATACATCTGATTGAACTATCTGGGAACCTGGAAATTTATAGATTGTTAAGTATTGTGATTTATTTACCTGTACTAGCTCAGTTTTTATTTTTTCTTGTGTTTTTATTTTATTTTATGTCGATTTCATCGCCACTATCAATTGTTTTGTCTATTTACATTTCCTTAACCGATTTAATTATTCAAATTTTTTTGTGTTTAATTTCTTTTACGTTGGCACTATTGAATATTAATGCTATGAATGTAAAGCACGATATAAGTTATTTTTGGTCGTTTTACTCGTTTTTTGTTTTTTCTAATATTTTTAATTTTTACGTAAACATATTTTTTCTTATCATTAAGCGAATTTTAAATTCAACGCGATATTCTATGATTATTGCTCTATATTATATTTTTGCTCAATTTATTATTATCATTGTTTGTAAGTTATTTTTGATTTGCATCTTTTATGAGTAGTAAATATAGTATACTGCACCAAAATATTCGAAGTTTAAGAGCAAATTTTGATATGTTTAGTACGTTTGTAGCCAGTCTGAATACTCTACCTGATTTGATTTTTGTTTCTGAAATTTGGATTTATTCGAACGAAACAACAGAATTCAATTTGCCTAATTACAGCTTTAAAGCTTGCTGTAACGATAATTACCGCGCCGGTGGAGTTGGTGTCTTTATACATAAAAATCTAACAGTTATATCATGCTGTACTTGTAATTGGATTTCAGCTGATGTTCTTAGATTGGACATTCAACTAGGTAAAAATGTTTGGATTTTTCTGTGTTTTTACCGTTTTTGTAATAGTGATCTTAATGATTTTTGCAATAATTTAGATAATTTGCTGGGAACAATTAACAATAATAACATAGTGATCTTAGGTGATATTAATATAAATCTATTGAATAACGTAAGCTGTTTTAACTACCAAGCAATGCTTGCATCATATGGATTCCTCAGTGTATCTAACAATCCAACTAGGAATCTATCATGTTTAGACCATGTTTTTGTTAAATCCAGTAGTACATATACTTTTAGTATTGATAATTTACCAATACATTTTTCCGATCATAATTTAATTACCCTCAATATTTGGGCAGAATCGAATAGACCTGTGATATGTTATAGTGGAAAGAGTTCAAAAGTTAATTATGACAAACTTAGAGATCGTCTTCTAGTTGAAAACTGGGATCTTGTTTACCATGAAAAAAATTGTAATACAGCATTCGATATTTTCTTAAATAAATTAATTTCCCATATTGAACTTTCAAAAGAAACAATTACTTATCGCAGTAGCAAGAAGTTAAAGCCCTGGATGAATTATTATCTTTTGTGTAAAATTAATAAACTTAAAAAATTTTCTAAAAAATTAAGAAGGTATCCAAATAACACTCGGTTAGAAAATTATGTAAGAAAACTCTCTAAGCATGTAAATATGACTGTTAAACGGGTCAAAAGAGTATATTACAAAGATAAATTTGGTTTAATAGGGAATAATCCTAAGCTTATGTGGAAGGAAATTGATGATATTTTGGGTAGAAATACGTCCCAAAACAAAAACCAAATAACACAAATTTATGAATATCAATCAAATGTTCTTCTTACTGATGATCAGAATATATGTAATGAATTTAATAAATTTTTTATAAATGTTTCATCCGATATAACTTCCAATATTTTTCCTAATAGTACTAACAGTGGAGAGCAGAAACAATTTATTTTTGGAAACCGAGATAGTTACTGTACTTCTTGTTATTTCGATGAAATTAATTCTTTGGAGATTATTTCTGAAATTCAGAAGTTAAAAAACAAACATTCTAAAGGATTTGATGGAGTAGATAATATCATTGTTAAAAATTGTGCCTGGTATTTGGTTGATGTATTAAAATTTTTATTTAATTTAAGTCTAAAGAGCGGAATTTTTCCAGACGCCTTAAAAATAGCTGTTGTTATTCCAGTTTTTAAAAAGGGTGATGCTCTGCAATTAAACAATTACCGACCGATCTCACTATTGAGTACTTTTTCCAAATTATTTGAGAAATTAATTAAACGACGATTAGTCTCTTACCTTGGTAAAATAAAATTTTTTAGTGATCACCAATTTGGATTCATAGAAGGAAAATCTACGGAAGAAGCTCTTTTAAATTTTCTGAGCAATATTTATTTAGCAATTAACAACTCTCAGAAATGCTCAGCAGTATTTTTGGACATTTCAAAAGCATTTGATACTGTTAACCATGACATACTCATAATGAAATTGTCAAGTATTGGTGTTAGAGGCAAAATATTAGATTGGTTTATAAGTTACCTTCGTAAGCGTAGTCAAATTGTAAAAATTAATAATGTGAATAGTCCTCCAGGTCTTCTAAAATGTGGTGTTCCTCAGGGCTCAGTTTTGGGGCCCTTATTGTTTTTAATTTATTTCAATTCTATCTTTGAAATTAATCTGAGAGGGTGTGCTACAGCGTTTGCAGATGATTTGGCTTTGACATATGCGTCTAATGATTACGTTGATATTCAACGGTTTATCTATATTGATTTATGCACTCTAAGTAAATGGTTTTTTTATCATCGGCTTGTTGCTAGTGAAAAATCTAGAATTATGCATTTTAGACGGCCCGACATAACAGTTGATCAAAACTTTTTCAAGTATCACGTATACCCGTGTGATAAGAATCCATGTTTTGGGCAATGTTTTGATTTGCCCTGCATAAATGAGTTTAAATACTTAGGTGTAACAATTGACTCACAGCTAAATTGGACCTCCCACCTAACTAATATCAGGAAAATTGTTATTACTGCAGTGCATAAATTTTATAATCTTCGACCTTTGTGCCCTTCTTTTATTTTAAGAAGGTTATATCATGCTCTTGTTGAATCTATCTTAATGTATGGTATAACTAGTTGAGGTGGAATTTACTTTGCTAATATTGCAGATCTTTTTGTAGCGCAAAAAAGAATTATCAAATTAATTTATGCTTGTCCAAGGAATACACCCACTATTCCGCTTTTTCGCGAGTTAAACTTGTTGCCTCTAAGGTATTTGTATGTTTTTAAAGTATTGAAAATGTTTTTTGTTCGTAGCAATAGTTATCATAGTCGAATATACCACGTGTATAATATGAGAAATCCAAACAATTTTGTCGGTCTTCGTTGTAATAGTGAAAGGTTTAGAAGATTTTATTTATATATGGCACCTTATTGGTTCCATCTTTTACCTAAAAATGTCAAAATGCTTCCATCTGCGCAGAAACATAAATTTAACAGGGAAATTCGGACTTGGTTACTTGACATCGATGATATCGAGCAATATTTTTAGTATAAATGTTAATTTATCATACATTATGTTCTAATGTGCCGTCGTGTAGTTAAATATATCTATTTTAATAACTGAGCTTGTATTTTGTTGAAGATTATTGTTAATTATGTAAACAAAGAATATTATATAAATTTTAATTAAAATTTGTTTTAAATTGCTCCACTACAGACATAATGTCTATAGGAGCTGTACTTTATTTCATATTTTATAATGTTGTTTCAACTAGATTTTAATTTTGTATTTATTTTATTGAAATAAAGATAGTAATAATAATAATAATATCTCGCAGCTTTGTTTTATTTTCAATTTTGTTTGTACAAATTAAATTAAAGTTGCCGTATTGTGAAATTTTAAAAACTTTTGACAATTATTGTTAAATTTTCGCGGTATGAGCAGCATGATATCCATAATATCGTATAAAAATCATAAAAATAAATATTTTAAAAGGTATTTAAGCAATATTCGTAGAACTTAATCTATGTATGATTAAAACATTTTATTTCATTTCAGAAGGATTAATCATTAACAAATTTGACACGTTATGTCTTGTGATGCCGACTAATATTTAATTAATTTTTCTTAGTTACAACATATCGGAGGTATATCGGATTCAACCCATGAAAAATATGTTCGAAAATATTATATTTGAATACAATAAAAATAAATTTTATTTAAAACACAATTTATTTGTATTACATATATTGATTTCTTTAAAAATTATATACTTGTGACATAATCCACACCGTACGTAAATGTTACACCTATGTGGCTCAAAAACGTTATGCTAAAACAGTTCGTAAACGTTACGTTTCGACGTACACATTACGAACAGTTTAATACACACTAATACATACACAAGTCTTCGCAAATTTGTTTCACTTCTCATGTGACAAAAGTACACATTACGTACTACATTTGTACTGTTTTAGTGTAACGTTTACGAACTCCTTAGTATAGCAAAGTCTTCGTAAACCGTACGTTTATGATACACCTGGTCTGGAGGGTACTTCTAAATAAATTTGAAATTAATATACAATTAATAATTGCTGTGTTTTTTTATAAGTCTCGATAGATCTATTCAGATATTTGCAAAAATAAAAAATGGGAAATTATAGCTACTCCTATCATCCACTTAAAAATACTAGCACTCGCATCAGCACTAAGAATTGTGTTTATTTTGACAACGCTACGCCATGTTGTTTTCATTATATTTTGTTATTCCAAAAGTATAAATACATTAGGAAAAGTGCGAATACATTTTATCCATATATAAAAATGAGACGGACACATTAAAACTTTTTTTTTTTTCAAAATGCTACTATGATCTTTTAAATGTTGAGCAACTCTTACGAAAAATGATAAACAGGTTCATTTTCCGATTTTTTAATTCTTTTTCGCTAAAAAAAGTTGTGGATTGCGGTAAGTAGTATTAAATAACACATTTTGAATATGCATCTTCATAATGGAAGGAAATAATACTAAAATTAATACTTTTATCGTACATATTCTGTCTTTTAAAATAGAGCAACAGATTAAATGTAAATTAGCTACTAGTTTCCTATTGTATGATAGATGTACTAAAAATTGACTTTGGTATGCGTCCATGCTAAAATACAAATTTTTAATTTGTGTCTTTACTCATAAAAGGGAAAATCTGTAGTCTCGATAGCATATCTGGATAAAAAGCAAGATTTTCATGTACAATTAATAAGTTATGTAATTCAAGAAAATGAATTAAAAACGATAAACTGTTGAATAAAATGTTATTCTTGATTAAAATAAACTGAATCAATTGCAGTTTAACCACAAAAATAGAGAACATCTGGATGCGATCTATCGAGACTTATAAAAAAACACGGCTAATAAGTGTTCAATTATTTGTAACTTACGATATAAAATGTCTCTGAAAATTTTAAGGGTTGGGTACAGTTGCCCGAATGACAAAATACCGTTTACAAAATCCCGTATACATAATACCGTATTACAAAATCCCGTATTATAAAACCCCGTATCGCAAAATCCCGTATGCCAAAATCCCGTATGCCAAAATCCCGTATTCTATCATGATACATCGCCTTAGGTTAGGTTAAAAATCGCGCGATTTTTAACCTAACCTAAGCCGATGTATCATGATAGAATAGAAGATATGTGGTCATGTATGTGTGTGTGTTTGTGTGTGTATTTGTGTATGGGTCATAAAAAGCAAAAAAATTACAAGGGACAGGAACTTGGAACAGAAAAAAAGAGAAAGTTTACTCCAATAAAAAATAAAATCGATCTTTATAAAATAACTAGCTGGAGTACTCGGCTTTGCCCGGGATAAAATGAATATGTTTTGTTTTATTTTAGAAAAGTAATAAACTTCAAATTTTTCATCTGTACCTATTAAAGCAAATAAAATTAAATAATTGTAGTTTCAAAATACTAAAGAAATCGAACCCGTTGATGTAAATAAACGATGACAACATTTTAGTAAAAAAATATATTTAAATAAATATGATTAAATAATAGTACCTAATTCAAAAAATAGCTTCTGGACAATGTTTCTTGTTTTACCATCTTTGACATAGATAAATAGTTTTTTTGAATTGCCGACTTGGGAGCAAACCACATATAATTAACTATGACAGAAGCATTCAAACTCTAAATTTATTCCAGCTGTCTTCAGAAATTGTCCTTGTACCTTATTGATGGTGATAGCAAGCGCAATTCGAACAGGATGTAGTCGTTTGAACTTAATTGGGGTGTTCGAGGGCATCTAGATCCAGGGGCCCGATCTTTCGAAAATACCACGAAAATCTGCTCAATGGTAAAAGATGGCAATAAAATGTCAAAAAAATATTACACCCTCAAAATTTTACAAACATTTTGTTTGGGGGCACCCAGGGGCTGGACCTATTCGAAAATACTACGAAAACCTGCTCATTTTGGTATAAAACCCTTATGCAAAAACTCAATTTGATTAGATGATCCGTGTGGAAACGGAAAAAACACATACATACATACAGATTTTCATTTTTATTAATATAAATAGATCACGAATAATTTAGTTTTAAATTAAATATGTAATATTAAATATTTTTAAAACTATTTATTAAAAAAAATTACTTAAAACCAAAATTTGAATTTGAATAATCCCGTAATCCCGTAAGAAATTCATACTACGGGATTTTGAAATACGGGATTATGAAATACGGGATTTTGTAATACGGTTTTTTTGTGATCTACGGGATTTTGTTCATTTGGGATTTTGTAATACGAGCATTAGTACCGATCCCAAATTTTAAGACTTAAGAGCGCCCTCTTTTTACAGCGACCATCCAATTTAAATTCAAAATAACATTATCCGTTGCAATTAACCGAAATATGGAAGCAAAACCCAATTTTACCTTCTTGCATTTCAATAGAGCTATTTGTAATAAATATTTGAAAGGAATTTAAATAAGTTATTTAGTCTGAGATAATAGTAAGTAATGCAAATGTTAACGATTTCCAAGGCCGAAAAAGGTTGAATTTCCGAGATGCCCTTATACCATTGACAGACACATAGATAACCGCGATAGTCTCAGATCGCGATTTTAATTTTTTTAAATTTAATTTTTTCATTTTCATTCGCGAATCTCGCGCTAAAAAGCTATACATGTTTTAAACGCTAGATTAATGTTTTAACTTACTATTTTAGAACTAAATATTTCATCTGCAACTTTTGCTTCTAAATCGCTCAAGGCCGCTATATTATCAACGGGTATTAAAAAATTATTTTCGTCATCACCTGTGTCATCGCTAACGATTTTATTGACTTTCCGTTTTATCATCTCACACATACAAAATGTCTTTCTGCTCAATTTATTGTCTGCTGAATGTCTGGACCGCTTTTCGTTCTTAAAGTCTGCAAACTGAATAAATAATTATTAATATGTTTATTTTTATTGATTCATAAAAAATAATTTTTGAAAATCATACTTCATTTTGCAGAATTTTTACACTATTTTCAATCTTGTCCATTTTCGCACCTAAAAGTTTCATTTTGTTTGAAATTTCCTGAAAAATTGTTATTTCATCTAACTGCAAATAGAATGTGTAGAACATTAATTAATAAAAATATCTGTACATATAAAATTTTCTATCATCATCTTACGTTATCTTTATTGTTTGTGATTTCCTTATTTTTATTGTAAGTTGACTGTGGCCGGAATACGTTTTCACTATTATAAGTGTTTTTATACTCGTCAATTATTGGCGATATTGGTAAAATTGAATTTGACAAATTTGACATGATCTAACATAGCAGCAGATAAACATTTACAATAAAATTATTTTAGTTAAGTTATTAAATAAATATTTTAAATGTAATGGATTAAATTTAATGATTAAAAATATTGAAGCAGTAGTGTAAAATGGGAATCAGAACTTGTTTATTGCCATATGCTACGGAATAGAATTTGTATTTAATATCCGCCTTTTTTGCTATTTTGATTTCATTTTTCATTCCACTACATAGCAAAATTCCTAATACGTTCGATGAACGGACGGGTTCAATAAAACAATCGGAGATAATTTCAAATTCATGGCTTAATACCATCTCCTCGTCATTTTCTTTAGAAAAATCAATTACTTTTAGAGCAATGTAATCTTTTAAACAACAATACGAATCAATATCATTTTTAAAATTAATATTAAAGGAAACATGGCTAGTAAAAGATCCTGAAAAATCTATACTTGAAAATTCAAATAACCTCCTATGAAGTTGCTGTAAAATTTTATTTGGTGACCTTATAAGCCGCTTCAAATATTGCATATAGTTTTAAAACTTATATGAATCGCAAATATGCATTGAACAATGTACATTGTAGCTTATGCTGTCATCGCCAAATATTATTGAATAAAATTTCACAAAATCTTTCAACAATTCACGTGCACAAGACAAATTTACAAGATATGGAAGTTCGCACGACAATATTCGAACTGCACAATGTAATAGTAGAAAATGATAATATATGTATCATGGACAGTATCTTTTAATACAACGAGGCCGATATATAAAAGAAACTGCCGAAATTCAGTTGCTTTCCAAGAAGATAAATCTTTTAAAGTTCTACAATTCCTAGAAAACTCTGAAAAGGAACACAGCTTGTCAGACGACGAAGTCTTTCGTTAATTTCTAAGATATTACACGTAAAAGTACCTATCTTGTTTCTTGAGAAAGCATATAACATTTTTTTCATTATTCCCAAATCAATTAGATGCATTGAATCTAAAGGGAACTGTGAAATCATATCGACACCTACAGTTTCTAAAGCAGTTTTTGTATGTAAAAATTGAATCTGATGTTGGTATCGATCGACCCTTTTTCTAAAACTATCATTTGTCCTTTTTTGAAAGACTTCAGATTGAAAAACCACTTTCTTATTTAAATAAAACCATGTTGCTCACATTTAGGGCAATTATTTTTACCAGTGTGGTACTGCGATCCCGTAATTGTTATTATTAAATTGCCGTAATTTAAAAGCTTTAATTATTTGAGAAGGTCCAACTTTAACTCCAATTTCGGAGAGCATTTTTATTTCAGCAACAAATTCCCTTAAAAAAGCATTCACATTTTTTGGCTTTTCGAAGCCGGAATAGCAGCCTATTAAAAATGGAGATAAGTTCTTTTTATTTGTAAATGCTCCAATAATTGGCCAAAAAACGCATTTAGAACTATTAAAAATAGCCATACCATCTATTCCCACATCAACAGATATAGTTTTTTCTTCTAAAAGTTCTTCGAATTGTTTACTAACTAAATAAGTTTGTACCCCAAAATGGTAATATTCTCCAGGATCAACGTTAGATATGTTAAGAGAACGTGTAAGGGTTTTAAGTAGAGTTCTAGCTGATCGCGGTAAATTTTTAATTCCTGATTTGGTAAGTAGTACATTCAAATCAGTAACATGGGAATGTGGCACTTTATTTCTGATTACCCATTTAGCAACATTATTTTTTATATTAGAGTGACCCGGTTTATCTGCACCACATGTATCTGCACTAAAATCATCAGAATTTATTTCTAGTAAAACTGCTTCACTGTCATCAGAAACCAAATCATTATATAATTCATCAAAATTATTTTGTTCACTTTTATCTGAAGATAACGACAAATCAGTTGAAAATTGACAATGCATCATTCAAGGATATCGGTTCATTTATCTCATCACCTAAATGTATTCCGAAGCACGCAAGCCTTTTATATCGCGTCACGCTTTTCTCGAAATTCTTTTAACTCTTTACTCATTTTTTTGTATAAAATTGAATCTGCCATCTTTGTATAAATTATTTAATAATTCACAGTACTTACAAAATTTCACTATTACTCAAAATTATTAAATACTGCTTTATATTTCTTGTATTTTTACAAAAAATTTATTTGGCAACTAAATCACTCGTTTATCATAAACCACTTACAACTTTTCGTGCTAAACAAAAACTGATCAATATCACCCAAAACAATGAAGTTTTATGTTTTAATAACGGTAATAATTATGAAAATACGAGAACACGTTTTTTTCTCTATTTCTTTATTATCACCATCATGAATTTTTATACGATTACTAGAGCCGATCAGCCGATGGGCGACCGACAGTCATTACAATAATGAAGATCAAAAAGGACGTGTTTTTTTATGGATAGTTTTTTTTATATACAAAATATTTTTTAGTTATTAATAAAATAATTTGATATTGTTGAATAAGTAATTCATTATATAAAAAATGGGTTTAGCAAAAAATCGAGGTTAACATACTACGACGAAACTCAAAAAATTTACAATATCGGTTTTATTAAACCTCAATCTGTCTAGGCTATTCGTCGATTTTAAAATATTTGATTATGTATTTTTTTAAATAAAAACACAATATATATTTTAAAAAAAATGAATAGAAATTGATGTACACTTCCTCTTCCTTTGGATTGCAAAAGCAATCTGACGATTGAAATATTTTTCTCATTTTTGCTTTATTTCAGTACTTTTTCTATAATGAAAAAAATGTTGGCGCACCAGAAAAAAAGTACTTTTACTTTATCTTGTATTATTATATGATCATGATCACCATGAAACTCATCAAGAGTATCATCGAAGGGCGCATCATATTTTTTTTATTTCTTTGTATTTGAAAACATTACTGAAGAGAGTAGCGAGAGTAAGAGAAAATATCTATTTCATGACTGTGATCATGAAATTCACCAAGAGTATCATTAAAACAATCATCATGTGATTCATTATTTATTTTATTTAGTAAACATCATCAAAAAATTAACAATACTTGCCCATTTTTTGCTCATTTGTGTATGTTTCATAGATTTTTGGTTAAATTGTATGTGTAAACTGATGAAGTTTTGTTACCAGGGATTTTTAAGAACAGCTCTAAAAATATTTCAGCTCCAATTATCATGTACATCGGATTACTTTTATTGAAATTATGATCTGCGAGGGTAATATCTTTGGGTATATGCCAATTATCCAAAGTAAACGATTGCGAAGGGAGAGAATTACTAATTTTAGGAACTACTAAAAATTCTAATTCTACCTCAAAATTATTATGACATGACTTAATTTTTGTCTGAAGTTTTTCACATATATTCGTTGAATTTGAATGTAAACCAAATATCTGTATGCCGTTAATTTTACGCGTATAAAAATTATGTTCATTCTTGATAGGAGCTATTTGTACTTTAGGCCTTTTAAGACTTTTAGTTGCTTTCCAAAGGGAATAATTAGTGTCCTTGTTGCCAGAAAGGCAGAGTTTTAATTGGTACTTGTAATTCAGTATTGTCTTCGACTATTTTCGGAGGAGATCCAGTTTGTGTAATTATTTGTTAATTTTCTTTTTTGATAATGGTATCACTGAGTGTCATAATGACAGGCGTGTGGTCAGACGAAATTCCTTCACTGTTTTGGAGTAATACGTAGTTTACAGATATCCCTTTTGTTACAAAGAAATCTATCAAATCGCTGGCAAATATGTTCACTGAAAAAAAAATTGAGCGACTTGATCTAGTTAATCAATTTTAGTAATAATAATCTAGGTTTTGGTTAATTTGTCAAGAAATTCCTTTGGTCAATTTGGATCATACTTGGTTCAAAATATTTTTCCGCTATTAATAAATTATAAATCAAATGAACTTAAGTGCGAGGTATTACATATTACATATTACAATTAAATGACCTTGCAGTGTTTATTTAGACTACAGTAAAGTAAAATCTGTATCTATGCGCATTGGTTATTCTGAACCATGCTTGTTTCAACAGTCAATTTTTAACGTTTTTTATCCAAAGAGAATTTACTGACACCTGCAATTATTGTAAACGTTTTTTTCGTTACAACAAACAGCATTATATTATACTGTTAAAGTTAGCCGAAAGTTGGCAAGCGAAAGTAAAAAACGGTAATGTAGATTGCTTTATTCCAGCCGAAAATAAAAAATGAAGTCAATATCGATCGGTAGTGTTTATCCTTAAAACTACTAAGGAATATAGGAATGCATGATTATCATTGAATACCTTTGTTAATATTCATATATGGCAAAACCTGGCTGCAGTTCCTCGTGGAATATTGTGGAAAACTCGGTACACACAAAAAAATATTTTAATTGGAATAAAAACCGCCTCTAGAGTGTTATGTCTGGAAACGGATTACATTGATGTGCCTTGTCAATAGCTATCGCAGGAAGAAAATTCAGTTTAAGTTTCTCGTGGGAAATTTCGGAAAAATGGAAAGACGTTCCAGCCGGAGGTAAAAACATTGAATTTTCCGAGATTTCTCACTTGAATTTTCTCAGATTCTCGCCTTTTGATTATTTAATCGAACATTAATGGTGGCTACTTGCATAATTTCTTTTTCAATTTTTTACTCCTTCGTATTGTTTGATGTTTTCCTTCGCAAATATGGTTGAACGTCCTCTTGCTTTTCCTGATGGGCGGATGGCGTGGTAGCACTGGTATCCTCGAATTCTAACGAATAAATCTTTTGTCAAATGAGATTCTGAAATTAGCCATATATGTATCTATCTTTTCTATATTTAGGAAAATTTATAACTCTGGGATTTGTTGCAACAGCCCATTTGAATTTCAATTGGCAATTCTAAATGTGTTATTCATATTCATAGATTAAATCATAGAATGGATTTCATTCACTGTGTCTTCCATATTTAGCCGCTTATTTAATGCGTCCAGTCTTCTTTTTTGTTTTATTAGCCTTAAGTTTAAGGCTTCTATATTCTTTAAAAATTTCAAGAATTAGGCTTTGACCGTCTTCCTTGTTACTTACTATTTCCCGCTGTTTTATAATCTGAGAGTATGATTTTTGACCTGTTGTTGCACTTGTTAGTGGTAGTTCTACCACTGGATTTGTAGACATTGTCCTATTACTGGGCATCCAGCGGTTTAGCGGGCCCTGCCGTTTTTTATTTCTCAGATTTTGAAGTTTTCTTTCTACTTCACATCCTCTATAGTTAGCGGGATGCTCTCCGTTACAGTTTACACATTTTGAAGGCGTAGCTTTTGTGAACGTACATTCGTCGGCGAGATATTTTTCCGAACATTTCGCACATCTATTTCTTGCCTGATGTATCAAGCCTGTGGATTTTCTTAACGTTTCTATTCGAAGTCTCATGTTAAGCACTGCTCTAATATTAAACATTTTTTCCACTTTTTCTTTGCTATTAAAAGTAAGCATAAACAATGTGAGTTCCCTTTTATTAATTTTGATCCCTTGATCAGTTACGGGTTTTCCTTCTTTAGGATATTTATCGCATCCTCTATTTTGAAGCCCTGTCGTGTAAGGTATTCCATTATATCCTGCTTTGTACAGATTGGGTGAAAACCTCTGACCGTTACTTTGATCGGTGGATCATTTTTGGCCTCGTATGTGTACCATTCCTTGTCTTCATCTATCAGCTTTGAAGCCAAGCCTCTATAACTTTCAATATATGTTGTATTGATTTTCCAAATATTATTGTTCAGTGCTACAACTCTGTGTTCTTTTGTAGTCACCGATTTCATTAATGATTGGATAGCATATTCAGTTACGCCAATAATATTGATTGGTGGTGGTGCCTTCTCCTTAATTTTGGTAGGTTGGTTTTCCTGAGCAAGTATATTTGGCTGATTTTGATTTAATACACCAGTTGTTGAAGTGCGGCTTGAAGCTGCAATCTCTGGAAAAGATTCTGCCTTCCTTTTTTTGCAGGTTTTTCTTCCTGTTCTTTTTTAGGATCCAGTCAGGTTCTTCCCTTAATTCTTCTTCAGAGTGTGGTACTCTGTAGCACACTGTTCTTCTAGTTTCTTGGGCTGCAAAGCATTTTTCTCACGGAACTCTAAAGCATCCCGTTCCTGAGGTTCCTTTGGTTGTAAAGAATTTTTCAGTTTCTCATTTTCTAGCTTAAGAGATTTTACTTCGTTCATAAATCCGATGTCATTTTTTCAATGTTCCACAGTTGTCTGCGTAGTTCTTCATTTTCTATCTCAACCCTTCTAGCTGGGGTTGTGGATGATCTTTGCACTATGTAACTTCTTCCAAATGGGTTTTCAGAGTTCATCATCTCTGAAGTATTGCAGCCATTGGATATCGACGACTGGGAGGTGGGAGCCCGCTTGCTCACCCCTTAACGTCGCCGGCACTGGGTATCCGATTCCCTGCGCCTTAAGGTTTTCTCGTTTCGAGTCCCTCGTATTAGTGGTTATAATCAGGGAATCACCCATAGCTAGTTTACCAAGGTACCAAGGTATGTGTAAAAAAATTAACAATTGTTTATGTTGTTGAGTATTTATTTGTATAGTTTGTTTCTGAATTTTATGTATAGTATCTTTGTAATACCTTAAAAAATGTACGGTTGATAGCTGAATCAACGCTCATTTTGGGTACACAAATTATAATTCATATATGAATCATCGCGTATTTTTTGTGTTGTGTGTCAATGTTTTTGTTGTATTTTTTCTAAGAGGGTTTTATTTTTATAAGTTTAGATGCCGTTAATTTACAAAAACGGAGGCAAATTAAAAGATTTGCAAAGATTGAATAGTGAGGATTTATTTGACTTAATAGAAAATATTCCTGATGCCAGCGACGTTAAGATAGAAGATAACAGTGATGAAGATGAAGCCATTGTTGCTTCAGAGGATGTATTAGACAGTTATTTAGAATTATTTTACCTAGCTCCGAGGAAAACTTAATTCAGGAAACTTCAACATATACTTCAGTTTCAAACGTGGAATCGTCTACGTCACACAAAAAATCTACTGTAGCTTCTAAGCCAAAAGAGCTACAATGAAAACATAAACATATACAAAATGTGCCTTGTACTTTTTTGGGAAATGCATAATTGCCAGATTCAATTAAAAATTTACAAACTCTGTTTCAGTTTTTCAAATATTTTTTTGGTGACAATTTGCTTCACAAAATAATTGAAGAAAGCGTAAAATATAGTTTTTCAAAAAACACTGTCACTCCATTCAATATATCAAAAAACGAACTTCTAAGATATTTGAGTGTTTACGTTATGTCTTCGGTTTCTAACCTTCTCAACATGAGAATGTTTTGGAACCAGATAGTTGGTATGGACATTATTCAAAATTCCATTAGCCAAAAAGTTTTCGAAAAAATACGCTCAAATTTATACTTCAACGATAATTTCATAAATGCGAACGACAAACTCCACAAGTTAAGGCCTGTGATAAATGCAATTTCGACTAAGTTTCTGGAGATACCTATGGAAGAAATGCTTACGATCGACGAGCAAATATGCGCCAACAATGCTAGACATCACCTAAAACAATATTTGCCTCTGAAGCCACACAAAGCAGTTTCTGGGTTTTGCAACAAGTTCGAAATTTATTCTGGAACTGAAAATGATCCAGCAAAAAGTCTTTCAAACGAACCTGTATTGGGCGCAAGTAGCAACGTGGTAATGCGGCTTGCCAGAGTCACCCCACGAAATTCAAATTACAAACTTTATTTTGATAATTATTATACATCGCTACCAGTAATAGGATATTTAGCAAAACATGGTATTCACTCTCTTGGAACAGTGAGACGTAATAGAATACCCTCGTGTAAAGTGCCAGCAGAAGCTGTTATAAAAAAATTAAAAAGGTTAACGTCTGACGAATATGTTTGTTATTTCGGGGAAACAAATATATGTAATGTATATTGGAAAGACAATAAGGTTGTCACGCTATTGTCATCATTTGTGTGTATAGAACCAATTCATATGGCTAACAGGTATGACCGTAAAAAGTTCCTTGCCCGGTCTTGGATAGCCAGATTTGACTGTATAAAATAAAAATGAGAACATTGGACATTACTATTATAAATGCATGGCTTTTACACCGAAGATGTAATAAAGACCAACAATCGATGAAACTAGTAGATTTCAGAATAGAATTAGCTTGGACACTACTTACCATAGCTACACCTACTCTTGCAAAATGAGGAAGGCCATCTGAGGTACAACGGGAATATGAAGAAAAGAAGAAAAAACCAAATGTACAACTAATACCTATCAAAGATTTTCGATTAGATGGCATGAACCATTTTCTGAATTGGCCAAGTCAATAGGACCCATAAATAAACCGACATCACCAATTTGCAGGCCCACCATAATCCTGATCAGAAGAATTTTTTTTATTCATTTTTACTTCTGGGAAGACAACACGTTTTTTGATATAGCAAAAATTCTAACAAGCGAACCGAGTTCAGAAGTCAAGTGGTAAATCCAATGGGATAATCCTGATCACAAGATTTTTTTTAATTTTATTTATTTTATTCATTTTTAACTACATATACGAGGACGGTGGTTTGGCGACTATTGGAGGGGGGGAGGGGGGGGGCGACAAAAGTTGAGCATTTGGGCAGAATGAAACACCCTAATCTAAGGAAGAGCGTATGCTGATGGATGAATGACTGATATAGCGAATTTCCATTCCCAGCAACTCTTAAGAGTAAAATCAAAACGGAAGACGGAGCAGGGCTAGGAATATATGGGAGTGGGGCTTCCCTCACGAAGCCCTTGGAAACCACTGCTACCGTCTTTCCAGTAGAAGTACTTCCTACAGTAAACATAAGATCGGAAACAAAAGATCGTTTAGGTCGCAGTGCGAGGTGGCTAAACGGCCACACGGCCCTACAACAATAATAATAATAAACTATACGAGAAAAAAATCTTATAATAAATAAAAATCCTGGGATGGGCTTAAGGATAGATTTTAGGTTCGTTTACTTTCAATTGTGTAGGAAAAAAAGTCTGGGATGGGTTTACGCTTGTGTTGTTGGGGTAATTTTAAATTTTCCTGGGATAAAAGTCTGGGATAACTCCAGGGGGGTATAAAATGGACAGTTTTTCTTCAACACTAATTGCAGCTCTCATAGCTTCTACTTCTACTTTAGCTAGAAATCTTCATCCATCCATAAAAATGTTTGTAATATCCGGAAATAGGTTTCAATTTCTTCATTGGAAAGCGCCAGCGGATGACATCACAGCTGTGTTATTTTCCGGTATTGTAAATGCTTCAAGGGAGGCGCATGGAGTTAGTGTCTAATAAAAATGTTTGATGGTGTAGGAATAATAAATTGCATCCCTGTTTATGTATATACGCACAAAATGAAATAATTTACACTTACAAGATGAATAACAGCAATGTGAATACAGAATGGTGTTGTTATGGTGTAGTTAAAAATACTCATGTGGATAGGCCCATACACCACCGAGCAATTGCTGTCATAAACAATAAAAATCGAAATTGATGAGATAATAAGCCATAAACTAAAGCCCTAAAGTACAATTGATCACAATATTTTAATTACAAAAAACAAACGTAATAATATAGATTAAAATTTAATTGAACGAGTTAACTCAGGCCTATGTATTTCTGCAAGTAACATTCGAACGAGTAATTTAATGAAACGACCATCATAAGCTAAACAATAAAAAACAAAAGAGAGAAATTGTCTTAGTTCATTATGAAAAGTGACCACCAGCTCTTATGAATGTATCAAATATCTAAAATTATGCAACCGGTTTTAAAATAATGAAGCTTAAAACCTTCCGGATCCGAAAACCTATCCAGAGGTGAAAGTTCCATCAAAATCAGTCTCGTAGTTACTAAGACTAAGCCGTACAAACAGACAGTCGCTTTATAAATATAGAGAAGATATGCTTGTTACATGAGTTATTGCTTCTGTAGACTATATGAATACTTGATTTTCAAAATTACTGGAGATTTTTATTTATTTTTCCCTATTTTTCATTACTACAGCGATTCCATAAGAAAATGATGAACAAATATAATAAATTTTCCCTGATCCTCTTTGATTTAGCCGAAAATTACTGAAAATATTCTCTTCTTCGGAGCAGGGCCGTTCGCCGTTTCCTCAATTTTTTCATTTGTCTTAAAAACTCTAATTTTCAAAGTGCTGGTACTCGAAAACTACACAACCGATTTTAATGATTAATGGCTCATATAAAAGAGACTCTTGGTTTATATAACGGTATAATTTTTAAATTTTTATTAAATGTCTGTCGAAGGAAAAGTGAGATTTTCTAAAAACTCATATTTGGTGACCCAAGGGGTCACCACATTTTATATATATATTTTCTGAAAGCTTATTTGCCTTAGAATCACACAAAAAAATGGGTTATATTCCGTTTATAAAATATGATTTTAACGCAATGCACATTGGCCTAATGGAATCCTTGAACCGCATCTTGAATTACAAATGAAAATTTCTCAGAGAAGTGAGGTGAGCTGCTTGTAGCTCTTCAATAAAAAAATTTAAAACTATATTTTGTAGATGTTCACATAGTTTATCCAAGAAAGGCAGTTATGGAAGTGTTACCGTTTCCATAGTGCATCGATCTACTTTCCCCTACTGCTTGACTGTTATTTCATACACACCACCTTGTAAAAATTTTGTAAATGTATCTGTCTGCACTTCCCCGTGCAGAATAAATATTCACCTAAAAGCAATCACATTTATTATAAATCTGAAATTAAATTAAACAAATTAGTAGATTCATATTTTGTTAACTAAAATTATACTTAGCTTAACTTAATAATTTTCACCAATTTCATGTACACAAAATGTAAATATTATTTGTTGTTGTTTAAATAATTAGAAACGTCACTTTGCGTGGATGAATTCTAATATTTATTTTTTCGGATTTGCGAACGACGCGACGTACCATGGATGATGATAAAATTAAATAAGCGACCAGTCGTTCGTGCTCGGATAAAAATGATGACATAACAAAAATTATTTTTCTCGGCCATTACCAGTGAAACCATTGTACAAGCAACACATAAAAAGTTTTTGTAAAATCTAAAAATTAAAAATAAATTAAAGTTGTACGTTTTATAACGTTTTATTTACCAAACTAAAACAAACCTGTTGATTTATTAAAACCACATTTTTGGAATAAAATTGGATTGTATGCATGCCGTATATGAAGTAAACCGAACCACGTTCCAGTATCCACTACCATCACCATACAGCTGAAAACTACACAACCGATTTTAATGATTAATGGCTCATATAAAAGAGACTCTTGGTTTATATAACGGTATAATTTTTAAATTTTTATTAAATGTCTGTCGAAGGAAAAGTGAGATTTTCTAAAAACTCATATTTGGTGACCCAAGGGGTCACCACATTTTATATATATTTTCTGAAAGCTTATTTGCCTTAGAATCACACAAAAAAATGGGTTATATTCCGTTTATAAAATATGATTTTAACGCAATGCACATTGGCCTAATGGAATCCTTGAACCGCATCTTGAATTACAAATGAAAATTTCTCAGAGAAGTGAGGTGAGCTGCTTGTAGCTCTTCAATAAAAAAATTTAAAACTATATTTTGTAGATGTTCACATAGTTTATCCAAGAAAGGCAGTTATGGAAGTGTTACCGTTTCCATAGTGCATCGATCTACTTTCCCCTACTGCTTGACTGTTATTTCATACACACCACCTTGTAAAAATTTTGTAAATGTATCCTTACATAAATTATCGGTTCCTGGGCAGATTGTGCAATCATTTAAATAAAATTGTGCGTTTGGATTAGCGCATATTGTATAATCTAGGGAAAGACCTCGATAACTTCATTCTTCGTGTAAAAGCAGGTTCATAGTTTTTAAGATTGTAAACATAAGTTTAATGTTTTGATGATAAATGCAGATGAAAGTATCTATGTACTGTGGGTGCCGCTAGAATCTTCCAAAAAATGTAGCCTTCGAATTACAAAGAGCCAATCTACGCTGTTTAATATCAATAGCCCCTTCTGATGACATTGCTCCGAAATTCAGTTTACTAGCACACACCCGATACATTTCGTTATCTTCATAAAATTTTTGCACCAATACAGCGATTTCTTGATCATCGGTTTCAGATCTTAATTTGGTGTTCGGAGTTGACACTGTACCGTTTCCTTTCGGAATCTTTTTTGCTGTATTTGCCAAAAAATACGCCACGCCAAAGTTGTCTTGAATTCTCCAGACAAATCAATGTTTCAATAGCGATGTTAAAATCATATACTTTCATTTGTTGTATTATAACTTTCATATTGTTCTCGCAATTGTTGATGCATGTGAATAGTGGGAGGCAATTCAGAAAACTGATGATAACAAAATCGGGGGATACAGTATGATGCTGCAGCTATATATTTATTATCTACATCCAAAATTGAATTACACCACTCGATAGCTAAAGGATCAAAGAATTTGTTACGTTAGGACTGGGACGCATCGCTTGCGGTGGAGGAGGAATCACCGCCATTTTTATAGCTATTTTCTTTATAGTATTATAAATTATTTATTTATAAATTTTGATTTAAACAATTCTCTATAAAATACTACGGGGACTGGGAATTAAACTTTAAAGTATTAAGGTAATACTGGCGCATCGGATGCAGCTGATTAAATTGACTTTCAGAGATATGGTTCATTGCACTTACCAAGATTAAACTAAATGTCCGTCAACATGTCGGTAACCCTCAGTATAATGTAATAAAGCTCCTTTGAGCTTTGTGAGGTATTTACAAAGTTCTACATATTGCATGTGCACAAAAACGCGAGTTGCACTGGGTAGTAACTACTTCTCTATTTCTACAACAATCGAATGATAAGCGAACTTGTTACCTTGTTTTTTCAATCATTTAGTTTAAGTAATTTCTAATACTTGACTCAAATCTTAAGTGCAATAACTACTTTAAACTAAAAGAATGAAATGCAATAACCACAATCGTGATAATATTATGTTACGAGTACTACCTGTATCATATAATTCTAATGGAACTAAAACTGTATATCTAGGCTTACTAGATAAAACGACAGCCAGTAGTTCTGCGACAGCCAAAACTTAGAGAACAATAATATTGAAAAATGAAAATTTTATTTCTAATTTGCTGTATAAAAATCATCACGGCACTTCAGCTCGGTGATATAACGCACTACGACACAAAAGTTGACGAAGTAAAGGAATGGTGGCAAACATCAGCATTTTACCAAATCTATCCACGCTCTTTCAAAGATAGTAATGGAGACGGTATTGGCGATTTGAATGGGATTACCGAGAAATTACCGTACCTCAAAGAGCTGGGTATAAACGCAATATGGTTATCACCAATTTATAAATCACCAATGGCTGATTTTGGATACGATATTACAAATTTCTTTGAGATTCAACCAGAATACGGAACGATGACTGATTTCCAGGGCCTGGTCAAAAATGCCCATGCACTGGATATTCGAGTAATTATGGATTTTGTGCCGAATCATTCGAGTGATGAAAATGAATGGTTTACCCATTCCGAGAATAGTGATCCGCTATACAAAGATTTCTTTGTGTGGCACCCCGGCTATGCAGATCCAACAAATTCATCAAACCGTTTACCACCATCGAACTGGTTGAGTATCTTTTTTTATAGTGCCTGGCAATGGAGTGATAAACGACAAGAATTTTATTTACATCAATTTCATCGTAAACAACCCGATTTAAATTATCGTAATCCATTAGTTGTGGAGACAATGAATCAAGTGCTTCGCTTTTGGATGGATCAAGGTGTGGATGGTTTTCGAATAGATGCTGTCCCATGTGTATTTGAAAGTAAACCGCAAAATGGAAAATATTTGGATGAACCAAAAAGTGGCCTAACCGATGACACTAATAATCCAGCCTATTTCATGCATATTTATACTCAGGATCAGCCGGAGACTCTGCAACTTGTGTATCAGTGGCGAAAAGTACTTGATGATTATCAAACTGAGCATGGTGGGGAAAGACGTGTCATGATGACGGAAGCGAATGCGCATATCGATATTTTAATGCGATATTATGGCAACGGACATGGAAAAAACGGATCAAATGTACCGTTCAACTTTAACTTCATTATGAATATGAATAAGGAATCAAAGGCAGAAGACGTTAAAAAGATTGTTGACAATTGGATGAGCCATTTGCCAGAAGGTCGCACTCCAAACTGGGTGATTGGAAATCATGACCAGCGCCGAATTGGATCGCGAATCGGTGAGGAACATATAGCTGCAATTATGATGATACAACTCACTTTGCCTGGTATTAGTGTTACATATAATGTGAGTATATTTTAAAATCATAAACCCAGAAAAGTATATGAAATAAATTAAGCCCCAATCATTTTAGGGTGAAGAAATTGGAATGACCGACGTGAAAATATCATGGGCCGATACTGTAGATCCAGCTGCATGCAATACTAATGCTGACATTTATGAACAATTTACTCGTGATCCGGTCCGGACGCCATTCCAGTGGGACAATACAACAAACGCTGGATTTTCAACCGGTGCCAAAACTTGGCTTCCAGTATCAGAAAAATACAAGGAAGTTAATGTTGCGGCACAAAAAGTGGCATCACGAAGCTACTTGAAAATATATCAAAGTCTTATTAAAATTCGCCAAACTGAAACTCTTAAGAATGGTGGCCTCGACATACTTACCTATAACAATAGTGTGGTGATAATTCGCCGAAAGAGTCAATCAACAGGCCAATCCTATTTCACGCTCGCTAACTGGGAATCAATGGAACAAACCATTAATTTGCTTAATATTTTCTACTATAGCAGTATTCCGGAAACACTGATAGTTGTAATCAATAGCATTATTTCTGCTGTTAATGTTGGGGAAACGTTAAACACGAATAGCATTAAACTTGCGGCCCATGAGAGTTTGGTTCTTAAATCAATTTAAGCAAATTTTTTTATTTTTGGCTTTAATTTATTTTATCCGAAAACTAATAATAGGTAATAGTAATTATAATTTGTACTTTTATTTAATAAAATTAAAATACGCACTGTAGTTAGGTACTCTAAAAATATTAACAATTCAACTTATTTTATGTCCCGGTTCAACTAAAATAATCGTTTTTGAATTATTTATTAAAATTGGCGACCGCTAGCAGATATAGAACGCCATATTGTGAATGACATGGAATTATTCTTATTATTATTACCATATTGGCTTTGTTTTCCAGTAATAAATGTTCGTCAATGGTTTTCCTCCATTTTGTGTAGCGAATCTCATGCTCTGAAGTGACAAAAAAATAAATTTTCGATTAAAATGACGCTAATCGATAAAGAATCAATTCGAAATTCCAATCTCATCGCTCTTCTTCTCTCAATTCCTTTCCAGGTTCTCCCCAACAGTAATGGGCATTTCAAATGTTCTTTACCAAATTATCTTGAATTCATTCACTTGTATTTTTGAAATTCGCTCTGTTTGATTATCTATTAATATAATACAGACCCAAAATCTTCTCCAATTCTCCCTTTTGAAAGATTAACTGTGTTATGTAGCTAACATGTACACATTTAAAAATATATACTGTTAAGAGTATTGCTACAAAAACCCATTTTAAAAAAAAAATCAAATTTTTTCGTTTTTTACCACTACTACTTCCACCCATTTCCCGAACTTCGACACTTTGAACAGTGCGATTTATAGATACCATCTTCTGCACAACCATGACAAAATAGTCTTTGGGGGCTTAGACCATCTTGTAAAAGTGTGACCTATGTCCCGACAGTTCCAACAAATATAATAATTTGGTTGATTTATAGTTTGATCCAATGCGTTAATTTGGTTGGAGGAATTTTAGTTCTGAAACTGGCCAGAGTTAAATTCGGAAGGAGGTTGAAAATTTTGAAATACAGAACTGGTCGCCAAAAAATTGTGGATATTTTCTAAGCCTAAATTATTATTTGGGGCTGGAATTCGATTAGCTTAACCCTCATTCGAACTTGAAAACTCATTAATTTTCTGCGAAGTATTGCGAAATTTATTTTTTTTTTTTTTTTTTTTTTTCGCTGGCGCTACATCCCATAGAGGGACTTGGCCGCTTCATAGTGAAGTTTCGTAATCATTTTACTACGGATAATGAGTGATTAGTTCATTGATCCATACATTAACCAGCCGTGATTTTTTCATCACCCGCCGGGAATCGAACCCGGGACCTCCGGAGCTTGAAGCAAGCATGCTAACAACTGTGCCACCGGGGCGGCAAACCACAGATAAGTATAGACAGATGGCGATCTTGTATGGGCCATATTTACATTCTAAAATTTCAATACTAAATTCCAATCCAATCCTTTTAGAGCAGGACGTACATTTCTGCCTCTTTTTATTTTTTTTTACGTATGGCTATTTTGATTATATCAAAGCAAACATAAACCAACTTCAAAGAAAATTTTATTTTATAATATATACGACCTGCTCTAAAAGGATTAGATTAGAATTTGGTATTGAAATTTAGGATGTAAATATGGCCCATACAAGATCGCCATCTGTCTATTCTTCTCTGTGTTAAAACCTAAAATATGTTACAGCCTACCTAAGTAAGATTTTTTACAGCTTAGGCAACAAATTGACGGCCGATTTAAATTTTTTTACACCACATGTCAACATATAACACCCTGTTAACCATAAGATAATTTCTTGAAAAAATTACAAATCATCGTTTGGGCCAACTTAAATTTCATCATAGAATACCCTGTAGTATGTAGCATCAGGTTTGAATATTTTAAGTGATTTTCACAATTTTCAAACTATAGCCCAACCCATTTTATCTTAATAACAAAAAATTGTTTCAGATAGCTTGACCTGTCTGCTCTATGAAAAATTGTTCCATACCTTGATCTACTGGTTATTTACACTTTTTTATGTAAGCCTTACACATTTCGTTAATTTGTGTAGCAACACTTTGTGTGAAACACTTGACACCGGTGGTCTGTTGAGGGTCGCGCTAATATGATGACCACTACAAATCATCTACTAGACGGACACACATAAGAACTAATATTCACTTTCAGGGAGGCATCTCTACGATGGCCTGTCGTTCGCCTTTGGAAATCCACCGAAAAAAAATTTAGTATACGGGTTTCTTATTGACCTGCGAATTTGAATCTACACTTGCTAAGGAGGGTCTTTTAAAATATTCTTACAAACAAATCATTTTTTTATAATTTTTATTTAATTACGTACTAGGGGGACTTGGTTGGATAAGGGTGAAAATATAATTTGTTTGTACAGTTACTACAAATAATTTTAGATCCGGAGTTTATTTTTATATTTTAAATATATTCTGTGTATTAGCTGTTGTTAGGTTCCATTGTTACCACTACATACGAAGTTAACATTTTGTGTCAACGTTTCTTGTCATATACTTCACACTAGTATGATTCTCAATATTTTAGAGTCCGATATAAAGTTGCGTAAACGAAGGGTTAAATCTAAAATTTCGTCATAAAATTCTATAAAGGTTTCACTCAATTTTTGTTTTCGTGCATCTTTTAGTCGACGTATGTCATCGTCCGTTCGACGATCTTGAAAACGTTCGATAATAGCTGTTTTTAGTTGTGATCAATTCGAATACGGATTACGTTCTAGAAAGCACCAGTATCAATTTAAAGCGGTCCCCTTTAAAATTAGGTAAATTTTCCTATCCCCTGGGCAAAAGTTGTAGTTGGTTGAGATGAGAATAAAGGTAGCGGATGATGCAAAAACATAGTTTGGTCATTAACATTTTGAATATTAGAGGGTGCTAAGTTTTGGCCTACTCAAGCATCTCCGAATTTGCAGTCAAAATTGTTAGGTTATATGAACATGGTAAAATAAATCGACGCGGTTCGTTATTAAGCAAGTATAAATATTTAGTGTACATAATATAGAACTTCTCAAATTAGAATTACAATAAAAACTCGATTTAAGGGATCCTCGATTTAATAGACTCAATTCGTATTTAAGAGATACAATTTTTTTTTATTATTTATGATAATTAAGGCTATCCGTGAAAGTCAAGATATATCCCTTATATGGCTTTTTATTAAAATACAGATTGATTTTCTGGAACATGTTCAATTAGAAATTTACTTGGCTATTTCTTTACCACCTATGATAAAATTCGACACGTTCGATGGAAATGGGGTTTTAATATGAATTTTGAAAGGAGTTCTGGAATATAACCAATTCGGAAGGGAATTCATAATTTTTCAGCCGATTACGATACATGCTTACGTTTCGGTGTAATTTAGCATAACGAGATCCTAAGATAATTTTTGAAAGAAGTTCTGTAATAAGGCCAATTATGAAGGAACTTGGCAATTTAATAATTGAGTATGATGAAATTCAGCATGTAGAACGGAAATGGGATTCTAAAATATGTTTTAGAAATAGTTCTGAAATACGGCTAATTCGAAAGGGACTCGGTTATTTCTCATCCGAATATGATGTAAAAAAAACAATTAGGGAGGGATTTGGCCACATCTTAACTGATTATGATGAAATTCTGCATATAAGATTCTAAAATAACTTTTTTAAGGCCTTTGAGGACTTCTCCTAAAAATCAAAATAAAATCCCGTTTCCATCGCACTTGCTGATGTTTATCATAATATGTATAAAAATTACCAAGTTCCTCCCTAATTGATCAAATCACAGATTTTTTTTTTCGTGTTATTCTATGCAATCTTTTCTGGGGCTCAAGGTACTTCCAACTCTATCGCAATTAACTTTTACCATATCATCGTCATCACCGATCGTAATCAGATGATGAAAAATCCATTTTGCATCCCACTCCTATCGGAATTCGAACCGGGTACCTCCCGATCCAAACGCCACAGCTTTGACCACTAAGCCGTTTGGTCCTTGAATCACAAAACTTCATCTAAAATTCCATTAAGAATCCAATTTTCATCGTACATGCTAAATTTCATCAAATCAGTTAAGAAATTGCCATATTCCTTGCTAATTGGCCATATTGGAAAATTATTTTTTAATCTCATTTCTATAGTACATGCTGAATATCAAATAAACAGTTAAAAGTGGTCAAGTTCGTATTCCAGAACTTAATCTAACAATCATTTTAGAATCCTATTTCTATCGCATATGTCAAATTTCACCAGAATCGGTTAAGAAATAGCCAAGTTCCTTCCTAATTGGCCATATTACAGAACTGTATCTAAAAATAATTTTATGATCCTGTTTCCATCGCAAATATCAAATTCCACTCAAATCGGTTAAGAAATAGCCAAATTTTGTCCTACTTAGCCACATTGCAGAACTTCACCTAAAAATCATCTAAGAATCGCATTTCCAACGCATATGTCAAATTTAACTAAAATCGGTTAAGGAATAGCCAAGTTCCAGAACATCATCTAACAATCATTTTAGAATCCAATTTCCATCGTATATATCGAATTTCATTATAATCGGTTAAGAAATAACCGAGTTCCTTTCTAATTGACCATATTCCAGAACTCCTTCTAAATATCATTTTAGAATCCCATTTCTGTTGCATGTATTGAATTCCATCAAGATCGGTTAAGAAATAGCCAAGTTCCATTCTACTTGGCCATATTCCAGAACATGATCAAAAAATCATTTTAGGATCCCATTTTCACCGTACATGTCGAACTTCATCATGATCCCTCCGAGTTCCGTCCTAATTGGCCATATTCCAGAACTTCATCTAACAATCATTTTCGAATCCCATTTCTATCGTACATATCAAATTTCACCAGGGCCCTAATTCCGGTTCGATTACAAAAATGATAATGAGAAATGACTTGATTTTTTAATTCAACTAGTCGGTTGAATTTCTATTTAAAGTAGACGAAATAAAAAATCAAGTCATTTCTCATTTTCATTTATCATTGAACCGGAATTCGGGTGCTGGATTAGTTAAGAATAAGCCAAGTTCCTTCCTAATTGGCAATATTAAAGAACTTCATTTAGCAATTAAAAACTTCCACTTCTATCGTATTTACATGTCGAATTTCATCATGATCGGTTAAGCAATAACCAAATTCTATCCTACGTGGTCATATTCCAGAATCGCATCGAAAATTCGGTTTAGAATCCCACATTTAATCATACTGACAAAATACACAACAATCCATTCAAAGGTATCCATTCAGTATACATTCAAATATATATTCCTGGTGTTCCACAATAAATAACCCATAACGCAATGAAAACCCATTGTTAGTTTCATAAATTCGCTTTATTTTCATATAAAGATGGTGGTGCAATTGTACTTATCCAGCTGGATAAAGGTTAACAAAATAATAAATCAACATACATATATCCCTTTATTCACCGGTTATGATTCAATAAATACCATGTTTGCTCTAAATATGTAAACAAATGAGCTTTTTTTTATGACGACACACAATTCTAGTATTAAAAGAGTCGTATAAATTACAACAAGTAAACAAATGAAAAATACAAAAACAATAACTTGAACAAAAATGTTTCATTGCTTTTTCTCTTTATTTATAAACACGTGGCGGAATTGTATGACGTCACGAACACGTGACTCAAAAGATCAAACTAACCTTATTTGAACCAGAGCCTACTGTATAAATAAGAGCCTCCAGTATCGACTATATTTTTTACTAAGCTTAAAATAAGGTACAAACAATTTTTCCTTTACTATGAAACTATATGGGGAAACGGTTATTTTCATTTACAGTTTTAGTTTATTAGAAATGTGAGCTTTTGTTTTGTTTTTATATAAAAATGTTCATGAAACATGTAATATTATTTGATTGAAAAATCGAGTCTTGAAAATGTTTATTTCTAAGTGAAAATCGTCATGAAAAATAAGGTACTTTTGAAATTTTAAATATTGTTGTTTTTGTAATATACTACGTCATCAACATAACTCATTTATAAAAAATACAATAATCATCTCTTTCATTGCCTCCATTCAAATTTCAATTCGAATATGTTTCTATAGTTATTTTGAATTTGCAAAGCATGCTAGATTGTTTTGATTTTTTTTTTCTTCGCACTCATTTTATTGATTTATTTTTTTCTGTTTGCTCTTTCTGATTTATTTTAGTTTAATTGTTGAGCGGAGGCGTGTTGTCTTTTTTCTTACCATTAGTTTTAGATGTGGAGATATGATGTCGTCATTAAACTGAATTTTCTCTTTTTAATACACATTGTTGTTGTTGTAGAATGTTTTTTAATTTAATTTCCCTTATTTTCTTTTGATTATTGCTGGAAAATATGGAAATTTGAGAATCTGTGTTTTAAATGAGTAAGACATTGATTTGTTTGTTAGCGATTTCTTAAAAAATTATTTAACTGGGTTTAACTTTTAATTCATATTTTATCGTCAATCGAAATCGCATTTTTTCATATAAACACTATGAAAATAAATGAATTTTTAGTGTTTCTATATCCCTTATTTTAAGTTCATTTTTCACATGCCGGCTCTATTCACTTCAAGATGGTTCTGTTTGAACCATGCTCACCGGTGTTCCACCGCATACGCATACTATACACACCAAAAAAATTCTGAATAAACATTTTTTTATTTAAATGTCTGCTCAAAGCAAACATGGAACATGCATTAGTTGGAGAGTAAATTTACTCACAAGAGAGAATTACGTTTTTGTGATTTTAAGTATATTGTGTAGGGACTCACTGTATTTTTCGGAATATAATTTCTACACCCAAATAGGTATTTTCTACACCCAAATAATTTGAATTTTTTTTTGTTCGACATGAGAAGTCTTTGTGAGATTTTATTTGGTCTAAATTAATTAATTAAGTTAGGATAATATAACGGGGAGGTTTTTTTTTATAAAGCCCCCAACGAAAACACAATGTATATAATTTATAATAATAAAACAAAAAAACGCTTACTTCAACTATAAATGAGGACAGGTCCAGGTCAATGACGTCCCCCTCCCGAACTGCAACTCCTTAATAAGCTAATGAATAGTATCACTCCTGGAATACAAATATCCCAGTTGTATTTATGCTAAGGATGTAGCAATTTTGATTTAGTGACCAAAACTGCCACATAAATTTGGAAACGACGTAACATTTACCCAGCTCAGTCTGGTGGAGGGAATATAAATATGTGTCGTGGGTCAACAAAATATTTCGCCGTTCCATTTAAAATTAAAAGAAAATAAAAAAAATTACATAACCTAAACCATTCGTTCCCGTCCCGAATCACGTCACAATACCTTGCCAAACAAAAACTCTACTCAATCATTATATTCTGCATGTTTTGTGAACCATAAAGATGCTACCGAATAAAGCGAAACTCAACATACAATAAATGACCATTATTATAATGGTAATTCGTTTACAAAAAAATAAAATGCGAATGCCAAAAAAAAAAATTTTACGTTAAAGGAAATATATACATATATAAAAATATTAAGAAATTTTGAAAAAAAAAATTAAATAAAATAAAAATAACAAAAAAAAATCTTCGTTTAGCTCACCAATCAGCTTTCGAACATTGTAATGCGGCAAAGACTCAATTATTTTGTTGCCGTCCTTATATTTTCGGTGAAGTCTGCGGCATTAAAAATAAACTCAGTCGCTTCAATTTTCTGGTATTCCGAAAAACTATTTTCTCAAATAGCTTTTTGAAGCAAATTTGCAGCATAATGTAGCGGTTGTAAGCATTGTTCGGCCTATGGTTTGAAGATACTTGTAAGTTCTTCGTAATTGGTGCATTTATTTTGTTCAAAAGTTTGTTTTATGTCAAAAAACAGTCCACCGCCTTAGACAAAACTGCTTTCTTGTCGTGCTCAAAAGAACATGACCATTCAGCAATCGGAGGTAGTACACAGTGAGCAGTTTCAACTTTTATCCACAAGGATCCGCTTAGAGAACTTAGATGCCTTCATGACTGATTGCACTTCGCCTTCGATTCCAGTGAGAGCATATCTGAAACAACAAAGGAGAACTTGAAAGGAGATTACAAAAGGATTCCATCGTGTTTGTAATGTACTGGGATTTACATTTGCGCTATATGCGCTCCAATGTAGCATGGAAAATGTGCGAGTTTTTTTATTTCCGAACCATCCGTACAACTGAAGATTTCTATCTGTTGATAGACTGAATCTTGAAGATATCGACAATAAGCAAGTTAAGTCCATGGCAGATGCACCCATACTCGGTAATATATAGGAATAGCTTTTGTTAACCATTTTTCGGGCCGCTTTTTAATGAGTTTCTGCGAAATTTCTACAAAGCATCAGTCTGCAACGTCAGTAAACTGTCGATGAACTACCACTTTGCCCAATACTAACTTGCTTCCTTATACTACTTTACTTCCTTGCTCCTTACTTCTCGAACGATTCGAAATGCCGTCTCAGTCTTGCTTGACGTATATTCAATTCGATAATCGTCAATAGTTGAAAGCTTCCTCATTCGAAATTTCAGAAAAAAAAAACGTTCCAGTGATTCAATATGTTGGTCTCTTAGAACATATAATCATTCTTGATTCAATTTCTTGTATTCTTTTTCCTCATCAAGCATTTCACAATCTTCCGCGTATAGTTCTGGAGGTGCTTCATCGTCTATTTTGCTACTTTATAAAATTATAACTCAATAAAAAATTAGTGATAGCCATTCCTTTTACTGGACTCATAATTCCAAGTCAGTTACACTTTCATAACACAATTCTTCAATTAAACAACATCTTCCACCTTCAATTCGGTTAGGGGGAATATGTTAAACTGCATGCTGGACTAACCAAAATATTCCCATTTTCCTTTTCTACTCTTAAGCATAAAGTTTCTTTATTCAAACAAATATTTCATACAGTCTTTACTTAAAATGATCATTAATTCAACTCGCACATTCGAATCGATCGAACAAACCCCAACCCCAATAATAAATAATACGAAATACCAAACTACCGAGACCAGTCAAGCCGTCCGAATCCATCTAATAAGTCCCTCATACACGTTTTGCTCGATACAACGTGGCATTAATAATTAGCTTGATGTTCTACAAAGATGCTCGATTACCTGTGGACGTATCTAAATTCATAGGATTTTTAGGACACAATAAACTGTTGTGTCTTGTTCCACATCTGTGGCACGCAACCGGCACCAGTGCAAGCACACCCCCTTTTTTATTATTACATCTGTACATCTTATGGTTGCCCCTACATATTGTGCATTGGCCATCATTTTCCATTCTATTTGTTCTATTCTATAGCGCATCTTATTTTTACATTTATCTCACAGTTCATTTCTTGTTTGACCTTTTTTCAACTCTCGTCATAATTTCATCATCGCAGCAATCCATTGGCTGCCATTAATCTACTCAAGATTGTCATGCGTTGATAAGCCTCAACTATAGTCTAACAGGTAGACTGGCTACTTATTTGTCACCACATGACATGGCTTATAATCAACTATTCCTAACGGTTAACTCTACATCCAATTTTCACAAAATTTATGTGTGCTACTTATAATCGCCTATCCCTAACGGATAAATCATAAATTGATTTATCCACAAAATTTTACTTGTCTATCTGTATAATCATCCTTTCTTTTCTAAACTCCATACGAACACCCAATTGTATTATCTTTATCTTATCCCCTTGTTCCATGCAATTAAATAAATAATCTTACCTTTTTCTTTGTGATATCTATCCCAAAACTCTACAGCAGCGCTCGCGTTGCACCGCCGCGCCGTGCCCAAATACTCCTTTTCCTTTTATATATCGCTACACGCGAATATACCGCGCGTTTTTGTTTACAAATTTGCTTTTACTTTTAATTTACAACATTGTTTTTACTAATTAGCTGAATAATTACTGTTCCCCAATCGTTTCTCGGGTTTCTGGCACCAAATGTTTGCGTTTCAGCACAATAAATTAAAACTCAATACACACGTGTGTTCTTCTAGAACACTGTATTACGATAAACTTTATATTTCTTTTTTCTTTCATTTGACAGAAAATATTGCGTTCGGTTTGCTTATAGCAGGAAATTCCCATCCATAGATGGCATTAGTAAATAATAAGAGGAAAATAATATTTTAAAAACAACTAAAAACCACTTAAGTCAGTTCTCAATTAAATCGACTTAAGTGGTTTTTAGTTGTTGCCACTGATATATTTTTAGGAATAATTCAGAGCCACAGATGGCGTTAACAAATAATTATATAATTAAATTTGACAATATAATTTCAAATAATACCCGTTGGGTCATCATTACGATGACGAGTACTGTTACTATTCAAGACCCAACAATGCATTATTGGCTCGCGTTTTAGCCGATCGTTAACATAACCAGCATCTTTAACATAACATCTTTGCTGTAACAAATTCATTACAAATACAATTCACAATTTACAGTAAATTTTAAATAAATTTATTAATTTAATTTAGTTTCTTAAAAAATAGTTAAGACAGAATTTCCATTTTTTTTTTGCGCTTTATACAATTTTAAGATTAAATGTTTTAGATACAGTGGCGTAATAAAATGTGTAAATAATTTATTAGCGATTATCAGTCATGCATGGTGGTTTTCTCTAAATTAATCTCTTGCCTCTCCGATCGATCAATTATTGTTTTATGAGTCTGGTAAATATTTTTTTAGCGGAATCACTTGGTGCGTGTCATTTGTGTTTGTGTTGAAAATATCACTGTTAATAGTTGAACGATTTGATGAATTCCGTTGCATCGAATTATTTCGAATTATACTTGGTTTTGTTTCGTCTTTAATCAGCTTCAGTACATTGTCGAAACGAATTTTTTGTAATTTAACTGTGTCATATGGTTTTTTGTCCGATATTACACCAGAACCACCATCTTTCCAATTTTCATTAGCATTATCGTTCGATTCGGGGTGACTGTTATTCTCTTGTGGAGGTGGTTCTTCCACCGGTTTAAGTTTTGGTTTGGCTGGTGGTATCTTCATTTGTGGGCCACGTTGGAAGATCAACTCAAGTTTCTGTTTTATTGATTGGCGATCGAGCGCTTCATCATCATCGATGGACGGGGATTCTGGGGCTAATGACAATGGTTGGTGTTGTGGTTTTGGCGAATATCGACGCAGTTTTGGTTCTTGTGGTGAGACATTTTGTGTTTGGGCCTTTTCAAATTTGGGCGAAGGTGGCTTAGGTTCTGCGGTATTTTCCGCCTGGTGAACCGCGGATATCGTCTTTGTTTTTCTGCCCAATGATTTATACAGGACTGGATCGAATACCGGAGCCACTGGTACTTCGGGACTTTCAGGATCCGGTTTGATTGGTTTGTCGTATTTTCTACTTAGTTCGGCAAAGAGTGCTGGATCAAATTTTGGCGGTTCGGGTATATTAACAATGCCCAACTCAAGGGCCAGTGCTGGATTTGATTTGGAAGCATCTGGATTTAAGCTCGACTCAAGCTGAACTAAACTATTTAAGTCGGACTCACTGTGTGAATGCTGTAAAACTGGTCGTTCTTCGGATGTGTTCTTAATTGGTTTCATTTGTCCACTAGATTTTTCTGCGTAGAGTACTGTTAACCGTTTTTTGAATTCTCGCCGCTGGACATCCTCTTCACTGTTATCATCACTATCTGAATCTCGTTGTTGGATTGGCGGCGGCGGTGGTGGTGGTGGTGGTGGTGGTGGGATATACAAAGGTTTGGGAGTTTCGATAATTTCGGCTTGTTCATTTTTAATTGGATCTTCGCGATGTATTACTGCCTCGGTCGAGATTGCAGGAGGTGTTACAACTTCCTGGAAGTTAACGGATGGCGGTCTTATCTCTTCATCGTGAATTATATCGTCAAGGAAAGCTAAGGCAACTCTCATTTCAGTGTCCTGTTTGGGAGATGAATTTCCGCTCGACGCAGGTGTTGTCTCCTTCTCGTTTTCGACAAAATACACATTTCCGTTTGGCTCTTTCTTTTCCATCAGGTTATCTTGCACCTCATCGATCGAATGTATTTCATCATACGATTTTGTAGAGGAATGTAATGAATTTTGGTCTTCAGCTGATTTGGCGGCAACAACATTTTGTACCACCACGTCTTTCTTTCGGGGTTCTGGAGTTACAACTCGTGAAACCGGTGCAACTTTAATTTCTTCCTTTTTTTCGGGTATCTTCTCTTCTTTTAGTTTCACTGTTTCTACCTTGACCTTGCCATTAGTTCCATTTTCTTGTAACTTAAGCGCTCTAGAACTAGAGCTTGGTGTCATTATAACACTTTTATTTTTGACACCGCGATCTCGGATGTAGATTCCCCAGATGTATGTAACTAAGCCGACTATCATCCAGATACCAAATCGAATCCAATTTGCATAATGAAGCCGAGTTATTAGGTAAATAATCATGAATATGGCGAGACCAGGTAGAACTGGTACCAGTGGCATCTTAAAACCAACATCTTTTTGTTGTTCTTTCGGTTGAACCGCAATCCCAAATATAAATAACAGCATGAAGCCTAAAAACAGAGATGCTAATACGACGGCCCAAATTTCACCGCTAAACACTTCTTCATGTGATGTGGCTAATATAATTGATAGCCCTAATGAGGCTAAACAGAAGAGTGCTACAAAATATTTAACAATTTTGGCCGTTAGACTAGATGGAACACTTTTACATTTGGCATTGCACAGTTGTAGAACTACATGACCAAAAGTCGCATTTTGTTTATTCGAACTGCAGGAGTATCTCGTTATAACGATTGAAACCGTCATTCCTAAGAATAGTAACAAAGTTCCAAGTGATAATGCGTTTAATAGTTGTCGTGTTTCGAAAAATCCCGATAGCAAGCCTGTAAGTACACCAGTGGATAATATTCCCAACACAGGCGTATTCGGTTTACTTTTAATAGCACCAAATTTCTCAAATATCAAACCATCGAGTGCCATCTGCTTTACCAGTGGTACGGTCGAATATAAAAATAGATATAAACTTGTAAACAGAGAAAACATGCCTCCAATTGCTCCCAAATATTTGGCATAATCCCAGCCAAAACTAACAAATGCATACGGTATCCAAGCATTTGCACTTTGCATGTGATATGGAAACATAAGTGTTAGCGTGGCGGATATTGAAATGTACATAACGGCTAATAGGCCGAATGACAACATAAATGTTAGAGGAACCTTGCGTCGGGCTTGTTGAATCGTTTCACGATTAAATGTATTCGTTAATGCATCAAAACCAAGGAATACTATAATACAAATTGATGCACCTTGCATTGTACCAGTTATGGTGAATGGCATGAAGCCACCTTTACCTGTAGTCGGATCGGGTAGATTATCTGGGCCTATGATTTCGCTAACTTTCCAATTTGCTGATCTAGCTGTAAGAAATAGTTTTGGTTTAGGTTATTATTTCACCAAATTTTAATTCGTCCTATAAAATACTTACCACGAACAATTCCAGCAATTAGAATGAACCATATAAATAGTAGATTAACCACTGTAAATACACTGATTTGAATCCGGTATCGCTTTAATCCGAGCGCTATTATAACTAAAATTGGTTTTAATTATATGAAAAAGTTATTTCAAATACCAAATTGTATTTTGTATATACTTACTGGCAACAATGATGGGTAGTGTAAATGCCAAAAAATCAAAGTAGCCGGCAAATCCATCCGCCTTCATCGGCACAATATCTATGAACGATTCCGCAAGAGTATTATCCAGAAGAGTATCTAAATGAAGTGAAAAACTTCGAGAGGCGCACGCCGCTGCAATGATATATTCTAATATAAGATTCCAGCCAATGATAAATCTGATGATTTCACAGAGGGCCGTTGATATAAAGTTGTAGGATGACCCAGCTTTTATAGGTATTCGACAATTAAATTCTATATAGCTTAGAGCTGAAATCAAAATAAAATTTTTGTTAATTTGGATACTGCCGCGCGCAGCTGCGACGAATTATGTTACATACCAACAATAAATCCTATGATCGCCACAATTGCATACGAAACTAATGTTGACGGGCCTGACATCTCCGAAGCAATGTGTCCATGCAGCGTAAACACTCCAAACCCAAGTGACGCTATAACACCAATCGAAATCAAATCAAGATAACACCATATTTTCCCCTGTTTATGCTGTTCATGGACATCGAATTCTTTCCGCTTCGACATAATCCGTAATATTCGCGCCATTAAATTCATATTTTCTGTGTTATTTTGTTCGGCACTCGGGATTCCTGATGACATTTAAAAATTTCGAACGGTTGCGTCTCAAAACGGATGTTTTTGTTGTTTTTGTTGGGATGGAAGGAGAATATTATTTAGTAGATGTTGGTATTTTTTGGTCGCAGTTTGATTTATGGTATTGCACGGTTATCACAACTATTCGGTAACATCTCTTAGTCCTTTTTTATGCCTTTCTTGGTGTTGAATACTGTGGAAATTTGAAAATGTTTAGTCTTTTACGCTTATTAGTATATTGAATGATATAGTGGTCAGCAAATTAATAATATTTGATTTTCAGTTGCATAATATAATCTGTTCTGTTATCATGCAGATACTGCTATTATCAATTAAATTAAAAGTCATGAGTTTGAATGTATGTCGTTGGTATAAAATTACTTCATTTGTCTCAAGTTTTTTGAACAACTAAAAGAAATAATTTTCGGGGTCATGTCATCAGCTTGCGTCAACACATCAAAATTAATTAAATTATTATTCTTCGGGATATAAAAGGTCAAAAAAGTTGCCTTGACTGACAAAAGAAAATTATGAACATTTTCAAGCAAAATCTGCTTTAGGCAATTTATGTGATTTTAAATCAAGATAGAAACAGTCACTTGTTGAAAATATTTTCAATCTTTTTAGTTTTGGCTGTTTGGGTTTGTAATAATTTTTAAATTATTTGTGATAAAGTTTTCGCACGCAAAACAGTTTTGCGAAAACTTTTTAATGTTTGGCATGAGCATGAGGACGAATTAGTATTGATCGAAATTACAAAGTTGTTGAATGTATTTAAAATTAGCACAAATTTAATTTGTTATTTATTACTTGAAGCTTTTTGAAGTAATGTGAGTTTTTGGTATGTTGTTAATAACTTGATTTTATTTTATTTGAATGTTTATCCTTTAGCGATAAATGGAAGAAGGAAGGTTAATTTGGAACGTCAGAAGTATAATAGAAAGGCAACAAGGAAAACAAAAAATAAATTCGTTTAAAAATTTTCCAAAGGAAAAAATAATTTTTTTCCTTTTGCCTTTCCTTTTGCTCTTCTGCCTGTGACATGGCAACCATTAAATAAATCCGGGGATATAATGCAATGCAACAATTGCCAAGGTTATGGACATACAGCAACGAATTGCAAACTTGATTTCAGATGTGTAAAATGCGCCGAACATCATGAGCTGGGGTGCTGTCAAGCGCAGGACCAAGCCACTAAAGAAGATATTTATTGTATAAATTGCAATAAACTAGGACATCAAACAAAAAATTCAAGAAAGACGCCAACAGGCAGCGCCAGCACCAAGGTTATTCACATCAATACCAGTGAACAAGGAGAACGGATCATTTGCGGATAGATTGAGGGGAACGTGACCTATTCCAGCACAACAACACCAACAGCAACAGTAGCAGCAAATAAATCTGTGGCAATATGACATAAGGGAATAACTTTAAAATTCGCATTTTTCAAGAAAACGTTTTTAAAATTGAGAGTCGTTCAAAGTCGTATGAGTTTTTTGAATTCTTGCTTTTTTAAAAGATTATTACGGTAGTTTGTATGTTAGTTGCTGGATTAGTACAAAAAATTGATGTGATTTGAATTCGAATATGGAGATTTCGAATTTGAAATAATACATGAAAGGGTATAACTCGAGTTATTCCCTTATGCCATATTGCCACAGAAATAATGGCGCCCAATATAATGACGCGACCATACAACAAATAACAACGAGAATGGATGGTATGGTCCGCACCATACAACAACAAATACTCCAGATCATCGCCTCATGGTAAATAAATTCAAAATTATCGCATTAAATGCAAATTCGATCGTGAGCGTTCAGAGGAGACAAAATTTATTAAAATTTTTGGAACAGCATTCACCCGATTGCCTGCTGGTGAACGAAACAAAATTAAATTCTCGGCACAAAATTGAATTCAAAAATTATGAAATGATACGACTAGACCGGGTGAATGCCTAGCGGGGAGGTGGCACCGCAATATTAATTAGGAACGGCATAAAATATAAAATAATTGAGCCACAAGCAATTAGAAATCGGGTGGGCATCGAGATTGCCATCATCAGATTAAAAATTCAAAACACTTGAAACCATATATTTTTGATATCGATTTATTGCACGGGCAACGCAAAGGAAATCTCGGACGAACGTTTTATTGAATAATGGAGCAAAATTTTCGAAATTCTAAATCTACAAAATGTAAACAATTATTATATAATTGCGGGAGATTTAAATACCAGGCATACAAATTGGGGCAATGCAACAAATAACCCGAGAGGCAATCGATTGAACCGGTGGATGGGGGAAAATGCCATGAAGTACAGGACGAAAGTTTATAAAAGTGATACACCAACCATGATACGATCTGGTAATTACTTAGATTTGGCCATAACTGACGAACTCATCAAAATTAATACAAACAACAGGGGAGAGATACCAACACATCGGTACGATAGTGACAATAAGGCGATTGATGTAGTGGTAAGAGAGGTAGGCGAATTCGAGACGGGCACAAATAAAATGGAAGCGAAACGTCTGTGGTACAATTTTACGGGAATTAATTGGAAAGTATAGACTGAGCGCGTGGAGAAGGTACACCGATAAGCAGTTGCGGAAGAATATGATGAGGATAACACAAGCACTGTAGACGGCGAAGAAATTAAAAAATATATTGGAAAAATCACTAAATTACTTTTGGCCAACATTAAAGAGAACGAACCGAAACAAAGACGTTGCAACAATATGAAGTGCTACACAAATGCAACAATTGAGCGGCTGTACAAATACAAAAGTTTTTTGATCACCAAAACATTTCGGCGAAATATGGAGCGAAATCAACGATATCACAATAATATGGCAAGTGGAGCAGTGCAGAGACAAATACAAATTTGGAAACAGAAATTAAACGGACGGTGCAATTAATCGAGCAGAATGTGAAAATGAAAATCGGAAAATATTGGGTGAATCGCATGAAAGACATAAAGCCAGGAATCAAAATGTGGGCAGCCATCAAAAATATGACATAGACGGTGTATGATTTCAACGTACGGGCAATCGAAATAGACGAACCGGCGATCGCGGAATACGAACATTTAAATCTACCGTCGACCGAGATGAGGTGCATCGATAATAAATTTCAAATTTTGGACGAGCAAACATATTTAAACATAATTGGCACACAAGACGAAATTTAACACTTGGCAAACCAGAACACGAACGTTATGTAAATGAAACGGTGCAGCCAATCAAACGTAAACACAAGGAAGATCGACTGGCGAAACGTACAAAATCGCAATTCACGGCAACGAATCGAACAGAGGCACCTGAACAACCAGTCGATGATCCAAAATATTTTATTACAATTGAATATTTGACAAACATTCTGAGATAAACCTGTAAAACCCAACTAGCGCAAATTTTATGCGTTGTTTTCTACACCATCGTATGAGCATAGGTATTGGGTAGTTATGAGTAGATACAAATACTTGCGAGTAGTTTGCTTTCGCCAATGGAAAACGCTTTATAACATACGGATGTCAAGTGTGGTACAATCAAGTGCCACGATACATGGAGAAGATAAGAGTATTTGAGCGAAAGTGTATCAGACACTGCCGTAACAGATATCGCAAAGCAGAAACGGGCTACAAACATTATATATCAAATCAAACACAATACGACAATTACGATGCGGACCGCATTGATATACCTACATATAATTACATTGATACGAAACCATATAATTCGAGCATGTCAAAATACGGAAAATTCATTAATATACGGACCGTATCACGTGGATGCAGCATTGGCAGCACAATACCTGAGGGAGGGAGCAATACCAGGTCCAAATCTATTTATTCATTTGGACCGACGAGGTTATATACAGGATCGTGAGGGTATTCTGTAATCTGTTAATATGCCACATATAAAGGCGCCCAAATGAAAAATGGTTTGGAGTGGAAAAATTTGAGAATCCAAACGAGCGCAGATTCAGTACGAACATCAAATAACCGGTGCCGGGCGACTATGAGGCGAGATACCACAAATATTGGTGGTTAAGGGACTGATGATCGGCGGACAAAAATGAGAATATTCACAAGCTCGAAAGAGAGGGAGAGATATGAAATCGATATATAAATATATTTGTACATAATTAGAGCTAAGTTATATTAATGTTAAATTCTTTTTGTTTTTGTGTGTGTGTGTCGCGATTCTATTCTAATTTTTTTATAAGCATTTTTTTATTAGATCTAAAACCACAATACATTATATAAATTTCTTGGTTAATAGTTTAAGTTTTTTTAAAAAACACACTGTACATATTTTATTTTGAGTTAGTTTACGTGCCTTAGTGCCCAAATTCGGGACAGAAGGCGTCTGATTTAGAAATAGTTTAAGGATGGAATTGTGAATTAATCCAACATCCCACTTGTAAATAATAATTATAAATACTGTTAAATAAATGGAATAATTTTTGAAATATACACTAAACTTCGCTGTGCTTCCTGCAGAAAAATAAATCTTCTTACAAATCTAGAAATTTTTTAAATAGTTTTGGAGCAGCTGTATAGAGCCAGGCGCTGTTTCAAATGAATTACCCAATTCGGAAAAATTCCAACGTGAAGAATCATTTTTTGTTACCATTTGTGAGCCATTCAAAAAATTCAGGTAATGACAAATCAATTAAATTCTCAATAGAAATAACGGCTAGAGTCGAAAAATTCATTACATTACCAATTTTTAATTTAAAAGATGGTAAAGATTATTATTGTGAATCACGTGAAATTATGCCGGGTGTTTTTTGTCTAAATTGTGTAGTGAAACCTGAAAATGGATCAGCTGTTTTTAGTATTTTAAACAATAATCAAGAACAAGTGTTGGTACATGAAATTAGTATAGAAGGTGCACCAATTAAAAATTACAATGTTTTTCATATTCAATCGTGGTCGAATGATCTGATAAATAAGTTAGAATTATTAGAATCAGAAATTAATTTAGAATATTTGAATGGCGAAGAGAAACTAATACTACAACCGTGGGAATTTAACGATGCGTTTTATCTACCGGGTGATAAATTAAGCGCAATAACAGAAGTTACGATTTCCGATACCAAACATTTGTGAAATTCTAGATTAGCTATAGCCTATAGGGATACCATCATCAAATCAATATGGATCCAAAAGATAAGGAAAAAACAGCTTTTTTCTCAACAACGTATGGACACTGTCATTATCTACCAATGCCGTTTAGGATAAAAGGCGCGCCGGTATCATTTCAGCGATTTATGAACCACGTATTAACTGGTTTAAACGGAATTAAGTGTTTTGTTTATTTAGATGATATTGCGGTATATGGAGCTAATTTAAATTAACATAACGGCCGACTTCAAAGTGTATTCGAATGTTTTCGAAAATTTGAATTAAAACTTCAACCAAAAAAGTGTAATTTTCTGCGAACCGAAGTAAAATGCTTGGGCCACAATATTAGTCGCGAAAGTATGAAACCGGATCCAAAATTAGTTGATTCTATATTAAATTATCCAAAACCCAAAAACGTAAAGGAAATCATAACATTTGTAGGATTGTCAGGCTATTACCGACAATTCATACCTAATTACGCTCGAATTGCTGAACCATTAACTTAAATTAAACGAAAAAATGCCAAATTCATTTGAAACGCACATACTGAAGAAGAATTTGAAAAATTAAATGTAAAATTATGTAACCCACCTATTCTTCAATACCCGGACTTTCACGAACCCTTTATAGTAAAGTCAGATGCATCGAATAAAGCCCTAGGTGCAATTTTGTCACAGATTAAAAATTCAAAGGAACTTCCTATTACGCTAGTAGAACCTTAAATAATGCTGAACGAAATTACAAAACCGGAACGAAAGAACTCCTCGCTATAATATGGGCAGAACGTCGATTTCGTTCTTATATACGGCCGAAAATTTTTAATACAATGTGATCATAAACCTCTTACATATTTATATGCGACACCTGAGCTAAATTCAATTTTATTAAGATGGAGGATTAGAATTATTAGAATTAGAGGATTTCGATTTTACAGTAAAGTATAAACCGGGTAAACTAAACACTAGTACAGATGCTTTATCTCGTATCAAATTACTTAATATCCGATTCTGATGATTGCTGCTACCCAATCAATGTCGTTACAAGATCTAGGTCAAAATACTTACAACAACAATCAACTATTTCCAAATTTCGACTTTACAAAATCCAGTTAATTCAAATGTACAAAACGAACCTGATTTACCTCAAAATGAGAAGAGTTTAGATATACAAATTTTAGATTCGGACACCGTTTTACCAAAGAACTCGCACAACGAATCAAAATTAAACGAACTGCATGATTTTCATATACATATCTCCAATCGGTGCACATTAAGGTATTTGAAGAACCCCTCCATCGTTTGAAATACTATTATAAATTTCCAAATATGTTTAATATTTTAAAAACGTAAATAATTTATCAAAAATTGTGACTTGTGTCAACGAAATAAGTATTCAAGAAATATGAAGATACTAATGAAAATAACAAATACTGCGCAAATTCCATTCAGACGTGTTTTCCTAGATATTGTTGGTCCAGTTAGGGAAGAGTTAAAATCGTTATATTCTTACAATCCAGAATGATTTGACAAAGTTTTGACAGGCAAACCCATTACCAAATCAAGAAGCCGAGTCAGTCCCAGTAGCAAAAACATTTGCTGAAAAATTTATTTGTCAATATGATCTACCAGAAGTTATTGTAACCGGTCAAGGAGCAAATTTCATGTCACAAGTAATTAAACAGTTAACAAAACTTTTTAAAATTAAACATATTAATTGTACAACGTATAATCCACAATCGAATGGTGCACTCAAAAGAAGTCATCGTACGTTAGGCGAATATTTGTGATTATTTACAGAAAGCGATAGTGGGATAACTGGTTAGTTTATGCTAAGCTTGCTTATAACAGTACTCCAACACTTCTACTGATTTAATGCCATTTGAGTTATTATACGGTATAAAATTCAATTACAAAGAAGCCTGAAATCCTCTATGACCACAACGATTACGTAAAAGAATTAAAATTTAGATTAAAAAATTCTTGGCAGGTAGCACGACAAAAGTTCTTGGAAATGAAAACTAAATCAAACAACACTATGATAAAACGGGAAATTCCCACGAATTTATTATCGGCGATTATGTATTATTGCGCGATGAAATTGACGATTCTAAAACAAAGCCATTATGGATTGGCATAAGGAACGAATGTTGGTAAGAAGGTTGGTAAGAAACGAAAGATCGTACATAATAATGTCACTACAACGGATCGTTCGTTATCTGATCCCTCATATTTATAGAACTTTTCTTAAAATTACATGGCACTATCATTTTTCGATCCTCATTTAGTAACAGCTTATCACCAAATTCCAATAGAAGCCTTAATTTTACTTAATTATTAATTGTGTTATACATATGTCCACTATTTTTCCATCGGCGGTTGGACGGTGGGAGGGGCGAGATTTCGATCCATCATAGTTCCCAAGCAGTCACCCAAATTTGTAATAACCTTAGCAAATATTAAAGTTGTTGTGTCTCTTCTCTCTTGTCTACTCGTCTCCCCCCCCCCCCCCCAAATTCCAATAGAACCCAAAGATACACTTAAAACAGCCAACAGTACCCCTATCGGTCTTTTTGAATTTACATGGGTGATGTTCGGCGCAGCACAATCTTTTTTTAACGGGTAATGCATTCGGTCTTATTTGGCTTAGATCTTTGCTTCTCTTATTTGGACGACGTTCTGATTGCCTAATTTTTCAAATTTTCACTGAATTCGGGCTAATAATAAACGTACATAGATAATTGTGTGTTCGCAAAACACAAAATTGATTTTTTGGGACACACAAACAATGCACAAAAAATACTTCTGACGCCCGAATTTATTGAAGTTATTGAATATTTCGAACAGTTTTCCATGGTAAACACAACTTTTTTGGGAATGGTCAAGTTTTGTCACCGTTTTATTCCTGGCGCAGCTTGGGTCCAGACACTGTTGAATCATTTTCTAATGGGATACAAAAAAAAAACAGTAAAACACAGATAGCCTGGACCGAAAATTCTATCGAGTTATTCGACAATTGTAAAAACAAATTATGCGAAACAACATTATTGCTCCACCCATCAACCTTAGCAAAATTAGCAATTATTGTCGATGCACCCGATACCGCAATCGGAGCGGTGTTGAAACAACAAATCGAGGAAATTTGGCAGCCGCTGAGTTTTTATTCAGTATGTCTAAATGAAACACAACAGAAATATGGCGCTTATGATCGAGAATTTTTGGCAGCGTGTTCAAGTAATAAACATTTTAGGTACTTGTTAGAAGGGAGAAATATTACACAGAGCATTATTAAAATAATTAGAAAAAGCCTCGCCAAGACAATTTAGATACCTCGACTTTATCAGTCAATTCACATCGGACATACCTACAGCATATTTCGGGAATCAATAATGTCGTTGTGAATTAATCAAATTTATATCCCGGAAAATATAGATTATGCAGCAATAGCGGAGGCGCAAGCCAGTAACGAATAGTTTAGAAATTTATTAAACAATAACTCTTAGTTGAAATTCGAACAACTTCTAACAGCTTTTAATTTTTCTAAATTATTATTTTGCGACATTTCAACAGCTAAACCACGGCCATTTATTCCACCTTTGTTTTGGCAAATTGTTTTTGATTCTTTCCACAATTTATCCCATAGCGCAATTCGCAAAACGGCCATTATGTGTCACAATAGAAATTACTGGACTAAGGGTTAACCAGCAACTAAGGACTGTATCAAAAAGAAAGTATCCACAAAAAAATTTAGTTTTCTCCGCCTTGCTCTAATTCTATTGTAACGGAAAAGTGCTGTTAGATAGAATAGCTCTTTGTAGGTAAATATTGCGTGTGATTTTTACAATTTGTTACCCAGTTGTAATAATGCCCCGAATTGAAGAAGAAGTGCTTAAATTTATTTTGCAAAAAATTTTGCATTTAAAACGGTATTTCGTTTAGAAATTTAGCTAAGCGCGAAAATATAAGTAAAAATGCAGTGAGAAAAATAATTAATAACTCTGGGGAATATGGTACGGTGAAGGATTTACGAAAAAACGGTCGAAAACAAGGTCCCAGCAATCCCAAATTAGAGCCAAAATTGTGAGTGAAATTCGCAAAAACAAATCAATGTCTGTCAGAGATTTAAGAGGGTGGTACTAGCATAGGAATGATCCAGCGGGTAAAATAAGGCGTGACTTGAAGACATATAAGAAACATAAAGTTCAGAAACGAAGTGAAAACAAAAAATTGCATGTTAAAACCGTGCAACTGCCCATTAATAAATTTGGAGCTATTAAAAATCCACTGCATCACTTTTGTGTAAAAATAATAAACTCCGCCAAATTCACCAGAACTTTGACCAATTGAAAGATATTGGGCAATTGCGAAGCGCTACTTGAAAAATAACGGTAAACTAGCAGAAAATTTAACAAAGTTCAAAAAGTTAGTCCAAAGCAACCAGACAAATGGATAAAACTACTGTGCAGAATCTAAGTAAAGGCATCAAATTAAAAATTCGCTATGTATTTTGAAAATAATTTCTCAAATGTTTTAAACATAAAATCTGCTAATTAGAAGTCAGCTTTATGATAAAACAACATTTTATAATACTTAAAATTGGTTTTTTGTGTTTAAAATGGCTTTTTTTTGTGGATACTTTCTTTTCGATACAGTCCTTATGTTGTGTTTATGCACTACATTTAACAGAGGAACTCCAAACGCCATCAGCCGAATTACCTATTATACGGAACAACATTAAGGATCTCCGGTCAATTAATTGAGGTCAATAAACAATTCATTTCATAATCGGATTTTGTCAAAAAGTTGAAAACGAGTAAATCAGACCAGTAGCAGCAACCAGGCCCAACACAGATAAGCCGTTCACTAACAAGGATTTGAAAGAGTTAAGAACGGAAGCACTAAGAAAATTAGTACAACCACCTTATTCAGGACCATATTTAGTGATTAGTCGTAACGGTAAAACTTTTGACGTGATGATTATCAATAAACAGGTTAAAGTGCCCATAGATCAATTAAAACCGGCATAAAGAGAAGTTCACATCGACGATGTAATTTCAAGTCAACCGGCAGGTGAACAGGCACAAGCTTTTCACCGAGTTAACAAAACTCCTTGGTTCACATCGGATACGCACAACGGCTTATCATCCACAACCTAACGGCATGGTCGAACGCTTCCATCGGCAACTCAAAGGCGTATTAATGGCCAGAGGCAAACCGTACAACTGGAGTTCGGAAGTACCAATCATACTACTTGGTATCCGAGCAACAGTGAAGGAATATATTATAGCACACCCTTCTAAATGTTAATTCGGTGCAGCTTCCATTCATTTCTTTAGTCACGAAATCACCAAGGATGGCGTCAAACCGTCTGCGGATCGAATCGTGACAATACAATAATTTTCCCAACCAACTTCTGTCAGGCAAGTTAGCGTTTTTGTAGGCATGATTAATTATTATCATCGTTTTATGCCTCACTTAGCCGAACATTTAGCTCCAGTACACAGCCACCTCAGTAAGCTTGGAAAAATCAACAAGAAAAACCCATTTTCACCTCCACAACAAAACGATATTTTTATTTCGGTGAAAAAGCGTTGTTCCGATTCATCAAATTATTTGATTAAACAGCCAGAAAGTATTGCTCGATTTTATTCAGTTTCATTACGGCTCGGCAAGTTTGACTGATTCACTAATCTGTCTTAATTTCATGGAATTTTCAATAAAAAAATTGAATAAGTGACCGGCCAAGACCATTTAGAACCCCTTTACTACCGTAAAACGGTTAGGATATTACAAAATGCAAGTATTTTGGTTGTTTAGTGGATTCTATAACAACCAATGTCTATTTTGCGTCGCTGGGTTTATTTTCTTTTGAAGTGAAGGTTTAAATCCTTGATAGGTGCTCTTGCAAGGTCATGCATATTTATTATCTATTGGATCGGCGTTAGGCACTGTACCTTCGGATACCTCCTTTTCCTGGTTGCATAATCTGTAGCAGCCTCTTGGAGGCCTCTCCATATTTTTTAAATGGCTATAAAATACGCTTTGTGCTATTAACTACACCGAGGCGTTCGCCTCTCCTATAGATGTATAATATTACAACTCAACGTTTGTTTTGGCTTGTCTTATCTCATTGGTGCATTTCTAGACTGCAGGCAATGCTAGACTCGAGAGTGACGAAACTAACGGACCCGTCATCGGGCCTGACTTCTTAAGGAAGCTTGGGATCCTTCTTTAATAAATTTTGTTAGTAATTCAGAAGCATCAGTTCTCACTGAGTGTATATGAAATACACTAACACGCTCCTTAATTATAGATATCCAAAGAAGCACGCAATGTGGTGCTTTAGATCGACCATTTAATTTTTTAAGACCCGAGATTAATAGCGCTGGTATTTCACCTCCTGTAAGGAGCGAAATGATGCAATCGTTATTTTATCATTCACACTGGATCGATTAAGCAAATTCAATGGTTTGAAAATAGGTATGAATATAAGATAACTCTTTGCGATTTATGTCAAAAAACGAAGGGTTCTTAGCAATATCCTGTTGATTACGGTTATGTCACCAAACTTAAGACAATTTCAACAAAATTCAATAACAAATGGCATAGTATTTGAAGGTGAACCGATTTAGTGTAGTTTATGTGCAAGTACAGAAATATTTTTCCCCTAAACGCGATAAGCTATATGCCTCATCCATCAGACACTCAGGCACGTATCAATTTATCAAGAATTAGATTTATAGTATAGCAAACACATTTTTTGCTGCGAATTGTTTACAATGATGAAAATATTAGCAGAGTATTTTATTGGCCACTTGAATACAAAATTTATTAACGTCATTAATTCCATGGTTCTTATCATACATATATGTACGTATGTATGTATGTATAAGAATGTTTTCGTTCCGTTCAACTTTAATGTCTTTGCAAACAAACTTTTGATTATCTTGTATCATAAAAACACACACACACACACGTAATTGTAAGTCAATTTTTTCAAAAGAATTTATTGCAAATTCACACGAACATTTTGATTGTTTTGTTGTTAATAATGCGTATATCAACTAAGTAATATCAAATTTGATTGTTATGTATAATTGGAATTTGTCGTATTGTGTAGCATATTTATGGATGTTATTATGTCTGGTTAACATGTTCCGTAATTCACGCATACAAACAAAATACTATGATTAATGTGTACTGTCTATACCGTGTAGAAAACAATTTTAAAGTTTATCCTTGTAATATCGCGCGGAGGACAAAGTACAAAGTGATAACTGATTGTATATTAAAGTTTACGTTATTTGGAAATACTTTGCGATACCGCATTATCTATACACGCAAACAAATAATTTTCTTCGGCCACCAACGAATTGCCAAATGTAAGAGAGTAAACTATACCAGAAGCTATACAAGTATGTAATGCACATAGAAATTAAATTCTATTATTGTCACTTCACATTTTCTCGCACCAAAATAATTTGTTCCACTTTGACGGCACCGCAGTTGAATTGTTTGAAGTATCATATATTTTACAAAAAAAAAAAAAAATTACAAAAAAATTAAAATTTAAAGCAAACTTCAAGTTTTCGTTTTGAGTTATTTTAGCTTTTCTTATTCTTCAAAGACATACATGGTTTACCAAACCAAGTTTTCCGTTGTCAAAATAGAAAATAAACAATTTTTTTTATTTATCCAAGTACTTCAATGCAAACGGTTGTTGTTGTTATGTTCTATTGTTGGTCTTAAGATTGAAATAAAATACGAAAGAAAATTCGCTTTGTCTTAACTTATAATTAAATTAAAGTTTCCTTTTGTTATTCGTCGATGCACCATGTGCACGATGAGATAATTCTAAATCGATGATTGCGATTATATTACTGATTCCTTAAGGTAAAAAGAAAACTGGGAAAATGTTATAAGGAAAATAATAAGTAATTGGATTGAAAAAATCTATTGTGACTATAATTATAAAATGGATTAATTAATTAATAAAAAAATGTTTTGTTTAGTCTAAGCGATCTGATTACAAGTATATACCTACAATATATTTATATGCAGGCTCCGAATTCTTAACTGCAAGAATTTGCCTAACAGAAAAATTCACAACCTGATCAAAATCACTAACAACTTACCAGATGGCAAATATTTACATAACGAAAAGCACGTCTTTCGTGGATACGCATGTATCGAACCAATTCGTAAATTTCGTAGGACAATAAGAGGCTCTTACATTTTCCTTAAACAAAATAAAAGAAAAACGACAGGAAAATATAAAAAATAATGAAAAATTTTGCCATAAAATACCGCCACCATAAACAATAACCTCGTTTTACTTTGCTTAAATAAAGCACATATTACTACATTACTAAATTAAATTGTTAAACTAATTCCAATTTCTTGGACTTTGGATTTCAAGTTCCTGATTATTCAGGCATAATTATCCCATAAACCGAATAACTTTTTTTAATTTGAGCCCGAAAGCGAGTTTATTTCGAATTTTATACGGGACGTATTTGACATTTTTGTTAATAAGCCATTTTGAAAGTAGGTATCAATATTTATTTGTAGATAGATCTTACCGTTGTTGCTTTTCCGAGTACATTATGCTCCGTGAAAACAGAAATAATCTTCTGGATTGGATTTAATATAATAGGGATAGAAGATTTGATTTGTTCCATGTGGCATCATTGGATAATCTCATCCAAACCAGCGTTAAGCCTTTAGTAATGATATTCCGTAAGCTCCCCTTAGCCGAAGCCACCAAAAGCAATAATTATTTCTTATTCCTCATAAATTGTTGTTCAATTTTTTAAAAACGTTTTTGAATGAAGTATGATAAAAGAGATATTTTCTTATGTTAGGTTTTATTTACAAAAAATTGTCGACGTCCAAATACATATACTATAGTGTCTTATATGCCATTTGAAAATTTTTCGAGAAATCGAATTTTAAATTGACTAAAATTTGTTCACCATTCAAATCAAATTTTTATGTTTTGTTAATTTTTGTTTAAAGTTCTAACATTTCTGAATATTTTACAAGAAAGACAAATTAAATTGTCTTTCTGTTAAAACCTGAAAATAAATTTTTCACCAAAAAGTCAAAAATGGATATACAAAGACACTTTTCATATATGTATATTGTTAAAAGTTTATATTTTTTTACAGTAAGCTAAAATGAATTTCATATAGGACATAGTTAAAATAAAAGTACAACATAGAAAATCAAAATTAAATGCCAAAGATATGTTGTTTCAAAATGTCCTCATACAATAGATAACTGAACAAATAAGAATTAAGATATTGATAAACAAAACCCAATAAGGTCTAAAGAATAAAAAAAGTATTAATTATGTAAGAATTTATAAGAGATGGGTCAATTTGGATTAAAATTTCTGAAACAAAATGGCCGATTATTATAAGAATCCATTAATAAGTCATTTTTGGGAAAAATGGTCTATACATACATACATGTGCTCGGGCGAGATATCACCGTATTTTTATTTTTCGTGAGACGAGTAGTTCTTTTTATTTATGATGAAAATATGAGATAGTTCTACTTATAGATAAACAAATTAGGAAAGCTGAGTTGTTTGAGAAACGTTTTAAATTTCGTAGGAACTACTTGCAAATATTTCTTTCAGCATTTAATCATGCTATCTCAGCTTTTATACTTATATAAGAAAAATCTTTAATTGTCTTTCCTTTTTGTTTTTGTACTTTTTAAAGAAGGACATATATTACATATTTACTTATAGTTTTAATGTTGTTAGAGTACAATTATAAATCCAAAAAATAACCTAAAAATTAAATTTTTATTTTTCATTTTATGTTTGACCCCTGTAATTTTATTCTATAAAAAATAAAATAATGTGTAAATGCAATAAATATTAAACCAAAAGAGAATCGAAAAACAATGTAATGTAATTTGAGTAAAAAATCACAAAGTTTACAAGTTTACATGTTTACACATTATCTTATGTTTATAGAATAAGCGTGCTGATGTTTTCAATGTTCACACAATAATTGTTAAAACCAAAAAAACCGAAACGACCTATTTTTTAGAACTAGTTAGGACATGTAGAACATTTCATAACAGCACTCTGATTTTTTAAAAAATAAGATAATGTGTAAACGTGAAAACCTGTAAAAAGCAAAGCTTACTTTTATCAGTTTGGAATTTTTCGATCTAATAGGGCATGCTTATAGTAACAATATTCGCCGCTGTTTTAGAATGCAGCACCCTCGGTAAAGGTTAGCATAGCAAATGTTATTTGTGTTTTGTATCGAAAGTGTATGGTGAATTTAATAACAGAAAAGAATTTGTATATTTTAAAATGTTTATAAGTCGTTTAGCGACGCGTTCGAACTTCGTAGCCATAAAATTAAACATTAAACATTATTGTAACCTTTATCACGACGGTAATGACATCTGATGTGCGGAAACAAAATCAAACTCGTTTTGCATGCCCCATTTGGGTAGTATTCAAATCGTATAATTGCGAACTCATAAAAGTAAGCTTTGCTTTTTACAGGTTTTCACGTTTACACATTACCTAATTTTTTAGAGAATCAGGGTCCTTGTGACGAAATATTCATTTCAAAACTAGCAAATGTTGTATGAAACATGTTAGAAAATGCAATTTTGTGTAACTTGTGTTATTTCCGAGACTCGCTGAGCTCGTTTCATAAATATCCCACTCGTTACACAACATGAGACATTTCATAACTGGTTGCTTAAATATCTATTTGTTTCTGTCTCATTAATGTTCCCCTCATAAATGAAATTCAAGGCTTTATTTGAGAAAAACTAAAATAAGATATTTAAAGATGTCCCATATAACTTACTAATTCTCAAAAGAGAACCTCTCAAACAATTGCCGATTATGATTTCACAAGATATCATGTTTTCTCTTTTTCTAAGAATACATTTTTACACTATTTCACTTATCCTATATTAGTTTTTCGATTGCATGTCTTTTCTATGGATATGCCTACACAATTTTGCTTTTTGTATGTCTGTCTTTAGTTTATTTAAAATGAAATATTTACCATTACAAATCACCAAGCGATTTATATACCCGCATTATAATGAAGTGATATTGTTGGCCAATAAACAGAACACATACCACATGAAAGCTTGCAGTCAATTAAATACGAATTATTATTATTTACTGTAGGGCCGTGTGGGCGTTCAAGCCACCTCGCACTGCGACCTAAAATATCTTTTGTGCATGGACCCTACTCAATAAATCGTCCAGCCAATATTTTGGCTCTTAATGAACCTGACAGTAGTGCCGGCCGTTATATGATGTATACTATCTGGGCTCATTACTCGCCCGTTGTAGTCTTTGGCCGCAAATGGCTGGGCAATGGCACAGAACATATTCCGCTGATTCCGCTTCCAGGTCGCAGAAGCGGCATCCGTCAGTCGTACTAAGGCCCATTTTTTTAATGTAATACCTTAACGGGATGTGACCTGTAGGGAAGCCAGTAAGCAGCCTCAACTCAGGTTTCCTAAGTACAAGACACTCCCTGACTGACGAAGCTGAAATAAATTTCTTCGCCTGTCGCAAACTTGGAATTCTCTGCTAGTAGGAGAACTTTTGTACATCCTCCAAGCGTTTTACCGCTGCCCTAAGGTGCCCCTTAGTGATGCCGCAGAAGGGCTCCGGTCCAAGGAACGGAGGAGCAGAACTCTCGCGGGCGAGGCCATCAGCTGCCTCATTTCCCACAATTCCAGTATGAGCTGGCACTTAAATAAGTGTTACCTTATTTAAGCTTGCCAGATGCTTAATAACCTTCAGACAATCCCATAGACTTGACTCAACGGTAAAAGACCTAAGAGCCTTTAAGCCCGACTGACTGTCTGATACGAAATATACCTTTGCATCGTTTAGGCCTTTTGCTATGCCTAACCTAGCGAAAAGTTATATATCATGTACTTCTGCTTGAAATATAGCATTATTACCCATGGACTTCGAGAGGGCAGTCCCGCTCCCATATTATATTCCTACAATCTGTAAACCATACCATCTGTAAACCGTACCATTGACCCTCGCTCAAAGAATGGTCCCCTGATCGCCAGAAATCCCGGTCAGGTAACCTACCACAAAATGGTTTGCGGAAGTCCAGTTTAGCTGGCATACAGTGGGAAGGCATTCCTATGGTAGGGTCTGTCTGAAATTCCCTGAGCATTTCCAAGTGGCCCACCATATTGCCTGGTTTAATATTTCCCTCCGCCTGCATCTTAAGGGCCATAATAGCAGCCTCATTTTTAACATGCAGATGCAACAGAGTTAGTCTTAGGAGTGCCTCTATTGCTGCGGTTGGCCATGATTTCATTGAGCCCGTAACCCCAATGCAGGCTATACGCTGAACCTTATTCAATAAAGTTTGCGCAGTCCTCTGTTCAGTTTTAGGCTACCACACTACCGATGCGTAGGTTACCATAGGCCTAATGACTGTTAAAAATAACTAGTAGATAATTTTTGGTTGTAGTCCCCAAGTATGTCAATAGAGTCTGATAGGCCCAAAAAGCATTAGTGGCTCTATTTGAAGTTTAAGTAAATGTTGTTTCCAGTTCAGTCTTTGCTCTAGGATAACCCTAGATATTTAACCTCTTTGGAAAAACAAATAATAGTACCGTTTAAGGAGTGAGCTATAAGCGAGAATACGAATACGATTTTATGGATTTATTTTCGGTGGAGAATTTCAATTTTTAGAGGGATATAAAATTACTCTGCAATCGATAATAATGTTACAGTCCTAATTGAAAATTAAATTGAAATAGCCAATAGACTATCAAAAAGGCAACTTTTCAGGCTCCACCACGTTAGAGATTTAATTATTAAAAGCCATTCTAAATAAAATAACTAGGTAGTTTTATTCCATAATTAAATTCCATTGTTTGCCTAAAAAAGAAATGTAGTGCCATGTTGGAAATGGATCTATTGGTTTAACAAATGAAAATTTGAAGAATAAATGTATTTATGTTTGTGAAAGCCATTTCCTTAAAGAAAATATTCGAGTACATTATTTAACCCGAAACGCCCTGTCAGTGTTAAACCTGAAATAAATCTGTGAAACTGTTGAAGAAGATAACACAAACACTGAAACATTCGACGCTCCAGAAAGAATAGTACTACAACGTATACAATTTCAGATAGTTACACATTATGTATTTTGCTCACAAAATTGAAATTTCATCAAAGAAATATAAACTATACTGACCCAGTGGAACAGGATGTGGAGTTTTTAAACCTGACCAACAGTGTAAATTTTTTTTCACTTTGAAATTAAGAGTGATAATAAAAAAACATTAAAAAGTCAAATTTACAAGTCTTATCTCCATGGCGCGGCGCCCTAACCATTGTATAATTCTTAAAAATGCCTTAGCGCATAAACATTTTTTAAAGGAAAGTACATATTTGGTATATTATGTACAGGTGTTCTGGAAAGCAATTCTTGTAAAGTTCATCAATACCTAACTTATCTAACTACATACATATCTTTAGCTGGCAAGGAAGATTTTCTCCCTAAATATAAAAAACATGCATACTCAATAAGTTTAAATTATTTTATCTGAATCTTCTATTGGGTGTGTGAATTAATTCTTAGACTCGACATTTAGATGTCGCTACGTGAGATTGGGTATAGTTTGACAAGCAATTCCAATTGCATTTTGTAGCTGTCACAATTGTCAATCTAATTCAGAGCAGAAAGTGTTATTTTTCATATTACGTCATTTTTTGTAATCGATTTAAAATGGATCGTGATAAGTTGTTTTTTCGAGGGGTTCTTCTTCTCTCTTTTGATTCCAAGAAAACTGCCGCTGAAGCTCACCGATAGCTTTCAGATACTTAATATGGTAATCAAGCTTCATCGAGAGCAAGCTGTTTCAATTGGTTTCATCGATTCCAAAGTGGTAATTTTGACATGACAGACAAAGAACGGTCAGGTCAGCGAAAAAAGTTTGAAGATGCCGAATTACAAACATTATTGGATGAAAATGCATGTCAAACGCAAAAAGAACTTGCAATGCAGTTAAACATTGATCGATCAACCATTTCTCATCGTTTGCACGCAATGGGAAAGATTCGAAAGCTAGGAAGATGGGTCCCACATCAACTGTCCGAAAATCAATTGAGAGCACGAATTGAAGCATGCAAAAAAAAATCTTGCTGAGTACAAAAAACATAGTTTTAAGTATCGAATTGTTACTGGCGATGAATAGTGGGTCTATTACGACAACCCCAAACGTAAAGCAGCTTACGTCGATCCAGACAAAGCAGGACCATCGCAGCCAAAACGAGATATTCATTGCGATAAGGTTATGCTGAGTATTTGGTGGGACCAGAAAGGTGTGGTGTATTATGAGCTGTTAAATCCAAATGAAACGGTTACAAGTGATCGCTACCGACGCCAACTGGACAATTTGGCACGTGCATTAGACGAAAAGCGGCCAGCAATAGTGAACAAAAGCTATAAAGTTTTGTTTCATGATGACAATGCCAGATCGTGCAAAAACCGCTCAAAACAAGGTAGAGCAACTCGGTTGGGATGGGCTTGAATAACCTGCGTATTCTCCAGACCCTGCACCTCCGACTACCATTTGTTTCGATCAATGCAAATAGGCCTGGCTTACGTACGCTTCCGAAACGCCGGAGAAGTGCGAAATTGGATCGATGTCTGGATAGCTGGGAAAGTTGAAGGCTTCTCCAAACGAGGAACCCACAAACTTCCCAGGAGATGGCAGGAAGCCATAGCTAACGATGGCGAATATATTGGATACAATATGAGCCGTTTATTTTGAAAGTGGAATAAGTCAAATTTTTAAAAAATTGAGTTAACGTTATACAACAAGTTAAAGTATAGTGAACTTTCATATTTTGTTACATTCTTGCGCTTAACTGTAAAATAATTTCTAGAAATAGTGGTTAAAGAATGAATACTAATCGCTATCAATATTTTGTTTATTATGAAAGTGGAATAAGTCACATTACATGCTTGTTCATTCGTTTAATCTCATAACAACTAACAGTATGATGAGTATATTATAAATCTAGAAGGCATTGAAAGCAAAAAATATAACAACAACAACAATTTACATTTACGATTTATAAAATTTTAGGTTTACTAAATACATGTCCAAAAAGTAAAGCCAGTTTTCAATTTAAATTGCGCGGGTAAACCGCACATCATAAATATTTTTTTTCTAAGTTGGCAGCATTGTGATATACATCTGTGACAAATTTTATTTCAAAACATTCATTAGTTTTTGTTTTACGCTTGGTTTTGTATGACGCTAAAAGTGCATTCGGTGATTTTTACAATTTCTAATTATATTGAGCAAAGAAAAGTTACATTAAATTTGGTTTGCGGAATGAAATTTCGGCTGCAGAAACGTTAAGGATATTGCAGAAAGCCTTCGGGGACCATGCTTTGTCGGAAAGGAATGTTTACAAGTGGTATAAACAGTTCAGTTCAAAGAAGGTCGTGAAAGTATTGAAGGTCATGTTGACAGTTTTCATCGATTATCGTGGTGTTGTCCATTCAGAATTCCTTCCACCCGGCCAAACCATTAACAAATAGTATTATTTGAGTGTTATGCGTCGTTTGCGTTAAGCTGTTCGCAAGAAGAGGCCAGAATTGTGGGCAGACAATTCTTGGTATTTGCACCACGATAATGCACCTTCTCACACTGCACTCGTTCTTGTGACTTTTTCGCCAAAAATTCGATCCATATCGTTCCACAACCACCGTATTCATCTGATTTAGCACCGTGTGACTTTTGGCTATTCCTGAAACTCAAAAGACCACTGCGGGGAAATCATTTTAGGACGATAGAAGAGATAAAACGTGAATCGCTACGCGCCCCGAAGGCTATCCCGGAAGGCGACTTTAATTCTTGTTTCGAAAATTCGAAAATACGTTGGCATAAGTGTATTGTGTCGGGAGGGGATTATTTTGAAGGTGACGAAATAGATTTGGAAAAATAAATAAATATTTTTTGAAATAATTAAAAACTGGCTTTACTTTTTGGACACAGTAGTATAAGAGATTCTCCTTATTAAATGTACTACAAAACATCCTTGGCTAGTGATGCAGAGTTTTATATTTTGAATTTAGCACTAAATAGGGATGACCAAAAAATGTTCGTTCTATAGAGTTACTGCCGTTATATTTATTTTATTTTTATTTATTTATTTTTATTTATTTATTTATTTATTTATCATTATTGACATTTTTTTAAAACCTATTTTTATCTAAATTAATTAATTAATTAAATACATTTGTATATCTTACTAAATAACTAAATATTAATTTTTTCTTTAATGAATATGTGTAATAGTTGCATAAACTGGCCGTACTCTAGCTCTTGAAGGTCATTAAGATTACAATAGTTGTTGAAAGAATTATATAACTTCACACCATTATACCCTAGCGATCGTTGAGAAAATGATTTACCGTACCTTGGTAATCTAAAATGAGTATTCCTGGTATTATAATTATGGACTTCTCTGTTGGTAGATAGCAAACTATCTAAATATTTAGGAAGATCCCCCTTTTCGAGTAAATAGAACAGTTTTAGCACATTAAAGTGTATTCTCTGGCTAATTGATTTCCAGCTTAGTTTTTCCAGCATGTCTTTAATATGTGTTCTATTATCCGCGTTTAAAATGCTTCTCATAAATCGATTCTGTATTTTTTGCAGACGTGTTAATTGTGTTTGATTCATGATAAATAGAACAGATGAGCAATAATCTACATGGGGAGCTACGATTGATTTATAAAATATTATTTTGGTCTCCATTGGTAGCTTGTCTTTAATTCTGTTGAAAAGTCCTAATTTTTTATTCATCTTTTTGGCTAAGTAATCCAAATGCTGGTTATACTCAAGTGGGCGACCGGCAAGGCAAAGCAGTAACGAATTACATTTATTGGTAATGAAAACAGAAATTGTAATTTGTATTTTAACTATGTACATCAGCTTTTGTAATTTATTGTTCTATTTTTGCAAGGTTCATTAAGATTTGTTTCTAGAGCCATCAGTATAAAACCTTATGTTAATGATCGTTATTTTAATGATATGTTTTTTCACTAAACGAATTTCGTCAAATCAAATTTTTCAATTTACAACGTAAAGTAATTGTAATTTGTATTTTATTTACTGATTTTGCTGTAATTTGTAAAAGTATTTTAATTACTCAGTGTAATGTAACTTGCCCAGCCTTGGCGACCGGTCTCCACCGCGAAATATAAAGACATGATGTATTTGCTCCCATATATTCCACCTGTTCATCATGAATATTTTCAAAACTTAAAAAAATTCGGATCAACTTGTTGAGGAGCAAAATGAAATCCAAACCTATCAAGTTCATTATAACTTTCTCTTTGTAATAACTGGATGTCATTTATAATGAAAAATTCTCTTTAATGAATTAAATCAATATGGAATGATGGTATAAGTCAATTTTATTAAAAAACATTTATTTTGAAAGTGGAATAAGTCACTTCTAGTACAAAAAACTCGTATTTTACCAAGCCTTATTATGAAATTCATCACTTTAGCTAAAAGTAGTAAGTATAGTAATATCATAAATGCAAACACTTTAAACAAAAGTTGTATTGATTTTTTTCATAACATGAAAACACAAATGTTTAATTATCTCAATATTAAGAAAATATGACTTATTCCACTTTCAAAATAAACGGCTCATATACTGTATCGTTATCTTTTAATAAACATTTCTTTTTTATAAAAAAAGTCTAAAAATTAATTCACACACCCAATACTAGTAAAAAACAGATGTTTATTAACACTAGATTGCCCAACGAGTCATTTTGGTGCTTTTCAATTTCCTTTAGAAAAAAATTATATTTATTATGATACAATTTCTTAGAATTTTTTTGATTTTGAATACATGATAAGAATGCATTTATTAATAGTTGAATTTACCTTCCTCTCCTCTATGTTTCTGATATATGTGTGAGTTATATTGCCCAAAAGCTGTCATTTTTACTGCTTTGGAAATTTAATTATTTAAATGAGTTTTATTATTGAATTTCGTAAATTTTAATAATTTTGTAACTCATGTTTCACTTTTCAAATTCCCGTTACAAAAGTCTATACAAATTTTAATTTCAACACACATTAGATAAGTTGTATTTGCTCAGTACCAGCCAGTAGTAAACAGAGTCGAGAAACAGATGTGCATAACTTCTCAAAACACTTTTTAACATGCACTCAAAACACTTTTTAACATTTATTAGCCTACCGATGCGCACCAAAATTAACAAGTTCAAAAATTGTTCATTTTATATTATTTGAGCCCTAAATTCATGAAAGGTATGTCGAATAGAAGTGATATATTCTTTATCAATCATATTTTTCTGATTTTTATTCTTGTTTTAACGGTAGCATATAATCCAATTTTATCCCGTAGCTATAAAATAGTTTTTAAGAACCATTTCATACTCGATTTAGATATGTTTTATAAAAGCTAATTAGTTCTATTTTGGTAATATAAATCCTGTTTATCAGGTTTCAAATAATCCAAATTAGAAATGTTTATTAGCCGGGTTAAGAAAACTGGTGTCAAAAAAACTAATATGAACCCATATGGACGGTTTTTTCAAAACTGCGGTTTTAGATTGCTACTTGGGGATTTATTCAAAAAGCTAACCATTTATGTTGGTTGCATACATTTAATTAAACATTCACATACATTTTAATTAAAATTTAAATCTAGAAAGTGGCGATTTGCAATGCTAGAGAGCACTGTAAAGGGGGAATGCCTGACCTGATAGGTCATATGTCAGTGTGGACCCTGATATATATTTTACCTAGACTGCGTGTTCACCACACTAGCCTCGGCGAATTTGGGAAGCACTTGTCTGGAACTCACATTCATCAGGCACATCTCCGCTGAGACCCTGCGCTTCATATCGTACTACTCATACCATCGCCCAGTACTTAATCGTTTGCAAACAATCACTGTACTCTCATTTCATGATGCTAATAATAAAGAAATTCATTTTAACAAAACCATACATCATGCCATTTCACGCACCTCTTATAAACGTTATCACGGAAAACACCTACGGCCGTGTAGAAGACACAGCCTACCCCGAATTTTTTTTAGGTAAACAATAGCCAAAGAAAAACAAACAGATAAATTTACCTTAATTTTAGAAATATGGAATAAGTTCATTGAAAACCAGGGCAAAATATAACAGTAGGCGAGTAATTATTTCCTACAAACAGGTGCAGGTTAACGCATTATATCAAAGCAACCTTGATTATACAAGCCATAATCTAAAAAACGAAGCTTTTATAAGGGAATTAGAAACGAGGAAAAAACCAAAATTTTCATAGTAAAACCAGAGCCTTCTAGAGTATAGAGCCATAATCATTATGACGTATTTTTTAGAAGCTTTTTTAGTGGTATAACTTTTCATTGATTTCCATAGCAATCCATAGTAAAAATGGTGTTTTTTAGCTTCAAGTTTTTCATTGAAAAAAGCAAAAATGTTACAATATTTTTATACAAAAGTGTTCTACATATCTTTAGCAACAATATATAGGAAGGGTTTATTGGTATTAAGTAAATATTAATTGCAGAAATATTAAAATTAAATTATTTCTAAAATATATTTTTCGAACTTTCATTTTGAAAAATACATCAAAGTTGGCTTTGACGAATTAAAATAATACTTGCTACATTTATCTTTAGTTTTACTAGTGTACGTTAGATGTCTCAGATTTATACAGAAAAATACGAAAAAAATTGTTTAATCACAAAATTATGACACGTTCTTAATATTTTGTGAACTTGTTTTGCTTTTCCCACAATTTTTGAACTCAAATTTCCCCAGGTGGCGATTTTTGGTACGGTTTTTCAAAATGTTTACTGCCCACTGCCATCTATGTATATACTTAATGCACACGATTTCTAGTAAGCTTTTCTTTTTAATTTGACCAGAATGCTGTTGTTATGAACTTTTTTTTATATTTTGGTTTAAATAAATCAATTATTACAAGAAAATGAAAACGATTTACTTAAACGAGGTTTATATATGTTGAAATTCAAACATTTATGAAAATATTTCAGAAATCATAATTAAGAATTTGCAATGTTTTCATTTACAAATTTGCCTTAGGAAAAAAAATGATTTCCCATATGTTTTATGTGTTTTACTATGGAAATTTTGGTTTTTTCGTCGTTTCTAATTCCCTTATAAAAGCTTCGTTTTTTAGATTATGGCTTGTATAATCAAGGTTGCTTTGAGTAAAACACATAAAACATATGGGAAATCACTTTTTTTCCGAAGACAAATTTGTAAATGAAAACGTTGCAAATTCTTAATTATGATTTCTGAAATATTTTCATAAATGTTTGAATTTCAACATATTTAAATCTCGTTTAAGTAAATCGTTTTCATTTTCTTGTAATAATTGGTTTATTTAAACCAAAATGTAAAAAAAAGTTCATAACAACAGCATTCTGGTCAAATTAAAAAGAAAAGCTTACTACAAATCGTGTGCATTAAGCCAATAGACATAGATGGCAGTGGGCAGTAAACATTTTGAAAAACCATACCAAAAATCGCCACTTGGAGAAATTTGAGTTCCAAAATTGTAGGAAAAGCAAAATAAATTCAGAAAATATTAAGAACGTGTCATAATTGTGTGATTAAATAATTTTGTTTCGTATTTCTCTGCCATCAATTATAGACATCTAACGTGCAGTAGTAAAACTAAAGATAAATTTAGCAAGTATTATTTTAATTTGTCAGAGCCAACTTTGATGTATTTTTCAAAATGAAAGTTCGAAAAATATATTTTAGAAATAATTTAATTTTAATATTTCTGCAATTAATATATACTTAATACCAATAAACCCTTCCTGTATATTGTTGCTAAAGATATGTAGAATACTTTTTTATAAACATTTTGTAACATTTTTGGTTTTTTCAATGAAAAACTTGAAGCTAAAAAACACCATTTTTACTATGGATTCCTATGGAAATTAGTGAAAAGTTATACCACTAAAAAAGCTTCTAAAAAATACGTCATAATGATTATGGCTCTATACTCTAGAAGGCTCTGATTATATGCCTACTAAACCCAATAATTTTGGCATTCAATTTTGGATCGCATCAGATGTTAACACCAAATATGTTTTGAATGGTTTTCCTTATTTGGAAAAAGAGGAACAACGACCCTCGTCAATGCCGCTAAGTGAATACGTTGTTTTGAAACTTGTTCAGCCTTATACATATTTTGGAAGAAATATTACGACAGATAACTTTTTTACTGGTATGTCGCTAGCGTCAAAAATAAATATTATTCAATGTTTTAGGTTTGGTATGCAATATACATATGTTCATAGTTTTTAGTCACTCTTTTGTAAAACAGTAAGTTTATATAATTTTATTAATTAGAATAAATTAAAATTGTAACGGGAAGAAACAGATAGAAAAATGTATAAATGTATTTTGGATAAGGATGGTCAGCCGATAGGAAGAATAAATTATTTAAATCACATACTCTCGTATTGTTTTATTGAAATAAATTGAAAAGACCCAGTAAATGGCGAAATTAGGAAATTTTGAATCATACGTTGATGAATATGTTGAACATATGCAACAGTTTCTTGTGTTAAATGACATCACTGACGAAAAGAAAGTATGGCATTCGCGTTAACCTATATAGGCTAAGATGCATACTGAATTTTGAAAAAATTACTGATACCAGAACATCCCGCTAAGAAAAAATATGCTGATCTAGTAGCTGTTCTTAAAAAAACATTTTACGCCTGAAGTAAATGAAATACCTGAAAGATAAGGAGGATCAGAACTCCGGCCAAACAATATCGGAAAATATAGTCCGCAGTTGAAGTCTTTAGCACAGACATGCAATTATCAAAATTTTTTAAATGAAGCCATTCGTGATCGATTTGTGTTTGGATTTCGGGATACCACCGGGATAAAAAAAGTTAACATTTGATGAAGCCGTTGAAATTTCTTTGAGCTGGGAATTAGCGGAAAAGAAAAAGTCGAAAACCAAAGCCGTAATAAAATCAAAGTTCGGTCAGAAAGTCCTTCAAGGACGAGTCGGAGTCCAAGCAGTTATTCAAACAAGTATTTTAGATGTGGCCGTTATCATCACCCTGCATCTTGTCCAGCTATAATGTGGGAGTATTTTAGTTGTCATCGAAGTCGACGGTACAGCCCAGGTCTTTCAACATCGACATCGAGTCAATACGACAGAGAAAAAATAGTTATTTCGTAAAGGAATTCTCTAACGATTTGGAGCACCTAAATTTTGATAAAATTGAAATGGAAAATGATGCGGTTCGAGCTACATATTCAACAAGCAGAATCACTTTTTGTCAAAGTAATTATATACTTACTGCTTTTTAATCGCAATATGCTTGCCGTTGATTGACCCCAAGATTAAAACAAACTAATTTATTTAAATAACTTCTTTATAGTCTCTAATAAATTAATAACTTCTTTGAGGGCGTATACAAGCACTTCACAAGCCTCTATAATAACGTTGCATATTTTTGCAGGTGACATAACAGCTGAAAACTTAATGTCTTCAAAATTTCTCCCCGTCATCCGAACCTTTTATTCGCTAGTATGCTTTCCCTCATATTTGTGTCCTGCCTTCGTATAAATGATTCAACCAATTGCAACAACTTATTTAATGTTGCGTCATTCAAACGGAAATAATTTTTGAAGTCTACTTCTTCAGATGCTCAGATCTTTCCAGAGGATAACATGGGAAAACTTATTCCGTTTTTGAAGATACATAACAGCTCTACTAACGGTAAATTATAGCAATACATGCTTTTTCTTTATCATCTATTATTAGTTTTACAATCTATACACTTTTATTTGTCATATTTTACTGATTATAAACTTTCAAAATCCACACAAATGTATGAATGTCGCAGTAATCATAAAATTAATGAAGTTTGGAAATGATTGTAACGTTAAAAATTATTGATGGAATAATGACGCTAGTAATGACATTAGTATTGACTGTGTAAAGGCCGCTTTTAGTTTAAGGTGACCAAGGTTTAAAAAAATCGAATTAACATTCCCTTTAAAAATTCGTTATATTGAAAAAAAAAAAACAATTTTTGGAGGGTTTTTTGAACCCTTTTTCCAAAATTGAATTGTATCTTTTCCCGAATTTCCACAATGCAAGATTGTGAAAAGCGGGATTTGGAATGTTCCTAACCCAAATTAAACAATTAATTTTTATTACTAATGTCTACATTTTTTACATGATATTGATCAGACCCACTGCCATTTTTGGATGTGCAATTGTGTACTCAAAGCTTCTGATATATGACATGAAACCTTCAAACCAGCCTGTAAAAATCAGTTCAATCAGCAATTGCGATATCTTTAAGATGCATGGTGTTACCAAAAGGTTATTTTTTTTAACATTCAGATCGTAATCTAAGTTCCGGATACAGTTTACCACAAAAATGATTTAGCTTAACTGTAAAACACCAAAATCTAATCAAATGCTATATTTGTTATCGGTTCTGCTGTAATAATCGTGTTATCTAGAGTGTTATCTTTTGAAAATGGCAATTTTAATCTGAATTTTTATAAATAAAAGAGAATTGTTGCGACCAGATTTGTTCAAATATCATTTGTGGTGATCCCATAAATATTTGTTATCAATAACGATGACCTATACGGATACTCATAAATATAATATAAAACAAAATTATCGACTTCCTAAAAGGAATGACGCGCAATTTATTAGTTTCAAAATTCTGATGCCGAACAAAACGGAAATTATCATTAAATAAGTGCTAAAGTAATTGAAACAGACACTTCTGTGAGAACATTAGCAGTTTACCTGCTCTTTACAGCTTTATTAAAGCTTCAGCTATACAAATAAAGTGTGTGTTTACGTCCTCGAAAAGAGAGACGGATGGTCTGTGATAATCTAGTAACATATTTTTGCTGAAACTCTCTATTGGGACATTGCAAATAAATTAATTACAATTGCATTTTTAAGCGAATCTATGCTAAAATCTCACGTTATTGCAGCTGAGGTGAACAACTTACCAGTGGCTTTTGAGCAATTGAATGTATTATTGGAGTTTATACACAACCTGATTTGGTTATGTTTACTATAGAAATATTGTCGATCTGCCTGTTAGGCAGGTATTATATTTTACGGTCCTTCATTCTAGGAACAAGATGTTCTCTAAGAAAAGTACTACGGTGTAGCAGAAAGAGAAATTTATTTGGTTATAATAAACTGTTTTCTGAATTCCAATTCATTAAATTATTTTCGGTGGTTCACCCATCGAGAGATCCAGATTAGCTGTATTAGCAAGATTTTCTTTAAAGGTTTATGTTTTTTCTGCTAACACTTCATCAATCTACCTTGATCAAATCAGTTCACCGATTCTTTAGCGGAAAATGGTACCTATTTGAAATTTATCGGGCCCGAACCGTTACTCCATTATTAATTGACATTAATAAGAAACCCATCAAGATCTTGCTGGATGTTTGTAAGGCCAGACAAATTTTGTTACTGAAATTAATCAATTTCACTAAATTTGTTTTGCCTTTATAGATCAAAACCATTTTTGGTCTTGGCTAGTTTTAAATTTCACCTACAAATGATTCTTACTTTAAGCGCGAGGATTGTCTTAAGATCAAAAACGACTGCATTCATTTCGGGTGCGCAGTTGTCCGGATTTCATTTTTCCCCTTTTCTTGGGTTTGACTTCTTCAAAATATGACTTCTTTAGTTTATTAAGGCCGCATTACGCATTTTGAAGTGTGGTAGAATCGCGGCATCCAGCGTGGATCAATTCAAAAAATTCCAGTAATTCAATTATGACTTTTTCTGTGTAGAAGCAGTATTCAACATCCGATTAGATCATTCGCCACTTCTTATTTTGAGACATATCATTATGGTGATTGAATGTTTTTTACCAATGAGAGATTTCCTGAAAATCCTGAGCGGCACATCGAATTTAGCTGCACGAAGAAAATAATAATGGACATGCCAGAAAAGCCATAGTAGGTATTTAAGAGGCAAATATATGGGGTAAACTAGATGAATCTTCAGTGAAACTCGTAGTAAATGCCTTTACACTGGAATTTTCTTTCCAAGCATCCGCTTGGGACACAAAACTACAGAGCATTACAGCGATTAACCGCAATGAAATAACCGCAATATCCTCGTGGTATAGGCATAGCTGTGTGGTTTAAGTCTCCTACGTAATAATAAGAACGCATTTACATGAAATGGCGTTATACATAAAGGCTTAAAACTAATTAAAGCGAATTATTTTTCATCAAAAGGTTTTAATTCTAATCTCGACCTCATAAAACTCAATGTTTAAGCTTTTCTAATCCGTTTTAATTTATTGTTTGTTTGTGATTTATAACCAGGAACCCTGCTACATGGTGTTCGATTAACAAAAACCAAGTGTTCTAAAGTAGTAAACTTTTTTTAAATTGATTTTAAAAACATCGCAAAATATTTCGTTCAAATTCGAACTGACGCTTCGAAGTCTGAGATGTAACCGTTTAAAAAATGTAAATATGGCTTATTCGTGGGGTTCGGGAGCGACGATCACGTCTATGAGAAATTTCATCATCTATTCTACTTGCATCCTCTCATGAAGGAGTATAAGGTCGTCTCGAACAGCTAACTAACTATACGGTGGCGTGTTTAGAGAAACATTCATTGGGTGATAAAGAGTAATGGATAATAAATGTGTTAGTAGGTATATCCTACTAGGGAACCTGCACAATAAAATCGGCATTACTGCGTTTGCCAATATACTGAGGTAAAAGGAAGATATACAGTAGATTATCTTTCCTGCTGCAACAATTTCTGGACATAATGAGAAATTGTTCAATGCTGTGCTTGTGGCTTCACTACCAGAAAAACCTCTGTCCAAAATAATATTTATTGACTTGAAGGTAGGTGAAACGTGAAAACATTAAGGTGGCAATCGTTTAACAAACCTCTGGTGAAACAAAAAATAAAAGAGATGGCAAAAGAATACATTGGGCCATAGAAGTGTCCTCAAAAGTGAGGAGTACCCTTATTAGAAACCGTCGGCCGTCGGGTGTGCACAGATTGTTTATCATGCAAAATCAATGTTTTTGTTGTGGTCTCAGGTGCTTTAAATGTCCTGCCTTTGGACAAATAGCAAAGTTATTTACACAAAAACATCAAATTTGTGGTCATTGCGACTTAGGCGGTCATGATAGAAAAGCTTGCCCAGTAAATTGAGGCTCTAAACGCGGAAATTGGGTAAAATTTAGCAATATATTTAACACAAACTGGCAAGGACACTTTAAAGACAGCCTGACTATTGCCTCTGCAAATGATGTTGACAGATTGGGCGTGAAATAACAAGCTCCCGCATATACGTGTGTAATGCAAGCATTCCATTCAAATGGCCTTCCGTTTGAATGGAATGCTTGCATAAAAATGCAAAAGGGAAAATTACCTTGGTGGAATAGAGACTAACTACCAAAAAGAAACATGTTCGACAACTTAGTTTGGAACAATTAATAACTGAACACGGAACTTGTGCGAGCGCCAAGATCCACTACTCTAGTATATGGAATAATTTAACAGTGATAAAACAATGTCGGCAGTAACTTCAAAGAAAACACGTAACGCACCAGGTCTAGATTATATCGAGAGGTCGAAGTGATTCAAACAGAGTGACCAGGCAATAATAGCACTAAGTAGCTTTATTAAGAGCTGTCAAAATATAGACACCTGCTCTGCATTGAAAAATGGCGAAGTTATTTTCATAAGAAAAGGGGGTGAACGCGATCAAATGAGCCGATTTTGATGAAGGCTCGGTGTCCACGTTAAAAGGGTAGCAGAAGATGGTGGCTAGAGAGGGTGGCCAGAGAAATATTGGGCTTGAAACAAAGCACTCTCTCCATGATATATGAAGGTTTAGTTGTAGCGTCCATGTCTTATGCATGTGTTGGGTGAGCTGGCAGAATGAATTGGCACCACCGTAGAAAATTAGCTAGTGTTCAAAGAAGAATCTTACTCGGAATAACAAAGGCATATTCCGATTGATTACTATTGAACTTTCCGGTAGCTATATGCCGGAGCTTTTTAGATTAATTGAGGGAAGCTTACAGAAAGTCTGTGCACTTTTGCAAGAATGGCAGGAATACTTTTGATTTCTTGCTAAATGTTGAGGCAAGCCTAGCGCCAAAATCTGGTAGCACGTAGTTTATGAATATATTAAAAGGGAAAATTGTCACATACCTACATGCAAAAAACACAACTAGCAGAATCATGTTCTAGCGATTGTGATAATTATTTTCTGATCGGGTCTGATTGGCCGGCTCTCTTCTTCCACTTATATTCGCCGTGTCTTCAGACAGTCCGCAATTTTGTTCAAATGATTCTCTAACTCCATCGCATTTTTGCCTTTTAAGTTTTTATTGCCTGGTTCTTATTCCAGGCGAAACAATGGCTGAGGTGCCTTCTCCCGATTAACAATGTTGGTAATAGATTTGCATGAGAATCCTTTATCAGCGAGAGCAGCTATTATTTCATTTGCTTCCAAGTAAATCTCTATAATTTTTAACAAAAAACCAATCCTTCTTAGCTCTTTAGTGGGTACGTGTAGTAATGTTTACCATCTTGGTCAAAATATTTAATTAACGCTCTGTAAGCATCAATAATGTGTGGTTGAATTTTTGTTTCTTTTTATCTCCTCTTTTGATCCCAGAAATATAAAATTCACTCTCCGTAATAAACTCGATCGTTTTTGCAAGTTCTCTATTTGATTCTTCCACGTTCCACCAAATAGATTGGTGGTGGTTTCTCACTGTTTTGAGTTTTTTCGGCCGGAAGGCCTTCAACAAGAATACGTATTGTCATGCGTTAGTGAATTAATTCGCTATTATTTTAGGGCTTCTCCTTTAGGGGCCTATTCCCGTTTGCATTAAACACTGACCTATATCACAGTTTATTTTATTGTCATCTGTTGTCGAGCACTTTCATTGTTTTTTTTATTGTCAATATTTGGCGACGATGCACTTTGATTTTTTTACATAAATACATGCACATACATTACAATTTACATAACGGACACAATGTCATAAGACAAACCAGATTTTAAAATTTTTAAGATCTTAAACGTTTATACATATAACTGACATGATGCCTTTATGACAGAAGAGATGCTTAAAGTTTTTTTTTTGAAAAGAACTAAAGTCCGCAAAAATTTTAATCACTGAGGTACTTTATGTCTACGGACGAGCAAACTACGGAACATCTGATACTAAGCGAGCATACACCTCCACGTCGTAGGGACGGGAGCAGCGCAATTTCCTGGCAAAGCATACAACCGAGGTAAAACAAACTGATATAGGCATAGCCTTGGTGCTATTCTCACTAACGCCAAACTTCGATGAACTACAATGACATGGTCCCAATACTATCTGGCAAAACCACTGCCCTGTGAAATATTCATCCATAAAAGTATAGAATATTTATTAATTATACAAGATTCATGATACCCTATGACAGTTTAAATAAAACAAAAAACTTTTGGGATAAGCAACGGGCCACCAGTGCTTCGAAAGTTTATTACAACAGTTTTCCAGGAATTAAACAAAGAGTTGAAAAATATAGGCACAATTAGGTATAGAAAACTAACGGTATATGCTCCTAAGCTTAAAGAAATATGTAAAGGATTTTGTTTGCATGGCTTAATCAATTTAAGGTCTTGTTAGTTAAGAGAGTAAATTTGGACAACCTCCTTTTCTTATATTGAACTAATTGTGGCTATTTTTTTTTACGAAAGACTTACTATCAATAATAAATCCTACTTTTCAAAAATTGATCGGTGTGGTTATAAAGATCGCGGAATTTGGTGCGCAACAATATTAATATAATAACAGAGTTTTATGGCAAATTTTAGAAAACATTAAGTAAAAGTTTCACACGAATTGAAATATTTCGCAGGGCAGTCTAAAATTTCTTCATCAAGATTAAAGCTTATAAATAAGGCATCACGTGTTTCTTAGTCACACAAGTATAGTAAAGAAGTTTCGTATTAATCATCATTTCACCTAAAACACAATTATCAAAAAAGAAATCAAATTCAGAACTATATTGTATATACGAATATCACTTATCAGATTCAGATAAAAAACGCCTACACACTCTTATTCGTACAAGTACATACATTATACATATTATATTGCATGTGACTAATCTCAGCGATATGATAAAATATTTTATAAGTAGATAATAGTCACAATTAGTTTAGTGTGATAACGCACGAATACGAGCTCGATGCGACCGATGACTTTTCAATAACTTCAGTAGCTCTAACTTCAAATTGCTATTATTTATATTGTTCAGAGATATCCACAAAAAAAAAAAAAAAAAATACACAAAAATTAGATTACCTGTGTTGCTATTGTTATCACATATAAACATATATCACACGTTATTATTTTGATTGTAACATCTACAATTATTAATTTATGAAATCAGCCAATTAAAAAATTTGGTAAGACTACTTCAGAACTACACATAGATAGGTAGAAGATCTAAGCTACACATAGATAGGTAGAAGAAAAGATGTGCATATATATTGTATATAAAAAGCCAATTAAAATTTTCACGATGAACAAAATTTTTGTTTCATGACTCATAAACTTTTTTTTTAAATTTTTTTAATTAACCATTTTACACTGTAATCCTTATACGTAAACGTTTATCCATTTTATTTCGATTTTTGTTTCGCACACTTAAACCACCCCGGCTAATTTTCTTTTATTTTAGATCAATCGCAAACACTCACACTTTAATTAATAATTTTCTTTACAAATTGATTGGTACAAAAAAAAAAAAAAGGAAAACCACAACAAACTAAACTTTGAAAAGCTTAATTAAATTAATTGAGGAGGACGCACAACTAAACAAAAAAAAGACAAAAACGTCGCCGTACGTCGTTTGTCACGTTGATTATTTATTACTTCACTATTTGTAGCATTTATCTAATTAACTAATTGAAAACCAAATATTTATAATTTTTTTTTTTGTTTTTTCTAATAATTAAATTAATAATAGAAATAACCCAACTCACAATTAGAAGATTTTTTACTTTTTTTTTTACTTTACGTGTTGATTTAAAAAAGGCATAAAAATAAATTGCTTTTCAAACTTGGACTGAATTTTTTTTGTTTTTTATATTTTTTCCATTTTTTTTTTTCGCTATCAATGATTAGAAGTTTGATAACACAAACAAAAAAAAAAAAGTTATGGAGCTTGAGTATATAGTTGAGGGTTAATAACTTAATTGGCTAATTAATTGGATTATTTTGGAGGTTCATTTGATTTAATAATTTTTTGTATTGGCAAATGTGATTTTTCTTTTTAACTGCAGGCTAACAATAGTTTGTCGTCATTGCTCCAAAAAATTTCTGGATACTTTTAGATTGAGTTCAATTCTATAATTTCGTTTTTATAGTATACATATTTTATACTTAGTTTTGTTATGTTTCACTGCGGGTTTATTCTAAATTATACAGTCGAAAAGTTACTTTTTATTTATTTATTTTATAAGAGAAAAGTCTACAAATTTGAATTAATCTACCTTTATTTTAAGTTGGTTAACGTAGTTAGCAGGGTTAACGTAAATGGGTAGACCGGTGTGAAGTACTTAACGTTAACAGAAAAGTGTATAGCAACACAAATTAACAGAAAAGTGACATTTACACAAAAAAGTGGAAAATCCAAAAGTTTTAATTTAAATATTGTTATATTTTTACTCGCATAAAATAAATGACAGAAAAGAAATAAATTTAAATACTATTAAAGTTAGCCGAAAGTTTTCAGCCGAAAGTAAAAATATCGATAATGCAGATATTGTGTTGGCTATCTCAGCCGAAAGTTGCTAGGCGACATATTTCAGCCGAAACATAACTATACTATATACGGCGATTGTCATGTGAAGGGCCGGTCAAAAATCAAGGCAGTCCTGATTTGTTTTAAATTTTTTTTTCCTGTAAACAGAAAAATTTTATTGTTTGATCGCATAAGTAGTGAAAAATGGTGGTTTTCTTTTCTCATCCTACCTGAAAATGTAGAGAGATTTTCTTCTACGATTTTTCAATCATTAATTCTAAACATATTGAGGACGAAAATTATCGAATAATATATTCAATTCGAGTGAATTTTAGTTCATAAATATTTAAGTCAAAATGACCGCATTTGCATTAGTTCTTATGGGAAATTAAAAGAAGTAATATTTACGCCCGTATTACGGGATTTTTCTTCTAGTTTTATATAAAATGAAAAATTAACAAAATGTATTATAAACTGGTATTTTCATGAACTGATTTTACGACTGAATATAGGCCCATTTTGGGCCGTCACTGCATACCGTAGAAATTATACTATAAGTTTCAGCACAATTCGCACAATTCATCCCCCGAAATTCAAATTTAAAGCCCTTCGGAGAGCTAAGCGGGGGGTCGCTATGCTTCCCCCGCTTAGCACTCCGAGGGGCTTTAGATTTGAATTTCGGAGGCGAAAAAACTATTATTATTATTATTTTTTTAAAACAAACAAAACTGGGGATTTAAAGTCGCTATAAACTCTGGAAAAGGGAGATTTAAAATCGCTCTAAATTCTGGAAAAGGGAGATTTTAATTTTCAAACGAATATAAACAAAAATTACAAATTCTGGAAAATAGGGATTTAAAGTCGCTATAAATTCTGGGAAAGGGAAATTTCAATTTTAAAACGAAAATTTTTTTTTTTTTTTGTTAAAATAAATTTTATTTATTTATTTAATGTTATTACAATCTAGTCTCTTGGACTAATGAGCAATTTGTTTCTGACTTAATTTACTAACTTAATATTAATCTATGGCTTCTTCCCATTGGCGTTCCATAGAGTCTGGTAAATTGAATTAAACCACATCTTTGTAGTGGGCTTTACACAGCACAATGCTGTTTAAGCTAACAATTACACCAACTCAAAAGGTTTGGTTCTTTTAAGTCTGCGTATTAAATTCGTGTTGCTTAGAAGCTGAGTTGCCTCAATGTTCACATGATGCCGGAGCCTCTCTTCATGTCTCCGCGCTTTCTCTTGAATTTCATTTACGATGAGGTTCACTTTAAGGTCCCTATGGAGATCATTGTTCCTGACATACCAAGGTGCATCAACGATGTTCCTTAATACCATATTCTGAAATCTTTGGATGATATTTACGTTGCTCTGTTTGGTACAACCCCAAAGTTGAATACCATACGTCCAAACGGGTTTCAATATTTGCTTATAAAGTAGCAGCTTGTTGTATGTTGATAAAGAAGAGTTCCTTCCCATCAGCCAATACATCTTTCTGTATTTAATTCTTAGTTCTTCACTTTTCTTCTTGACATGTGCTTTCCATCGCAGTTTAGCATCCAGGGTCATGCCGAGATACTTAGCTGTGTTCGCATACGGTACTATTTCTTGATTTATGGTAATCGGGATATGTTCGAATCGCCTGTTTGTAAAGTTGATGTGAACTGATTTAGTTTCATTTAGTTTTATTCGCCAACTTTTTGTCCATTTATAAATTTTAGTTATTGCTGTTTGTAACTTTTGTGTTGACTCTTCGTTGCTTGTGCCAACAGCTAAGATCGCCGTGTCATCTGCAAAAGTCGCCACTGTATTGTTTTCTAATACAGGAAGATCATAAGTGTATATTAGGTATAAAACCGGCCCTAATACACTGCCCTGTGGAACTCCTGCGTTGATTTCTTTCAATTCAGAGAAAGTGTCATTACACTTAATCCTGAAGAATCTATCTTTTAAGCAAGATTCCAGTATATTAGCAAATTGGATTGGTAGAAGATTTCTTAATTTATGGTTAAGTCCTTCATGCCACACTCTATCAAATGCTTGGGCAACGTCTAGAAATATTACAGAACAGATTTTTTTCTCCTCTAGTGCTTTCTCAATTATACTGGTTATTCGGTGGACTTGATCAATTGTTGAGTGTTGGTTACGAAAACCGAACTGATGATTTGGGATTAAGTTTTTACTCTCGATTATCGGATTTAACCTTTTTACCAGAAGCTTCTCAAAGAGTTTGGACATGACTGGCAATAGCGAAATTGGCCTATAAGATGAGGTTATGTGTGGTGGTTTCCCAGGTTTTGGGATCATGATTACTTCTGCAATTTTCCACAAGCTTGGTACATATTTGATTCTAAATGCTGCATTTATAAGATTGGTGAGCTTTACCAGAGCTTTCCTTGGCAGTTCTTTTAAGATTTCTGCTGTAATAAGATCGTAGCCAGGAGCTTTTTTCATATTCATATTAGTTTTTATCTCACACGCGACTTCTTTTGGTGTTGTCGGTAGGATTTCTTTACTTTCTTGCACAGCTTGTTCAGATATTATCTCGGCTTCTAATGTTTCATCTTGATGTGGCTGGAATATTTTTTCAAGATGTTCAGCAAATTCTCGAGCTTTGTCTTCATTATTCCTAGCCCATTTATCACCTGCTACTCTTATTGGAGGGTTCTGTATTATTGGTCTTTTAATTCTTTTGGTTGCTTTCCAAAGAGAATAATCAGTACTGCTATAATTAGTTAATTTTCTTAAATAGTTGCTGACTGATTCATTTTTCAATTCTTTGATTTCTCTTCTTAATTGTTGAGTGAGATTGTTCAAATTAGTTTTATCTTGAGGGGCCCTTGTTTGTTGCCATACTCTTCTCGCTCTTCTTTTTTCTGCTAGGAGTTCCCTAATTTCCAAAGGGTAGTTGTTTCCCTTGATTTTCTTTTTAACCTCAGGGGTATTTTCCCAAGCTGATTGCTGTATATCGTCTACAAATTTGTGAACTTCTTTGTCTAATTGCTCCTCGGTCTTTAATGGAACCATTAAGTTAATTTTTTCTTCTAGCGATAGTCTAAAGCATTCCCAATTAGTGTGATTATTTACTAGAAAAGGGTTCCTTTCTTTCTGAATAATTTTTTCACTTAACGTTAAAAGTATCGGTGAATGATCAGAGTTTAGGTTGTGGCTTTCATCTACTTGTATATAATTTACAGAGATCTGGTACTTTATTTGGATCAGTAGGCCAGTAAGTTGGTTTTCCAGTTGAGAGAGCTTCACAACTGCATTTCCTAATGGCTTTTAGGAGTTCTTTACCCTTAGTTGTTGTTAATCTGGAGCCCCAGTGGACATTTTTGGCATTAAAGTCTCCTCCAAGTATAAACCGTTTTCCTAATTTACTGAGGAACTCGAGATAATCCTTTTCTTTCAACGAGTGCTTCGGTGGGCAGTACACACCAGCAATACAAATAGAACCATTTTTGGTTTTGACGTTAACAGCAGTTGCTTGTATTTCTTCTGTTTCATATTTTAACTCTTCATAGTGGTGGATACTATTTCTGATTATAACCGCACTACCTCCTTTAGCAGTGTTTTCCGGATGAATGGTATGATATATATGATAATTTTTAAATTTAATGATTGTTCGTCTAGTGAAATGTGTTTCCGTGATGAGACATACATCGATTTTTTCTGTGTCCAGGACCACTTGCAATTCTTGTTGATGTTGCATAAGTCCATTGGCATTCCAACATAAGATTCTAAGATCACCTGCCATTTTTCTGTTTAGGGATGGCTCCCTTAGTGCTGTATTCTAATTTCTGTAATCGCTCATCAAATGTATTGAGCTTGCTTAAAATTAATTTAAGTGTTTGACTTATTTCGTCATTTTGACCAGTTTTCCCTGGATTTCCGTTACTCATCGTTACTTGAGCATAAGTCATTTTACCCAATTGTCCATGAGTAGTTTCCAACTCTCTACGATTTACTTCGGGTTGGGTCATCTTAACTGCCTGCTGCCTGAATAATCTTGGATTTTTAGCAATCACATTCCTATTTTTGATGTTTTGCAGTTCAATGGCAACGCTGCATCCTCTATAGTTATCCGGATGGTTTTCTCCACAGTGAACACATTTAGGCTGAACATTTCTATCTTTTACACAATCTTTGGTATGATGTTTACCTAAACATTTGACACACCTGGGTTCCCTGCTGCAATATTTTTGTGTATGTCCATAGGCTTGACATTGTTTACATTGTGGTATAAGTTTAGACCGTCTTAGAGGCTGAATAACTACTTTGCACCCTAAGATGTACTTAATTTGATAAATTTTTTCGATATCTTCATCATTATCGAAGGTCAACATAAACATGTTGAGAGGTACTTTGCCTCTCCGTTTTAGCTTAATTGATGCTTCAGTAGCCTTAAATCCTTTTGCTTTCAGATCATCAATTATTTTTTCTGGTTTACACGTAGAGTGTAGATTTTTAGCCATAACCCTTATTGGTCTGGTTTGTTTATCTTCAAACGTGTGCCAAGCACGGTTTTCTTCATTTAACATACTTGTCATTTTTCTGTAAGTTTCACCATCTTCCAAGTTTATTTTGATGGTGTTTCCATTCATCACCCTTGCATTAAACTTATCAGTTGTAGTAATTTTTTTTAATTTCTCATAGAGTAGATCGTAGCCTTTGACTTCATCTATTACTATTGGTGGTGGTGGAGGTATTTTTTTTGATGGTTTCTGGATAATATTAGGAACATCATCCTTTAATTGAGGTGGGGAGGGCGTATTATTCAATTTTCTTTTTTTTCTTCTAACTCCTTTAACTCTTATCCACTCAGTTTCTCGAGCTAGTTCGTCTTCATCCGTATGGTACTCTTGTTCAATTGTAGTCTGGCTAGGAGTAGGATAGATTGCCTCCTTTGGCTTAAGAGCTTTAACTTCGTTTTCAAGCATTTTCATACGCTCCTGCATCAATGCAATTATATCATTCAATTGCTTGTTAATATTGTTGGCTTCAACTAGTGCATTATTAGCTTAACACAATTCATTGTGAAGCTTTTCTTCGTTTGTAAAACGAAAATAAACAAAAATTAAATTCTGGAAAATGAGTCGCTACGCTCCCCTCGGCTTAGCCCTCCGAGCGGCTTTAGATTTGAATTTTGGGGGACGAACGAGCCGAGATCAGTAAACATATCGCACTGCGGGCTGCACGTAGGAGCGGATTATATAAAATAGAATCTATTAATGATTAGTGATATGTGGCCAACCCTAATTTAACTTAGAATTGTAGAGGCTAACGGCTTCGAAATCTCTCACGGGCACATTTTCAATTTGGGATGAATAACCATAAGAGATAAATTGTGTGGGATGAATTGCTCTCAGGGATAAATTGTGTGGGATGAATTGATTTGGGATGAAATGTGCGAGATGAATCGGCCGGTTACCAATTGAACTACTTTCAAGACATGATACTTTAAAGGTTGAATTTATACAAATTTTTACATTTTATATGGGCCTTTCATTCAAACGAATTTTCCCGGGCTCCCCACATGAAACTTATCCTGATAATTTTTGTGGGGATAACTGTTGGCTATCCACACTAATTGAACTACTTTCCAGACATGACACTTTAAAGGTTGAATTTATACAAATTTTTAAATTCTATATTATGCTCCTCTCATGAATCTTAACATGTAATTACCATCACACACAATGACAACCAAATGCTCCTTTATCCAGCAATAAACTCACCACTTATATGGAAATTCCAGTTTATAGGTTGTTTTGTCAATTTTTCGTTTGAAATTAAATATTTTTTGGCTGAAATATGACGGATGGTAACTTTCGGCTGAGATAGTCAAGGCACTATCTGCATTACCGACATTTTATAACTTTCGGCTGAAAACTTTCGGCTTACTTTAACAAGGTTAAATTTAAATAGATATTTGATAGTTTAAATTTGATTTGTAAAAAAAAACTAGTTCGCCCAAAAATCTTTCCAGACAAGATTCGAATTGATAAAGCGCAATATGCCAATTAACCCAAATCTCAGAAATGTTCGCATATTATGATTATATAGGATAAAAAGAGGATAATTAAGACTTTCCTATATGTCTGTGTTATTTAAAAAACAGGGTTGGGCTCTGGTGACAAATTTTGAAAAATTATCAATTTCTTATAAAACGGTTGATGGAGGTTCTCCAGACAATTAACACGCAATTTTAGAGATGTTCCCATATTGTGACTATAAAGTATAAAAAGGGGATACATAAGGCTTAAATATTGCAAAATACAACGGCATTATTAAAAATCGAATTTATTACATAATCCATCCCGAAAAATCACCATTTATATTCAATTCAATAAAAATAACTAAACATCCAAATTAAATACAGCCAATTACGTCCATATATGGATAGTTTCATACTAAATTTGTTTAAATGACAGGATAATTAACAAACCTAACCTTTACTTATTATTTTATTAAAACAATAAGGAACTTAGATTGCACAAAACGGGAACAGAACGAAACAAAACAGTTTTACTGTATTATAGACAACCCTATATTAACACAAATTTATTCGGTAATTTTCATAAGCATGCTACATCAGAGCTTCGGGGTGGTTTCTATCTGGCTGACTAAAGCTCAGGGATTGGAGTGGAGTTTCCAAAGATGAATAGAAGCTGATCTACCACCTAAGGAGAGAGGGTATAAGGGAAGGAACACACCGGTTCTATATACTCACCTAAAACTGACCTCTGGAATTTGGAATTTGAAGTTTGGAATTTGAATTTTTGAAATTTGGAATTTGGAATTTTGAATTTGAGATTTGGTATTTAAAATTTAAAATTTGAAATTTACAATTTGGAATTTAAATTTGAAGTTTGAAATTTGGAATTTGGGATGTTGGATTTGAAATTTGGAATTGGAAAATTGAGTTTGGAATTTGGGATTTGGAATTTGAAATTTGGAATTTCAAATTTAAAATTTGTAGTATGAAATTTTGGATTTTGGAATTTGGGATTATAATGGGATTATAATTTTGAAATTTGAAATGTGGGATTTGAAGTTTGAAATTTGAAATTTGAAAACTGATATTTTTTTTTATTTATTCATTACCAATTTTATAAAATACAAAAAAAAATGTACAAACTAACATGAAATTGGTAAGATAATTGCACCTTTAGTTTCAAAGGAACATGTGTCAGGTACAATGGTTCTCTCTAATAATATTACAATAAATTTAACATCTAACACTCAAAGTTAACAAAATAATTTCACTTTTATTCGCCATTTCTTCAGCCTGTCCTTAATTTTTTTCAAATGATTCTGTAATTCGTTTGAGGCAGTTTCGGGAGTATTGTGTGACGACAGGATGGCCGTATCATCGGCAAATGTTGATATCATTACTTTGTTGGTTACAGGCAAATCGGCTGTGTACATCAAGTATAATATTGGTCCTAGGACGCTGCCTTGTTGTGGGGCACCTGCGTTTATATCGTAAAAGCAAGTAGTCGCACTATTTTGTTTAACCATGTATTGGCTTCTCAGTATGAGTATTGGACGATATGATGGAATTTGTGTTTCATTTTTTCCAGGCTTAAGAATCATTGTGATCACCGATACCTTCCATTTTTGAGGAATATAACCGGTTCGCATGATCGCGTTGAATATGAATGTTATTAATTGTATGCAATTGTCTGGCAATTCCCTCATCATTTTTCCAGTAATAAGATCATACTCTGGTGCCTTTTTTGGGGTTATACAATTTTTAATTGTATTCTTAACTTTCTTCCAATTATACTTTATAGATTTAAAAGACAATCCATCATCCATTTGCTCGGGTAGCACGAAAGTATTTGTTTCCTTGTGTGGTGCGAATACTGTCGTTAGATTAGCAGCAAAAGCATTTGCATTTTCTTCATCGCTTCTCGCCCAATCACCAGTTGGAAGTCTGATCAGTGGATTCGAGTTTGTTGGCCTTTTTACATTTTTTGTTGCCTTCCACAAAGAGTAGTCTGTTCCTTCGGTTGCCGAAAGTTCACTTAAATAATTCTGGACGCTCTGGTTTTCTTCTTCCCGCAAAGCAAATCTAAGAGTCTTAATAGATCGATTTAATTCCCTTTTTAATGACGGTGATTTTGTTTGTTGCAATTGACGGCGAATTTTTCGCTTTTCCTGGATAAGTTCCTGAATACTATGTGGCAGTTTATTAACTTTTTCAAAACTAGGGTATCAGCCGGTTAAAATAATCGATAAATTGTTGTTTTTTGATTACATGTTTTGGAGGACAGTAAGCGGCCGATATTACACATTTTCCAGACCATTCTTCTAGGCAAATATTAGTTGCTTGGATGTGCTCTTTTTCATACTTGCTGTGTACATAATGCTTTATTCTTTTTTTATCAAGATGGCAGTGCCACCGTGTGCTTTTCCGTCCGTGTGTTTGGTGCCGTATACTTCATATCCGTTAATTTTAAAAAAACATTTATTCGTGAAGCGTGTTTCTGATATTAGCATGATATCTATACTGTGCTCGATGAGAAAGTCTTGTAACTCAGCTTTATGCTGTGAAAGACCATTCGCATTCCAAATAGCTTGTTAAAACCGTCAACAATAAATAGACGATTTTAATTTATATTAATTTGTATTAATTTAATTGAACACAAATACTTAAGTTTAATTTTATTTTAATTTATTTTTATGGTTTTATTTTCGGATTACCATTGACCGACACGTTTGACAATTTTGATAGAAGTGACTTTTCCTTTTTTTATTCTAATTATAACAATTAGTGAATATAATATGAAGTTAGCTGAATTGGAATTCAGCAACTAAAATGTGAAAGTGTTATACATTATAAACTGTTATACTATGATAGTTTGACATTTCAAAACAAAAATACAATAATTTTACGTGTAAGTAATAATTTTCCGTAAATTATAAATAAATTTGATTAATTCTATTTTATCTTTTCTTTTAGGTTTCTTATAACTTGAGTGGTCAACCAGGTGATGTGTGCACGTCACCCCAGTGAATTTACGATAAGTTTCGGTTTGTAATATCAGTGATTTTAAGTATTAATTCAATTTCATTTCAGGTGATTTTCTTCTGGATCGGTACAACATCAACTTGAATCGCAACTCCGCTTAGTCTATAATAAATAATGTGTCTAAGATAAGTATTCTAATACATTTTAAATAATTTGATTTAATTTATTTTAAGATTTTTTTTCAGATATCAGCATCTTCATAAATTTTGGAACATAGCTATTTTTGGGACAGTAATTTTTTGTTTCTAACGATAATTTGCATTAGTGTGTTCATATATTGCATCATCATGCTCATTTGTTTCTCCATCATCATCATGAAACTTTGGATCGTTTCGGTTAGTTTGTTTACGGTTGCATGAACTGAGACTTTTTCATCAATAAAATTAACTTTTGCTTTCGAAGCGGCACCTTTCAGAATGTTTGCATAGGAGGTTTGTTGAACAACTAAAGTTCTTGGCGTCAAAGTTCTTTGGTTGTAACTTGCCTTAAGCACTCTTTGCTCATATCGCAATTTTGGATTGATTTTGCGCTTTAAATTCAAGTACACTGGGCACACTCTATAGTTTGCGGTGTGATTTTCGCCACAGTTACTGCAGCGTTTTACTGAAGGATCGTTTTCACCTTGTTCCACTATTTTGAATTGTGAAGTTCACCACATATAACACAAACATCGTGTAAGGTACAGTAAGCTTTGGTGTGACCATATTCTTGGCACTTGATGCACTGAACTGGTCCGGTCCTCTTCTTGGGTTCCTCAATCGTGATTTTACGATATAGTAAATATCTTTGGTGATATATGTCGCGCCCTTTCTCTTTTCCCGCATCTGGTTATAGTTCTAGGCGAAACATAGGTTGAGCTATCTTTTCTCGGTTTAGGATATTTGTGATAGATTTGGCATGAAAACCTTTTTCCCTAAGAGCAGAGTATATTTCGCTTACATCTGCGGAGCTCTCAATTCCTCTTAAGATAAAAGTTAGCCCCTTTTGACTTTTTAGCTGGTATGTATAATACCGTTTATGGGTTTGGTCGAAATAATTTACTAAGGCTCTGAACCCATTAGTTTCGAATGGCTGTATCTTAACTTCATTTATCTTACCCCTCTTGAGCGAGGTAATGTAAAATTTTGAATCGGTTAATGATTTGATTTTTTCCACAAGCTCATTATTTGATGCCTCTCTTAACACGTTCGCCCCTCAAACGATTTTTTGATGTTCGGAAAAACTCACATATTAACAATTCTATGACACCTAATATGTGTCATGAGTTTATGGAAAGCTGGTATGTCACATATATGTAACATGAGTTTGTGATTACTGCTACGACACATTATGTGAAACATGAGTCTTTCATTTTCACAATAACGTGGACACATATGTGTGACATGAGGTTTAGGTGGAACATAAATTATTTTAAGGTGTACAAAAAAATTGCAAAATTCATTATATTATATTTTTATTTCTAAAGAGTTGATTATTATTTACATATAAATTATACATACGCGTAATTCAGTTTCAGTTTAAAAAAAACAGTTCAACATTTTCATTGGGTATGCCATAGTCGATCAACTCGCCTTCAGCATCCTTGCATGTGTCACACACGTATTTACTCGCAGCCCTTTTACCAGTTTTGTAACACATGCCGCACCTCCTGCGGTTGTTGGCCATGCTTGGGAAATGTGCTGTATTGGAAGTTGAAGTTCCAGCACGTCTTGGGCTCCTTTGCCTGTCTAAAATCTGTCCTAAGTATGAGGTTATAATTTTTTCTCTAAATTCTAGATGTGGCAATTGTCGCTGTGGGGTTCGTTTGTTATATATCCAACACGAATTCCATATTGATATGTCCAGTATGTGAAAAAAAAACTTTCATGTGCCATCGTACCGAACGCCTTAGGCAAGCATAATACGAAATCATTTGATCCGTCCTATCGATTCCCGACATATTACCGTTATAGTCTACCACTATTTTTGGCTTTATTATTTCCTTATTTCTCTTTGTTATTAAATTAATAAGCTCGGCTTTGTGTTTGGTAGAAATCATCAAAACATCTCGCTTGTCTTTCCATTTTAACACCATAACGTTATTGCGGTTTCGCCGCCATGAAATTTGTCCTGGCTTTAATTTGCTTTTTATAACTTGAGGGGGGTTGCGTTTCCTGTTCGAACGTAATGTTCCACATATATTAGTTTGATCATTCAACAAGTGCTCTGCCAGGTCAATACTGCAGTAGTAATTATCCATGTACAACGTATGACCTTTACCCAAATATTCCTTCATTAATGCAACAACAACGCCAAAAGCATGCCCTTTCTAGTTAGACACAGTGCCTCTTCCGGTATATATAATCAAATTTATTAAAAAACCCTATATACTGCCATATACTATATATTGGTATATACTGCCGAAATGACAGTCTTCCTCGCCATAACAGAAGAGCTTCATCCAATGAATGGTTTTAAGGTGGGCTATACAATTTTTTTAAGGTAGCCAGAACGAGATTTGTGACATTTTGTATTTTGTGCAATCTATTAGTTTTGACAGTGTGCTGCTCGTCATAGAAACACATACACCTAAGGATGTTTTCAAACCTTATATTCGACTCATTGTCTGGCCGAACACATTTTGATCATAAAGCTCAGATTTGGCCCAATAGTGTTTTAAGCTTGGTTTGCTATTTAGAGGCATTAGTAGACATAAGGCAAGCATTTGTTTCAATTCCCTACTGGTCACATCTTTCCATCGACGAAGGTTGGAATTTGCTACGTTTGTTAGTCCAAGTAACTATTTTCTCGAGCAACACATCGTCAAATATTTTCCTGAAATATTCTACTGGTTCGGCGATTGGCGGTAGATCTATGGATATCAATTCTGCTCCTGTAAAAACTATGTTATTTGTTTCAGGTTCAACATCACTCCACTCATCATTGTTATTTTCAGCAACATTTTCTTGAACTGGTACCTCTTGCAAGTCAATCTCTACTGAGCATTCAGATGACATGCTGTCAGTGTCATAGATGCGAAAGCTGCTGCCCGATTCTTCAAAGTTTATTTCATTGTTGCTGGAGTCCAATTCAGATTCATCAGATTTACGCGCAGGCTGCATGCGCTTTCCTCGACTTTCCATTATGCAGAAATTCCTTTGAACCTATTATAACAGTACAACAAAAAAAATCTGCAATTAGCTTGAAACCCAACCAAATCAGAGAGTGAAATAAGAAAATTACTACCTTACAACTTTATATACTACACAAATAACTTTGATTGATTTTTACTAAGCTTCAAAAATTTAGTTTTGTATTAAAAATCCTAAATTTTTCACTATATTACCAAAAATTCTTAGTATAATGCAAACAAAATACCTCTTTACTAGACAAAAATCGTCGACAAACTAATATAATAACGTTAAATAAATCGTTATCGTTATTGTTAGTCGCGAATTTAGCGAATTTAGAATAATTTAATTTTTTAATTTTTTTTTTTTTTTCACGGAAGAAAATTTTTCCGCTCGCTTGACACGAAAGTCAAAGCCAATTTTCAAATCCTCTTCTTTTCATACTAAATCCGCTGTATCTCGTATGCCTTTTCTTATACGAAGTAACATTTCTCCTTTGCTTCATTGCATATGCATTTAATTTTAGAACAGTTCATATTTGAAACAGTTGTTATAGTGAGATTTATAAATACCAAAAGAGTTGCTTTAGTAACAATAACAGTGGTTGTAAAAAACGTGTGAATTTTGACAATCTTAACTTGTCAATTGATTTTATTTAAGATTTTTAAATTTGATCTTAAATTTTTGTGTTGTTTTTTTTTATTAAATAAATTATTTAATCATTATCCATGTAATTTTTCGTTTCAATTTTTATTTTTATTGAATTACACCGTAAAAAAATATGTACACGTTCTTCAGTATTCTCTTTGACAAATTTTGTCAGAAACTTCACACCGATATTTAAAGTCAAATATTTGATCATTTGATTATATTCAATTTAACTTTATGGATAAAAAGGAGCTGTTGAAAATAACCCATAACTTCAAGTGGGGAAATTTTATCATTGTAAATGGACATTGTAGATGTTAATTTCGGCAATTTATGTATAATTTTCAAGCAACGATTCTAAAGTATTTGTAAGGAATCAATCAATTCTGCAGAAGCAGCATTTGCCCAGATTATATTGAGATACAGTAAGTGACTGTTAATATGAGCAAAATATATAATGCGGCTGGTTCAGATATATAGTTTCTAATTCTCCAGAGAACATGCAAGAAAGGAGCAATTTTACTATAGACATTGTAACAAATCCCTGCGGTATCGTTCCATGATTGTCGATAACTCAAGGGCTGTAAATTTTATAAACTTTAAAAAAAAAAAAAAAAAAAACTGGAAAAAAATCTGTCTAATACGAAAATTAATTTAACTTTATTTTATACATTTTTGAATTATGTACATTAGTCTGTAAGGGGTTATCAATATCATTATACATATAAACAAATTCATTAAAAATAAAAATCTAATTGAACGAAAATCTCATAAAATAAACGTTTGAGAAATGCACTAAATAATAAATACCACGGAGGAATTCTCGTCGATCACAAAAAAAATTGGTACTAACGTCATTGACAATTAACTGTTGAGGGTGTATTAGTGTAACGTAACACGAAATTGCGTTGTTGATTCCTGATTGGTGGTACGAGATGAGGTGATATCGAATGGAATATGTTCGGGCTCGGTAAAAATAAAAAATTGGAATTTTGGGGAGTTGGCGAAAAACAAGGACGGTAGTCAGACGTCCACGTAAATAAAAAAATTTTAAAAAATTAAAATTTGATGCCAGAGAAAAATGCTGGTTAAGTGATTATATGTGATAATAATAAGAACAATGTGAATAATTTATAATTTAATACAAACTACTAATAGTAACAAATAATATTAAAAAAAAGGACAATAACAATAAAAAAATCAGAGTGAATTTAAGATTTTTTTTCGTTTTGATTTTGGAAAATCAAAAATTTGAGTGGGAATTATGTTCAAGACACTGATTAGATTGTTTAGTGAAACAAATAATTAGAACCCTATAAATTATATAAATAATAAATAAATAGTTGTAGTTTAAATAGTAACCATTATATGACTAGATAATTACTCAAAGTGAAAAACTTTTGTGATTTCGTTCTTGTGTCTTGCGGGGTTAATAAATTTAAAAAAACAGTAAGATAACCGCATATTTACACATATAATAAATTCAAAGTGAGGAACGAAACAAAACGGCAAATAAAGAAAATAAAAAGCTTGAGTGAAAAACCGACGTTAAAATAATCATAATATTTAATAAAATTAATTAAAATCATTAGCGGTAGTTAAATTAATAATAAAATAAGTAAAAACAAAAATTTAAAATCAAGAAGACCCAACAACAAAAACAGACGATTTTGATCCGTATTGGAAGCATAATGAAAGGATCGGATTAGTTTTTTTTGGGCAATAATAGTGATCGTGCGCTTTAGTGAACATACTTATGTATGTACATATAAATAAAGAAATTAATAATGAATCGAAACCGGTGTTCGGAATGCAGATCATCGTTAAATAATTGAGTATGAAGCACCTAAGCTACGGTTCTTCGCGCTTCGGATGAAAATACATGCCTCCTACGAGTCTAAAATAAGTACCAGTTTTTTTAGGGTTCATATAGACTAAACTGCGCTACGTGAAAAATTTGTGTTCAGTATAATTATGATATGTGCAAACCGTTGTTTTTTTTTATCAAACTATCATAAAGGTGGCGGGTAAATTCTAAAATTTATTATTAATATTTGATTAGATATTTTCATTATTAAACAGATTTTTTTTAGCTTAGTTTATAGATCTTTTTTTTTTTTCTTTTGTTTGTAATAATTATTTCTAAAATTATGGAAAATTAAACGGTTCCTGAATATCTATAAACAAAATTGCAACATATTTATTTAGCGAGAGGGGATTTATTTAGTTACAGTGTATTTTATGATTCAGACATGGATCCCGATTTTAAAAGTTCTGACACTTCTACCAATGATGAGGCTCCTTAACGCAAAAAAGGTAAATTACAGATTTCATCCCTACATTCATATTTCTATAAATTACATACATAAGTACATACATTTCGTTGAAAACTGAACGATTTGTGTTTTGTTTCATTATAGAGAAACCTAAATTAAGAAAACAGAATTTCTGAATTCCTCCGAGTTGTCAAGCCCACGAGTTAATTCAAAGTTAAAAGACGATCCAGTACAATTGGACAATGGCGTTTCAATAAGCGATAAATCTTCTGCAGCTCCAGTCGCCAGAAAACGATTGGTCAATCGCGAAATGTGGCAATCGTCGATAAGAAAAACACTCAGAGAGCAGGGAAAAAAATATCAAGATCCAAAAGGAAAGTGGCACCCAGCAAAATGTGTGATCGGAAAATGTGCCTGTAAACCTAAATGCTCAACCATTTTCTCGGAGAGTGATCAAAAGACGTTGAATGCCACATTTTGGTCTCTTAATTCGACAGGGAAAAAAAATGTTTACAGTAAATTTGTAAAGCAAGTACCAATATCAAGGAAACGTACAGAAAAAGTCGTTTCACGGAGGATGTACACATTTGAGTATTATTTTGAAAAAAATTTGGCAAGATATCAAGTCTGCAAAGACCTTATTTGCAAAACACTAAATATAAGTGAATGACGAATATATTATTTTTTTAAAGGAACCCGAGAAAATTCTAACTTTGGGGTTGTGACACCCCCTTTACACGGAAAACATGTAAAAAAGAAAATCAATGATGATAAAATTAACGGTGTTCGCAACCATATTCAGAGTTTTCCTACAGTGGATGCACACTTAATATAACTAAAATGTATCATCTTTATCGGAAACAATGCGAATCTCCAGTTAAGCAACATGTTTATTTCAAAATTTTCAATGAGGAATTTAATTTATCATTTTTTAAGCTAAAAAAGGATATCTGCGATAAATGTGCTGAATTTGACGCAAATATCAATAGAATGTCTGAACAACAAAAACAAAACATGAGATCCACAAACAATCTGTAACTATTGCACGGGAAGAGAAACAAAATGATAAAAATACAAATGATGTAACGACAGCTATAATAAGCTATGATTTGCAGAATGTGTTCAGCCTTCCAAAAGCCAATACCTCAAGTTTTTTTTATAAGCGCAAATTTTCAGTGTATAATCTTACGGGATTTTGCAACTTCAATAAAAAAAACATACTGTTCGGTATGGCATGAGATGGTAAAAGGGCGTGCAGGAAATGATATAGCGTCTGCATTAATTAGCATACTAGAACGTGTCGTTCGAGATAACCACGAGGTAAATAAAATTATTCTATGCAGTGTTTCATGTGTTCCACAGAATAAAAACCGCTTAACATCACTAGCTCTGTTACATTTTATGGCAACACACAAATCAGCCAAAAGTTTTCTGAACCTGGCCATTCCAACATCCAAGAAGTGAACGCAGTACACAGCGTAATTAATAAACACGTAAAATACATTGATATATACAGTCCAGTTTCACTAATGCGTCAACTACAGTCTTGTAGTTATCCGAATGTTACTTTAGACTTATATCAAATGAAGGATAGAGACTTTTCGATGTGAAAACATCTTTAGCGGCAGGAGTAAGTAAAAAATTGTATAGAAGTCGGGTTACGGAAACGAAAATGCCGAACAAAAAATATTGCTGGTATGTGTGGATATCAATAAGAACAAAAAAAAAAAACGTAAAATCAATGCAAAATCTACGTATATACTCATGGGGTTGGCTACAAAATCTCGGTTTTCAAAATCTCGGTTTTCAAAATCTCGGTTTTCAAAATCTCGGTTCCCAAAAGCTCGGTTTTGAAAAATAAATTTTTATTAATTCGGGCGGCCCGAATTAATAAAAATTTATTTTTCAAAACCGAGCTTTTGAGATCCGGTTTGCGATTATGTATCTCTCCTCGTGTTGCGAGTAAATGAATGTATGTGTAAGTGTATGTGAGTGTGTGTGTTAGTGTGTGTGTGTGTATGTGTGTGTGTGTGTGTGTGTGTGTTTTTTTTTTAAGGAAGGGGGAAAATGCTTTTACGCATTACCAGTACAAGACCATCTCAGCCTTGAACCGGCGTATGTGGGACTCGGCCAAAAACCCATACCCACTAAAAACCCTACTTCCAACTCCGCTACCATTCTATGGAACCGCCGACAAGCATTACTTCACAGAATGGGATGGGGCTATATTAGCCCTTCACCTGCCCTAGTTTCATCTAGCCGTCACCTTCAACGAGTCCTCGCCTTTCGCGCTTGTAGAACCTCAGCTTTATCAGAATTTTGGCTGCGAAGCTGCTTACCGCATCCCAATTCTCTGTCGTGGCCACCATAAGAGGGACCGTGTTCTCTGGTGTCAGCTGCTGGTGGAGTACGCCGAATAGCTCATCTCTCTCTCTGTTCTGAAACGTGGACAAACATAGGCCGCGTGCTCCACGTCCTCGGTCACTCCTGGACATGCTGGACACTTAGGGTCGTCCTCCAGCTTAAACCGGTGTTGATAAGCCCTGAAGCAGCCATGTCCAGTCAACAGTTGGGTCAGGTAGTAGTCCACCTCACCATGCCTCCTCTTGGTCCATGTTGCTAGGTTTGGAATGAGGCGATGGGTCCATCTACCGTTACCTGAAGCATCCCAGCAGGCTTGCCATCGTCTCAGAGATTCTTCCTTCTCTTCCTGTTCAATCATGCGGTGGTCCGCATGGGTATCTTGCCTCCTTCGGTTGTACATTCGCTGGCGCTCGCTAGCCAAAATCTCTATAGGCAGCATACCAGCCACCACGCATACTGCATCACCTGATACCGTGCGAAATGCGCAGGCTACTCTTAGCGCAGACCTACGGTACACCGCTGTCATCTTCCGTCCATATGCCTTCGTCGTCATTGCCTCCGCCCAAACTGGGGCCGTATACAGTAACGTAGAGCTCACGACACTCGCCACAAGTCTTCTCTTGCCTTGCCTGGGTCCACCGACGTTCGGCATAATGCGTGCCAAAGCCGAGGTGACCTTGGCCGCCTTCTCGCTGGTTCTGCGCAGGTGCTCATCGAAGTACAGTCGGGCGTCAATCCAGACCCCTAGGTATTTTATTCGCGGTTGAGAATGGATCTCATGTCCGCCTATTGTCAGAGTAACAGTTTCCCGCTGTTTCCTACTCGTTATTAGGACTGCCTCCGTCTTGTGGTCCGCCAGAAGCAAACCCACTGATGAGAGCCACCGTCGGATAATAGCGATGGACTCGTTAGCAACGAGGGTGATGTCCTCCAGGTACTTGTCCGTCACCACTAGTGCAATGTCATCAGCAAAACCAATAGTTTTAGCTCCATGTGGCAGTTCTGGTCTGAGCACAGCGTCGTACATAACGTTCCACAGTAAAGGTCCGAGGACCGAGCCCTGCGGAACACCGCCTGTGACCTTGTAGATCCTATTAGTGTCATCTGATTGGTACGTCAAAATCCGATCCTTAAAATAATCCTGGATGATTGCCCTAATGTACATCGGTGCTCTCAGTAATTGAAGGGCCTTCAAGATGCAACCCCACCTCGCTGAGTTGAAGGCGTTTTTTATGTCCAGAGTTACAATAGCGCAGTACTTCTTGGTCCCTCTTCTCCATCGTGTTCCTGCGATAGCCTCACTAGCCATTCCTACGACTTTTCTAACCGCATCCACAGTAGAGCGTGCCTTCCTGAACCCATACTGGTTTTCCGACAGGCCTTGGTATTCCTCGATAAAGGTTTCTAGTCGATTGCATATGATCCTCTCCAGCACTTTCCCTGCCGTATCCAGCATACAGATCGGGCGATACGATGATGGCTCAGTTGTTGGTTTACCGCCTTTTGGCAGAAGCACGAGCCGCTGTCGTTTCCAACAATCAGGGAAAACTCTTTCCTTAAGACACTTGTTGTATACTTCAAGGAACATATCTGGGCGGGTTTCTATGGCCGTCCTTAGCGCAGAGTTGGGCACTCCGTCCAAACCTGGGGCTTTACTATCCTTGATTCTGCGGGAAGCTGCCAGGAGCTCCTCTATACTAACAGGTGCTACGTCCTCGCCTCGTGGGATTATAACTTCAAAGCTGTTTAGTTCCCGTTGTTCCGGAAAGAGCGTGCTCACGATGTTTTGTAGCAAGGCCGGACAAGTCGGGCTTGCAGCGGAAAAGTTTCTCAGCTTTGCCATAACAGTCCTGTACGGTCTGCCCAGGGGTCCTCATCAACCTCTTTGCATAGCTCCATCTAGCATCGACGCTTACTTATTTTGATTGCTCTTTTCAAAGCTTTACGATCCGCCCGGTACTGTTCCTGGGATACATTGAAGCCCGATCGACCCCTTGCTCGCTGGCACTGCTTCGGTGGCATCTTATACGGAGTTCGGCGATGCCTTCATTCCACCAATATACTGGTGGTCGGTGGTTCTTTGCCGACGTCTTTGGCATAGAGGCATCGCAGGCATTGGCAACGTGTGACATAAGCTGAACCGCCTGGTCGTTCGGCGAACCCATGTCAACTGTACCATCCTTCAGCGTCTCTCTGTCGAATGCCCTTGCCCTCCATTTGTGGCTTGGCTGTCTCGCTACCCTTCTTGGTTTCCCAGCTTCGGCAATATTGAAGAGGATAGCCTGGTGGTGACTATGTGTATAAATATTGGAGACCTCCCACCTTAAGCCTGGGTGTGCTAAACTCTCACTCGTGAATGTCAAGTCTATTATCGAGCTGGCGCCATCGCGTGTGAAAGTCGGCCGGTCCCCGGTATTAGCTAGAACGACGTCCATTGAGGCAAGGTAATCCAGCAGTGTTTCCCCTCGCTGATTTGTTTCTCTACTGCCCCACTCCGTAGCCCAAGAATTGAAATCGCCCGCGATGATGCGTGGTCTACGTCCTCTTGCATCACCGGCAAGATGGTGCAAGAGCATTTCAAACTCCTCTACTGGGTCGTTAGGTGGAGCATAGACACTGTAGATATATATTCCATCCACCTTGACCCACGTGAAACCGGTCCGTGGCACTTTCATGGATTGCTGCTCGGCCCGAGGCGTCGGAAATCCAAGTTGGGCTTTCAATGTTCCTGTACTGCTCGCACACTATTGCTACATCGATAATCAGCTCTCTCGTTGTCTGCACCATCAAATCCTGTGCCGCCTCGCAGTGATTTAGATTCAAGTGGAGAATCTTCATGCTTTCTTTTTAGTTGCCGCCCGGAAGGCCTTCTGATACACTGGGCATCTACTGCTGCCAGCAGTATGCCCACTCTCAGTTTTCCCCTGACACAGCATGCAGCTCGGATCCACGGAACATTCTTTAGCCAAGTGTCCTTCTCTACCACATCTAAGGCAATGTTTTGACCTGTCGGGCCCTTTACAGGCGCTAGCACGGTGACCGTACTCCCAGCATTTGAAGCACTTTGCCACTATGGTAGTTTGTCGAATGCGACTGACGACCCATCCAATCCGAACTTTACCAATCTCCAATGCTTTCCTGGCGAAAGCCGTTGGGAGGCTGACCACTGCCGTCTGTGTTCCTCTAAATCCGGCTCTGAGGGATCTAACTGCTGACTCACCACAGTCCGATACCCCTTCTAGAGACTTCAAGGCGCCGCATATCTCTTTCTTTGTCGTGAGTTCGTCGAGATCTTTCAACTCAATGACCGTTTCGTCTCTGAGACTTTTTACTTCGGCCGAACTCCCCAGCTTGGCAGCTACGGAGCTGCGGAATTGTTCAGCCGATTTCCCGCCTGACCGCTCCAGCTCCAATAAAAGTTCTCCGGCAGCTGTTCTCCTGACTTTTTTGACCATGGTGCCCAGTTGTTCCATGTCTTTGTCATTTCTTAAGCTGCGAAGAATATCCGCGTACGACTTTCTTTCTTCAGCCTTCACAACCAGAGCGTCAGGGCGGGCCGGCCTTAAACGCGGACGCTGTGACTTTTTCTTCGGCTTTTTTTTCCGCTTTACTGTTTCCCAACCTCCTGCAGGAAGACCCTCCTTGGGAGTTTTAGCCTTGGGAGACTTCGCCTTGGGAGCCGCGGGTTGGTCTGCTCTACTGGGAGTTACTCCTTCCCTGTACGCCCGTCTTTTGGTTTTTTGCCTGGCTTCAGGAGGCGACTCGCTTAGTTTTCTTTTGTCGGTTGCTTGCAACTCCGGCTTCTTCGGTTGAGCTATAAGCCCCGGTGACGTTTGCGTCTCGTTCACCTTACTTTCCTTTTGTGGTGTTAATCCCAGTCTTTCATTACACTGTGTGAGCATCTCAAAGATCGAACCTCGAAAAATCCTTTATCTCATTGTGGACGTTATTTTTGGGCTTGGCATAATCGTGTAGGCCTCTAATCTTCTGGCCTAGCCTATCCCACAGCTCTCGTCTCTTCTGTTCCTCACTTGTAGTTTTTAATGCACCAGTGGCCAAGTCTGCCACCACTGGTACATTGCAGTCGTTGGATAACGACGCTTGGGAGCCTGCTTGCTCACTCCCGAAAAGCGCCGGTACTGGGGATCCGACCCCCTGCACCGTACGGTTTGCCATATTGTTGTGACTCGCCATATTTGGTTTAAAATCGGGGTTCCTTCCCCTAGTCTGTTTGGTCCACGAGAGGTATTTTATTTCCCTCTTACCCTCTAGAACTAGCGGACATTCCCCTATCCGCCACCTGGGGACGCGCTACGTAGGGGTTACAGACTCCCCGCGTAGTGTGTGTGTGTGTGTGTGTGTGTGTGTGTGTGTGTGTGTGTGTGTGTGTGTGTCCTTCTCGGAACACCTTCGAATTTACAGCTCCATACTGAGGCTGAGTGTTGGCTGATGAACAGCACGTTTGGAGGTGTTCCTATCGTTTATGCGCCATCTTTTCACTATTCATGGAAAAATTGAGCATGAGATCGTCCCACTACTTGTTTGTATTATGAGTTCAAAAAGTCGAGTGTGGAATATAAATTTAAACACTTTAACCCTCTAATGCATATATAATTTAACAAAAATAAAAAACAAGAAATAACAAACAAAAAACATTTTTATTTATTACCACCAAACTTAATTGACTAAAAATATTAAAAACCATTCAAAAACCATTATTAGCAAAAAATTTAGACATATTTACAATAGAAAAAATAAAAACCAAGATTTTTAAAATCGGAATTTTTAAAACGAGATTTAAAATACCGAGATTTTGAAAACCGAGATTTTGAAAACCGAAATTTTGTAAACCGGGATTTGTAAATTTATGATTTTTGAAAAACCGAGATTTTGTAGAACCGAGATTTTGAAAATCGATATTTCGAGACGCTCCCTACTCATGCAATATACAACATCATCCGGCATTTCAAAAACATCGTGAGCCGAATACAAAAAAAAATCTAAAAATGCGCCTACTTCAATTTATTTTGTTGTGATATATATGGCCGCAGCAGCAAGTGTTTTTGAAAATGAAAATTACATACGAGTAAAAGGATCACATTATGCTTGTGAAGTGTAATAGTTATTTACGTGACAAGGGCGGTAAATGAGTTGTTACAGTACGAGTTCGATGTTTATTTGAGAATTTTGAACGAGTACTGTAACGTTCATTTAACATACGTGTAACCTGATTTTGCTTTGTTCAGTGAGTTTGCCGTGACCATTTACTACTATGGAGGTTTAGGTGATTAACTTAACAGAACTGTACTTTGCTCATGCTTAATTGTCAGTAAGGTTCGTCCTTCAAATTCAAAATAGAATTATAACTTAATGACTTTCTGAATCAAAAATGTAACTTAGTTTAAATACTGAGCCAACTACACCCGTCTTTATGGAGGGGTTTCTGAGCCTTAACGAAATGGCTCGAAATGATTCAATAGTTATACAAAAAAGTTTTCACATAAATCTTTTGCGAGTTGAGGGTGAACTCACTCTTTGTTTTTTAATTATGATGCACCTTCCAAAAACTGTACTTTTCCACCATACAATTCGTTAAGAGTGCTAATATACTCGAAAGTAAATCCAACCATCATACAGTATAAAATCCATCATACGGATGAGATGTATAAAACTCACGGAATATATGAAAGGAACAGACGCCGAAACATACCTAGCAGCTCAAATGATTCCAGCTTACCCAAAATTTACCGATGCGGACTACATCCAAAACTAACAAAAGAGAAGGAAAAAGACATTAAATCATTGTTAAAATATATGCCAGAAATAGATGTAGCTTTCTACAAGTCTTATTTAAAAGAATAATTGATCGAGACTGTGTTACTATTAAATATTATTTTATCCTGAATTACTTAAGTTATATTTTTTAAATAAAAAGACAAAGCGAACGATATATACGAATGATTTATTGCTAAGTAAGACAAGCTATTATACCATATGTATCTGAATCACATATTTAGATTTTAAAATAACAGATAGTTCAAACGAAGTATATGGATGTTTTATTTGCTATATAGGTAAGATAAACAATTACCACTCAGAAATTTATTTATAAACCATAACCTTTAACTTTTCCAAAATTTATATAATATTTTATCGTAAGTCCGTAGATTTGTATTTCATTTAAATCATAAAGAAAAATAGAATAAGAGAAACTACGTAGGCCAAATCTCTCTAATGATGCCAGCGCACGTAGTTTTTGATGTGAAAACATCTTTAGCGGCAGAAGTAAGTAAAAAATTGTATAGAAATCGGGTTACGGAAGTAAAAGTGCCGAACAAAAAATATTGCTGGTATGTGTGAATATCGACAAGAACAAAAAATAAATAAAACGTAAAATCAATGCAAAATCTACGCATACACATGCAATATACTACACCATCCGGCATTTCAAAAACATCGTGAGCTGAATAAAAAAAAAAAATCAAAAACAAAACCGCCTACTTTAATTTAATTTGTTGTGAAAATATCTGCTATATATGGCCGCAGCAGCAAGTGTTTTTGAAAATTAAAATTACATACGAGCAAAAGGATCACACATTATGCTTGTGTAGTGTAAAAAAATTAAATGGAAATAGCGAGCTGTGAAAATTGCACATACATATACATATGTACATTGTACAATAAAATAATAATTTTAATTTAATCGGTATGCTTTCTTATTAGTATTGCTCATGCTGGTGGTGAGTTTGGTTATTGGGGTTTTCGTGCTACAGTCATTCTAATTGCAATTTTCACAGTCAACATTGCGCCCCAATAGAACCGTTCCACTATTTAATTAATTTATTTTAAACTGAGCAGTAACAAAGCGATGCGATTTTGCTTTGTTCAGCAAGTTTGCCGTGACCATTTACTACTATGGAATCTTGAACAAGATTGCTGTGTATGAGTAATGGTATATTTTAATGCTTACATGGCTGGTACAGGTGATTAACTTAACAGAACTGTACTTTGCTCATGCTCAATTAATGTCAGCAAGGTTCGTCCTCCAAATTCAAAATATAACTGACTTACTGACTTTTTGAACCAAAAATGTAACTTAGTTTAAATACTGAGCGAACAACATCCGTCTTTATGGAACGGTTTCTGAGCCTTATCGAAATTGCTTGAAATGATTCAATAGATATTTATACAAAAAAGTTTTCACATAAATCTTTTGCGAGTTGAGGTTGAACTCGCTCGTTGTTTTTTTTTACATTGAACCTTATTCAAGATCTTTTATAGAAATGAATCCAAGCAATCAAACAAACACAAAGCAATTTACTTTGTCTGTATGCTAAATTTTTATATTCGTATTTATCAAGCTTTGCTATGGGCTTTGTTTGTGTATAAAAAAATCAAAAACCTAAACAATTTACAAGGAGAAAATAAAAATAAAATCTATTTGTGCCTTCTGCGTTAGTATTTGTAATCTTTATGAATGAAAAAGGCGTAGCTATCGAAGGATTGTTGTTGTTTATTGTAGATTTATGCGAATGTATAATAAAATCACCGAAATAATACGTTGTTCATTTTCTTCTTTTACAAGAATTTAATTGAAATTTTTAGAACGGCCTGCCTAAATCAAATGAAATCTTACACAAAAGCAATATAAGTAAAATTGTGTGTATGTGAAAATACATTAGCGAATTTAATAAAAATTTGGTTTTAAAAATTTTGGTTCTACAAAATTTCGGTTTTTCAAAAATCATAAATTTAAAAATCTCGGTTTTCAAAAGCTCGGTTTTCAAAATCTCGATTCTAATCGCGGATTTGTTTTAGTTTTTAAAATTAAATTCCCCATTTTCTAGAATTAATAATTTTTGGTTATTTTCGTTTTAAAGTGAAAATCCCTATTTTCCAGAATTTATAGAAACCGAGATTTTGAATCACCGAGATATTTTAGCCTGATGAAATATCCCACCAATCTTGAATTTTCGAAAACTTGAAAATTAAATTCCCCATTTTGCAGAATTTATTTTTTGTTGATATTTTAATTTTAAAATTGCACTCCCCATTTTCCAGAATTTATAATTTTCAGTTATTTTCGTTTTAAAATGGAAAATCCCCATTTTCCAGAATTTTGAAAGTGATGGAGGGGATTTTGAAATCCAAGATTTTGTCATCCAAGATTTAATCCCCAACCCCAAAACCTTCTACAATTCTCTCTTGAGAAAGCCCAACTAAATGTATACTAAGTCATCGTATATATATATATATATATATATATATATATATATATATATATATATATATATATATATATATATATATATATATATATATATATATATATATATATATATTTATATATATGGTTATGATCTCAACTGGAAATAGTAGTGGTAAGAAACGAAAAAATTTTTTTAGAAAATTTATTTAGAAAACCGAGATTTTCAAAACTGAGATTTAAACACCAAGATTATGTAGCCAACCCATTTAATACAACTCATGTACTAGATAAACAAAATATGTTATTGAAAAAGATAATTAAGGAAATGATAACGAAATTGAACGAATAGTTATGATTGAACAGATTTAATTTAGAGAGGATACAAATGACTTTTAGAAAATTACCTAAGTAACTAACACGAAAATAATAAGATGTATGTATGTACATATTGTAAACATCTCTTTTGTACATAAAGCAAAAATGGTAAAATATTCTAAATAAATTTAGAAGTAAAGAGTGTAAATAGGATAAAGCTATGTATATCATAGTTCGGATATCTCATTTCAACATAAATATATGAATGCTAATTTATTTTACTATTTCTGAAATAATGGGACATATCTAGATACCGCATTTTTGATATTTTATTTACAACTTTATTAATTGCGTAAAACTGAATAAGTTAAAAAATTAGTTTTTTTCAAACTCACATCGTTCTGATTTATAAACGCAGTGTTTTCTGATTATTTTTTTTTAGATTTTAGATAACTAGTTTTGATGAAAATTTTCTCGAAAAATATAAAAAATTATGTAAAATGACTTCAAACAGCTTCAAATTTTAAAACGAATTGCATGAAAAAATAAAAAAAAATCTTTTTTGCAAATATCCAGATTTGGTTAATTCCACAGAATTTATCCATGCTAATGTTTGGTATGGAAAATAGATGTATGCATTTTTTATCACTTTCCCAGTGTGCTTACAAATTCGACATAAACTTTATTATTTTGCTAAAATAAATTGTTCGATTTTGAATTTTGAGGAATTAACAAATAAATTTTTAATTAATAAAAACAATTAAGATTTTTTCAAAGAATGTCAGGTAGACTTTTATTTTGTTTTTAAGGAAATGCATATACAAATCCCCCGGTTTACGGACAATATGCTTTCCCCAAAAACTGTCCGTAAACCGAAAATCCGTAAAAGGAAACGTTTATTACTATATCTCATTGAAAACTTATAAATGAGTTGTAACTAGTGAATAAAATCCGAAAAACGAAACCAATTTTACCATAAATTAGCACAAATAATGAAAAAATACGTGTTTTTCATCTAGTACTTTTATAAAGGGAACTGTAAAAAATACAAAAGTTATAGTAAATTGAAACGAAACACAAACCATTTTTTCATTTTAAAATAATCAAATAAATTCATACAAATCATAATTAAATTTTAATTTTATTAAATCTAAATTATAAATCTAACGAAGTTTACAATTAATTGTCTGAACTGCTGAACTGTTCATCGGAACTGCCACTAAAATTTGCACCAGCACATTTTTCAATAGCATTTGCTTCAGTATTTTAAAAAAAAATGGAAAAGCTTTTGACATTTTACTTGCACAAATCATGTTGAAGTTGAGTTTACCGTCTATCGTGGATTGGTAGTTTCTTTAACTAGCGTGAACAGCTCTTCAGTGAAAATATGCTCATTATCATATTCCAAGAGTTCAAAAATATCTACGGTATTTACGGGCATTGTCAACGATTAACAGAGCCCTGTTTGAAATATTTTGATCAGTGTTGGATTTTGTAACTGAATTTGTAAAATCATTATTTAACCATTCCTCAAAAATTCGTGTAGTCATCCAGCCTTTTTATTTGAGTGCCAAATAATTCCAAGTTGTTACTTATTAATATTTTTGAAATTCTGGGGAGTTTCTGAATAACAGATTAGAACCGGTTTTAAATTCTGATGACCGGCATCATTTCCTCCAATCAAAATTGCAATTCGATCTTTAGGTGCCTTGAATCCTGAGATGTTTTTTGTCTTTGGCGTTACCTGTCTCATCGACATTATACACCTGCTGTAATATGTATCCATCCACCGGCTTGTACAATTTTTATAAACTCCTCTGGATAGCGCTTTGCTTTTTCCTGAATTATCATGGTGCTTAACGGTATGTTCCAGTAGTTTGATGGTCTATCCACGCACTAAGTAACTGCTCCATCTCTTCCATAACCTTAGTTCCTTACTTTGAAATATTATTACGGTTAAAGTTATCTCTTTGTACAATTGACAAATTGTACCTCTATCGCCCGCATTAAACCGCTTTAAAATACCAAGTTTTAATTCTAAAGTTATTGCATTTTTCACGCGCTTTCCATCATAACTCGCTGTTCGCTTTTCAGACATTTTCATATAAGTTCAGTACAAGTTTAATTTATCCCCCGTATAATCTATTTTTGAGAGTCCCTGAAAGTCATGCATAAAGAAAATGAGAAAAAATATTCAGTCCGTAATTGCGAATATTTCATCCGTATACCGAAACGTTGATCATATATTTGTCATGTCCGTAACTTTGATTAACTATAAATCGAGCGTCCGTAAATCGGGGTAACTTACAAAAGTTTCTTCTGATTATTAAAATACCCATTTTATTTTTGATTTGCTTTTCACTTCTTATCATCTTTACTTGAATGACTTTAATTTTTTGATTTAAGGGAAAATCATAATCATTAATTAGTCACACGATTTTTTTATTGTTGTTGTTTTATTTATTTATGTGAGTTATTGACCTACCTATAATAAATACATTTTCAAATGAGGAAAATAATTCTCTGAATTTCCAAATCACACTTGCCGTAATCATACGAAATTTCGTCGTAACCCTATTTCAATTTGTTGACGTTTTCGATTTTGGTGTTTAAAGAACTCATTTAAATAAACTGCTAAGTAGTAATTGAGGATGATATTAGAATGCGGTTCTTAATGTATCTATTTTCTTAGAGTGTGCATAGTATGCTCACGGAAAAGTGCTGTATTTTATTTTTATATATCTTTCCACTGGCGTTTTGGTGCTGGTTATGTGGTTGATCATATAAGCAATGGCCAAATATGACCAATTTACAGTTCCTTATCTGATTATGGTGAAATTTGATCTAAATGGAATTCTAAAATTATATTTAGAAGAAGTTCTGGCATATGGCCAATTTCAAGGAACATATTTCATCATAATCGGTTAAGAAACAACCGAGTCCCTACCTTAGATTTTTACTTATGTTCTCGGATACTACATTTTTCATTATCTATTTATCAACACGAAAATGAAACAACTAATTCAGAAGCATAGTCTACTCTAATTTCTTAAGCAAACCAAATTTGCCATGCGACCCTCTGGGAATGAGCTGCCGATTTACATACCTGAAATACCTAAATAGTACATTTAATTCTGTTGTAGTGTTACCCATTAACAGGTAATCATAGAGGTGTTTGCATAGGGGCTTCACCTTCAACGGCTTGGCAAATGAAATGACAAACCTATGTTTGGACTATCATATTATCCTATTTTGTCTTCATAAATGCCAAATGCAATTTTGTGTAATTATTGTTGTTGTTAATAACAGATTGTTTGAAATATCGTACATAAGAAAGTAAAATTGTCCATTTGGAAAATGTTAATTCGTTTTTGTTTATATAAAATTTCTGTGTCTACCTATCTTATACTGAATAAAAGAATTGTTTGGTTATATTTATATTGAATGAATTAAGCGTTACACTTTTTTTTGGAATAAAATCGAAAATATTAAATTTTATTAATCCTGAATCCACACCAGTTTGTGAATGAATTTAATAAACCATTTGTTGCGGTTAACAGGTGCAGGTAAAAATTGATCCAGCGATTGAAATAATAGTAAGGCTAATTATAGAAAGCGTACATCATATTGAGCAAAAAATTTCCTATCGTTACTTTCCAAATATGGCTTACCAGGCTGTTGTTTGCAGATATCATGTTTTTGTTTAATTCCACAGAATTATACAGTGACTACAATAGGAAAATATCGCTTCATTGATACAAAAATTCAAAAGTACATTTTAAGTTTTTTTTCTCTTGAAACTAGTTATTTATTTTCACGAAGGATCGTAGTATGTGTAATTCTGTTCATGTGTGCAATATCTGAAAAACCCTAATAAAAACATTCTCAACACAATGATATTTTGTAAAGAGAGTCAGCTGATGTAGGTACTTTTTTTATAAATCATTTTGTTATAGCGTGTCAGTTTTAACGCGTTTTAGGTTCCCTCGAAATGAATTATCATCATCGAAAAGGATCATAGTAGGCTTAGACCTACTCTTATACATACATATCTGTTCCATTTACAAATGGAAATTTGGCAAAATATAGAAAGAGATAGGTCGCATTATTTCAGAAATAGTAAAATAAATTAGCATCCATATGTTCAAATGAGATATTCGAACTATGATATACATAAGTACATACATACCTTTATCCTATTTACACTCTTTACTTCTAAATTTATTTAGAATATTTTACTATTTTTGCTGGGTTGGGTACGAAATCTTGGCTTACAAAATCTTGGTTTTCAAAATTTCGGTTTTTAAAATCTCGATTTTGAAAATCTCCTTCTCAAACGCTATGGTTTTGAAAAATAAATTTTTATTAATTCGAGGCCGAATCATCATCAAAAGCCCGAATTAATAAAAATGAATTTTTCAAAACCGAGCTTTTGAGATCAGGTTGGCTATAATATCTCGGTTTTCAAAATCTCGGTGCTACAAAATTTCTGTTTTTATAAATTCTTGAAAATGGGGATTTTCACGTTAAAACGAAAATAACCAAAAATTATAAATTCTAGAAAATGGGGAATTTAATTTTAAAAACTAAAACAAATCCGCGATTAGAACCGAGATTTTGAAAACCGAGCTTTTGAAAACCGAGCTTTTGAAAACCGAGATTTTTAAATTTATGATTTTTGAAAAACCGAAATTTTGTAGAACCAAAATTTTTAAAACCAAATTTTTATTAAATTCGCTAATGTATTTTCACATACACACAATTTTACTTATATTGCTTTTGTGTAAGATTTCATTTGATTTAGGCAGGCCGTTCTAAAAATTTCAATTAAATTCTTGTAAAAGAAGAAAATGAACAACGTATTATTTCGGTGATTTTATTATACATTCGCATAAATCTACAATAAACAACAACAATCCGCCAATAGCTACGCCTTTTTCATTCATAAAGATTACAAATCCTAACGCAGAAGGCACAAATAGATTTTATTTTTATTTTCTCCTTGTAAATTGTTTAGGTTTTTGATTTTTTTTATACACAAACAAAGCCAATAGCAAAGCTTGATAAATACGAATATACAAATTTAGCATACAGTCATGCATGCGATTTAGTAAATCACATTTTCATGAGAATATAACATAGTAGGTAGTACACCAACACAAATGTATCATGTTTATAGAATAGAATTAATACAACAATTATTTTGCTTGTTGTTTTTGTTTTTTCCGATCTTGAATCGAGTACAAAAAAATAGGATATATGCTTTGTCGCTAGTTTCGTTAAAGAATAAATAACTAATTCACCGTAATCTCTCTTATTCTATTTTTCTCTATGTTTAAATTTATGATTGCTGCGAAATAGTTTGTCGTATGTCCAAACATTTTGTCGTATATGTCCATGATTTAAGAAGTCTTAGAGAATATATATAAGAACAGCTTTCAAATTACACTTTTAAACTAAATACTTTTCGTTGATAAATTACCTAAATAAGCTTCCAAACTTTAAACTTAATTTCCCTAAAGTCATACTTTTGGACTTACGACAAGATAATACTGAGGCGACGAATTTTGACAATTTAATTTGGAATGTTAAATTGTTCTATTTTTCAAAGCGTTCTACAGTCACCCTAGTTATACATTATATTAATTTATCCACATTCAACATGCGATTTTTTTTGTAGGAGTAATCTCCACACATTATTAAACTGCAGTAGAAACAGTTGCTTAAATATTTTATCGCTAAATTATTTTCTTCTTGATCCCAAAATTATCCTCGAACTTTTTTCTGCTTAAAAGAAAAGAACTACAACAATCCCCATCCCTCAAATATGGCGAACAGTTGGAATACGTATATATATATAGAGGAGTGAGCACACTTTCATAATACAATAAAAAGCTTTACAAAACAAAAGTCGAAAATTAACTTTTAATGTTATTATCATCATTATTATTATTCGTTAAAAATAAAACGAAGCTAAACAAATGAAAGACAAAGTTCTTAAAAATCATAACAATTACAATAAAAATAACAATAAAAACTATATACACAGAGTTTTTTTTTGTTTTTTTTTTTTTTTTCATTTTATTTTATTACGACTGAGACTGCGCTCATCTAGCAATTTTTCTTTCAAATACAAATTTTTATATATCTAGTAAAATTCACGTTTGTTGGGGTGTAACCCACTGGTTAGCCCCATAATCAATTAAACCTATTTACTAATTTTAGTTTGGTAAGTTCACTAGGTCAAGTGGCCTCGTTCTTTGGAGTCTTCTTTCAACGACAGGGTTATCTATCATATGGCGAATATAGGGGTTTCCATGTTCCTGGAGCCTTATTTCGTGTTTTGCGGCATGCATTTTTATTTCCTCTTTGATGTATTCCATCCGTAGGTCCCTGTGAAGGTCTTCATTTCTTGCGTACCACGGAGCATTGACGATGCTACGAAGAACCTTGTTTTGAAACGTCTGTATCATTTTGGCGTTTGTTTGCTTGGTACATCCCCAGAGTTGTATACCGTAGGTCCATATCGGCTTCAAAATTTGCCGATATAGCAGCAGCTTATTGTGAATTGTAAGGTCAGAGCCTCTACCTATGAGCCAATACATTTTTCTGAACTTTATGTTAAGTTCTTCTTTTTTCTTTTTGACATGCTCTCTCCATTTAAGCTTGGCATCGAGGGTCATGCCAAGGTATTTAGCTGTATTTGCATATGGCACGAGTCGCGAGTTAATTTGTATAGGTAGGTGGTAAGCCTTTTGATAAGTAAAGTTAATATGCGTGGATTTTGTCTCATTAAGTTTGATTCGCCAACGCTTTGTCCAGTTACAAACCGCATTGGTCATCCTCTGGAGTTTGCTCGTTGCATCAGCGACATTATTTCCAACTGCCATAATTGCTGTGTCATCTGCAAAGGTGGCTATGGTTCCTTCATTTGTGGTTGGTATGTCCCTTGTATATAGTAAATACAGGATTGGTCCTAAGACACTCCCCTGCGGGACACCGGCAGAGATTTTCTTTAGCTCAGAGTATTCATCCTCATATTTCACTCGAAAGTGTCTATTGGATAAATAAGATCTTAGTATGGCATAGAATTGTCTCGGTAGATCTCTATGCAGCTTGTATTCCAGACCACTGTGCCAGACTTTATCGAATGCTTGCGCGACGTCCAGGAATATGCTTGAGCATACTTTTTTACGTTCTAACGTTCTTTCAATTATGTTGGTGATTCTATGGACCTGTTCAATTGTAGAATGCTTTTCTCTGAATCCAAATTGATGTGGAGGAATTAGTTGTCGGTCCTCAATTATTGGTTTAAGTCTCTTTAGTAATAATTTTTCAAAGAGTTTTGACATGATTGGCAGCAGAGAAATTGGCCTGTATGATTTTTTATCGTTAGGTGGTTTATCAGGTTTTGGTATCATGATTACTTCTGCTACTTTCCATTGATTCGGAACATATTTTAACCGAAGGCTCGCATTGATTATGTGTAGTAGCTTACGAAATCCTTTGTTAGGTAGAGCTTTGATAATTTGGCAAGTAATCAAATCATACCCTGGGGCTTTTTTAACATTCATGTTACTTTTCACTTCTTCTTTTAATTCTTTGAGAGTTACTGGCCGTATTTCAAACTCATCCAGCTTGTGAATAGATATTATATTTTCATTGGCAGTTTGTCTTGGTAGTGGTTGGAAGGTTTCCTGGAGATACTCCGCAAATAGATCAGCCTTCTCTTTGTGGCCTCTTGCCCAGGTTCCATCATCCTTTTTAAGTGGAGGCACTTGCATTTTGGGTCTTTTGAGTCCCTTCGTCGCCTTCCACAGTGAGTAATCAGAATTTTTTTCATCAGTTAGGCTAACTAGATATCTGTTGATTGATTCATTTTTAACTTCTTTAAGAAGGGATTTGAGGCTGTTACATAAATTGTTAAGAATTGTTTTGTTTTCCGGTGTTCGATTAATTTGCCAGGTTTTACGAGCTCGTCGTTTTTCTCTTACCAACTCTCTAACTTCCATTGGGTAGGATATGTTAAGCGTCTTCTTATTTTGTAAAATGGGAGTGCTTGCCAATGCAGCATAGTGAATTATTTCATTGAGTTGCTCCAATTCGTCTTCCAACTGTCGAGAATTTCTTATCGGTACCTGGAGATTGATTTTGTCCTCCATTATTTCACGAAAGAGATCCCAGTTTGTTTTTGAATTTGTTAATCTGGGTGCACTTTCCCTTTGAATTACAGTTTCACTGACTGTCATGATAACCGGTGAGTGATCCGATACTAGAGAATTGCTGTTTTCAATGTGAATATAGTTCTGAGATATACCTCTTGCTACATAAAAGTCGATTAGGTCCGGTATCTTAGCTTCGTCACTGGGCCAGTATGTTGGGGAACCACCAGAGTAAAATTCACATTTTGATGTCTGGGCTGCTTGAAACAATTCTTTACCCTTTGACGTCGTAAGTCTAGATCCCCAATAGGTGTTTTTTGCATTAAAGTCTCCTCCAATAATAAAATCACGTCCTAATGATTTAAATAGTTTAATGTAGTCCTCCCTTTTCAAGTTATGCCGGGGAGGACAGTATATTGCGGAGACAGTAAGCTGTCTGTGTTTAATGTGAATCCTAACAGTGGTGACTTGCATTGTTTCTTCTTCGATTTCTGTTTCTACATGGTGTTTTATATTTTCTTTTATTAGTAATGCTGAACCACCTCTTGCTCTTTCTGCTGGATGAATGGAATGATATAAGTTATAACCCCGGATTTTAACAAACGAAGATTTAACAAAATGGCTTTCGGATATTAGAAAAATGTCGATTTTTTCTGTATTTAAAAATATTTCTATTTCTGGAATATGTTGCATAAGTCCATTCGCATTCCAGATTGCTATTCTGAAAGTTGTGTTCTTACTTAACATTTTTTATCGGATTGCGTTGTGGGGGGAGTTGCATTTTCTTCAGTTGATCAAATATCATGTTGTTCAGGTTACTTTGGTCATCTAGCCGCTTTGTAATAGCTTCGATGCTGTTCATAATGTTTTCCATAATTCGATTATTTTCAGAGCCCATATATTTGGTTGAACCCGAGCCTTTCACTACCTGAGCAAATGTTCTTCTTTGCCCTGCGTTGCTTGGTTGTGGATTTTGATCCATCTGATTTGATGGTTGAATCCTTCGAATTTCATGATTTTGCGATTGATTTCGTGATTTATCTCTTAATTTTTGTAGGTGTTTAGCAACCTCACAGCCCCGATAATTGGCCGGATGTTGGCCTTTACAATTTATACACTTATACACAGAGTGATTGTATTTTTATAAACGAGTACAGTAGATAGGTATGTATATGTTCTCTTATCTTATCACTATAATATTTATATACTTATGTATATTATATATTAAAATATATGATAAAAGTGTAATACAATAAGAATTAAATATTTCTTAACGATTTCAATTAAAATTTATTAGTTACACTATCTCATAATGCTATCAACAATTTCTTAAAAAACTTCTTATGGAATATAGTTCAAAACCATTCAAACAAAGTATGTACTCGTATATGAGAAAGGTTATAATAATAACTTATGCTGTACGACCGACTTAATTCTCAAAAGGATTGTGTTCTTCACAATATAATGTCATGTGGGTTTATATTAATCACGATATAATTTGTGAATCGACGCGGATTTTTTTATCTTGTGGTGGAGTGTATAAGACAATAACATAAATGCGGTTATCATATTAACAGAATTCTTATCACATTTTAATTACTTTATCACAAATATTTTTTTTTATTATTATAACTATGTGTGAGATAAGTGTACAGTAAGCCGACTCGAATCTTGAATTGAACGATTTGGGGATTTTGTTATCGGAGCGCAAGCGCATTTTTTATTTTTTTTTTGTGATAATTTTAATGCCTTTACTTAGTGACATATTAGCTGTTATTTGGGACAATAGTAATTGTTTGTATACATATAATTCTATATATTTAGGAATGCAATCAATCATTATTTAGTTAGTGAATTGATAATGGGACTATTTATTTGTATTGGAATTCCAGGATTATTTTCTTATAGGAATTCATATATGAAACAATTTAATATTGCAATCTGGTGATAAAAAAATTAATTAATTAAAGATATTTTAAATGCCGACAATATAGTATGTATGTACATATGTATGTGACCGAAGTACCTACTCTGGGTAAACAGAAAGTGCATAATAGTATGATTCAACTTCGTTTAATTTCTGTTAAGTGGTAAAATACAATTTTCATGAAATTTTAAACAGTAACAATTATTTGTATGTCTGTTTGTCCGTCCATCCTCTCGACTAATCGCCTATTCGTCTTATCGTCTGACCATGAGGAAGACAGATGAAGGGCGCGCCGGATAATTATGACGGCACTGGGCAATCAACTATTATTGTAAATAATAAAAATATAAAGGGCTGAAACGTCACGAGGTGATCAGAACTTCGGTCTTTGGTTTTTTCAATGAGGATTGCATTCACCTTTCGCCAGTGTTATAAAGTTGGTGTGACAGTTTTGACAGTACTGATTTCTATTTTAACTAACATATATTTACTTATACATACAACAACAGCCAAACAGGTCAAAAGCTTTAGTAGCAGGGGTACAGGAATCCACTATAACACGAAAAATCGTATTTTAGAACTTTATACCGAAAGTAGTATACAAAATTATACTGCTATTTCTAACCGTGTAACTGACCATATTCTAGAACTTTAACCAAAAATCATTTTAGAATCCCATTTACAACGCACATGTCAAATTTCATCATAATCGGGTAAGGAATAACTAAGTTCCATCCTACTTGGCCTTATTCCAGAGCTTTATCAAAAAATTATTTTAGAATTCCATTCCCAACACCCATCTCAAATTTGATGATACCCCATTAAGGAATTGCCAAGTTCCATCCTACTCCAGAATTTCATCCAAAACTCATTTTAGAATCCCATTTCCAATACACATATCGAATTTCATCAAAATCGGTTGAGAAATGGGCCAGTTTCATCATACTTGGCCTTATTCCAGAACTTCATCCAAACAACATTTTAGAATCCCATTTTCAACGTGAACACGCACTGTGCTAACCAATTTCCCGCCGATTTTAGTTAAACTCAACAAATTTTATTTCTCAAATTTTAATTTATATATTTCTTCCAAATTGCTGATTATTTGTGACACGATTCATTATTTGACGTCTCTTTATATACTAAACAAGTGCGCTCTATGCGGAGTAACGCATGAGTAAGTTTTATACAAAATGCTTAATACTAATTCAATATAGATGGCAGTAACGTAAGTGAAGATACAAATTAACAAGTTTAATTACTATTACATAGATGGCATTAATTTAAATTTAATACAACTAATACAATTCAGAAGGCATTTAGCCAAGACAACTTTCGGTTGTTCAAAATATTATAACTAGATGGCATTTTTAAATAAATACAAATTTGAATATTACAACGATCAATTGTGTATTTCAGATGATCACCATTACGGTGGCCGTAACATCCTGGCCGGCTAAACGAACAAGATGACCCCATAGTGGTTCCCGTTACCATGTCGAATAATTTCTTTAGCCAATTCTAATACAACTAGGCGGTACAAAATGCTCTTTTCTTATACAAATTTTCATAATCAACATCCAGCATTTGCTCTAGGACACTGGGAAAACCTTAGGGAAAACTTCCATTAAAAAACGATAATTCTGGACATCGTCCATTGACTAGGTGGCGTTATGTTACCTTTACAACATTGCCCTTCGCTTGACCATTCAAGTCATTCCTCTTCAAATTCCCATGATCACCATTACGGTGGCCTTAACAACAAAGTGGCGCCTTCGAGAAACGATGTGACTCACAAGTTCCTCGATAACCGATATTGCTGACTACACTGTTTTCCTGGATCTCTTGTCTCATAATTTGGATTATACGGAGTTACAAATTTGCTCTCACCCTCTGATTGTCTCCTGAATACAACTTATCACTTATAACAGCCTATGCTGGCCTAGTTGAACTGGGAAATTCTCTCATCATCCATTGGCAATAAACACAATTGGGTAATTGACCGAATTATGTTACTTTTCTCTGTAACGTAACTTCTGTAACTTTTGCCCTGCAGATAATCGGTTTGCTGGTATATCAGCTAACAACGTCTCGTATGGAGTTATAATTGGTCTTGCAGTCAGAAAATGTCCCGGTGATAATCTCGTTAAATCCGTGGGATCATTACTTATTGGTGTCAATAGTCTCGAATTCAGATAAGCCGCAATTTTTGCTAATAGTGTAGCTAATTCCTCAATTGTATACAACTGCGCTCCACTTCTTGTTAATACACACTCGTACATAAACCACTACTTCAAACGCCTTATTTGATGCATCAGAAAATACATGAATTTGAGTTTTCTGGTTTCTTGATGTATCTAACCATCGTGGAATCCGTAATTCATTAATTAGTCTTAATTCATGATAAAAATCCTTCCATTCTTGTTGTATGGATAACAACAACGGTTCATCCCAATTACTGCCCAGTCGCCACAACCCTTGAATAAACAACTTCGCTTTTATTGTAACTGGAGATACCCATCCTTGTGGATCGAATATCCCCGCCGCTTCTCCGTTGATAAACCGTTTATTGATGACATCAGGTTGATTACGATCCTGCACCTTACATTGAAATTGATCCTTGACAAAATCCCACATAATACCAAGGATACTAGTATTATTTTGCAACTCTACCACATTCGCTGTCAATTCACTTCCAATAATTTCTAAACCAGGAATCGAAGTTCGTCCTTAATCATAATCCCTATTGTAAACAAATATTCTCCAATATCTTGTAATAAACCTTCCCGCGAAACAATCCATCCAAACGATGTATTTTGGGCCAATAACCCGGCTGTATTTCGGCTTATACCTTCGTTGATATGGCTTGCCAATAAACCCACACCAATTATTGCCTCTATCCTTTGCCTCAATGTTACAAAATTGCTCTGGTTGAAATGATCTTTGGGGATGTTCTGGAATCGAGTCCAACAATACCACAAACGTTGCTCTTATGACCAACCGATCGTGACAGTTGTGCCATAATTCCAGCTGTACCTAACCTTTTGTCCTAGCTAACTTACCATCAATTCTCCTAATGCTGGTTGTGGCTGCTGATCTACTTAATTTAAATTCCTTTATGACCTCATTATCGACTACGTCGGTTTGAGCTCCCGAATCATAGGTTACTCTCAACTTCCGTGAAAATTGAATACTAATTTTCAACCGAAAACAAGCTGCCGCTAAAATTGCTCTTGGTGATAAATCGGTAACTTGGTACATATATTAATCGAATCGGTTGTTCCGGGGCCCTCCATCTCTTTAATTGCTATTGGTCATTTCTTTGAGATACTGACCTAGGTACATCGATAGCTTTGCCATTATGTTTGGCCTTAAAGCATAATTGAAAGTGATGTTTCCTTAGGATCATGGGGCAATTTGTACAATCATCTCTTCGGCATTCTGTTGCGGTATGACCGGATCTCAAACAACATAAGCATAACTTACGTTGACACACAAATGCCTTTCGGTCCTGTAGATCCAAGTTTCTAAACATATCGCATTTCTCAATCTCGTGTCTTGACGTACAACTTTGCATAATACAACGTGAGGATTCAACAACTCCTGTTGACATTTCTCCTGAGCTGAGGGTTATTTCTGTAGTTTTCTCGGTTATAATGCAGCTGGTTGTATTGAGATGACCGATTGAGTCGATTATATGGTTTGTAACGATTGTCCTGATTACCTCTTTGCTCCTCCCTAGGCTTATTATAGCGTCGATCATCTGACCTAATTTACTTATTCTCTTCAAACTAACGGCGACGCTTAGCCTTGATCTCCAAAAACTGCTTGAATTCCTCAAGAGTGGGTAAATTTACTGTCCCACCAAGACTACGACGTTGCTCCCAAGAATCTAAGGTACATTTAGGAAGACGCTGCTTGGCATAATGAATCCAAAATTTATCCACAAATGAGCCTGTGATGCAATATTTTCCAATTGACGTGTTCCACTATTCAAAGCATCCAAAACCAGGATACAATGAATTAAGTGGTAGTCGTCGTCGTACGCCTTCATTAAAACCTCCCATGCCGCCTTATAATTACCACCTGTGGGTTGCCACGGGCCCAACATTAAGACTGCTTTCCTTTCACAAGCCTCTTGTAGATACAAGAGTTTAGTAACCGGATCATAGTTTTTATTGTGAACTTCTACTAAAAATAAGTCACGATATGGCGGTCAGTTAGCCTGGTCTCCACTAAATTTATCAATCTTTGATGGCCTCATTGTTTCTACCTTTATAATAGTTGGCTGACGATTTTCAGCATCAACTAATGTTGATGCTCTACAACTTGTCCCATTCCCACACTACACATTTAATTTGTCCTGTATCTTAACCATTGAGAATATAAACCGATTCTCCATATCATCGTATACCTGACTCGTGACCAACATGTTACACTGACGATATACTGTATCGTCATCCTCAAATAATTGAAATGTCGTCGCAACCTCTCTTGACGCATACGCAACTCTGATTCAGTTAGTGTCCCAAAATAATCCTCATCCACTGATTCATTATAAATCGGTTTAATGAGTCAATCCGTTGCTCACAAAGGACGTACAATTTTTCTCCTTCCATTTGATTTGGACTTGGTCCGTCATCTGATACCTCATCTCCACCAAGCATAACTGATTATCTTCCTCCATTTCGCAATCTCCTAAAATTAAAATTCCGACAATTCTGTTACAGCTTTTATCTTCACCTTCTTGTGACCCCCCGATTTATTGGATCATTTTGGCCACCTAAATCCTTATTTAACTCATCCTTCCTGACCAGTTCCCTTCAAACAAAAAATAAATTATTTAATCCCTAGAAAAAATAGCTTTATTTCATTATAAAAATCATATTAAAACAATAACTCCTTCCTCTTCTCCAATTTCAACCTTTTCTTTCATCACCCATACCATTCCCCAATACAACGTGGCTCCTTTTTTCCTCTCCTTCCAACTCTCCGAATCTCGTTTCCAGCTTTTCGAATGCCTCCGCCCCTAGCAATTTATACGTTCGAATTCCTTCTCTCCCTTCGTCCTGGCCTTGCACTTTTTCTACAAACTGTCGTATCTCACTATCAGTTATGTTTCTTTCTTCATCTATCGCCCTAATCTCATCCCTAGAGTTTGCTCGTTCGTAGTTATCTATGGACTTGATGATTTCGTTTAACTCCTGTATCTTTGCCTCCGCCAATTCCTCCATGTTACCATCGGCCATTCCGTCTCTACTGCTAAAATAATAAAAATTTACTATACAAGGTTGCTTATACAATTTTCACTAATCCTCCATTCCATCATATACAATTTTTTAGCCAGAACTTAGTTCTGTAACTCAGCCCAACCATCAGTACGGCCATCCAGTTGCTGATACTATACATCTCTGTATTTACGCAAATTCTACCCTCAGTGCAGTTATCCTGACACTGGTACCATTTGTATAATAATTTTACAACACGGCCATCCCGTTATTGTTACCAAAAATAAAATCAATTTTGTTCAAGTCTCAGAGCGGTTCTCCCGACACTGATACCAACCATATAACCTTGAGTATACCAATCTACAGAACGGCCATCCCGTTACAGCGGTTAATAATACAATTTATCTTTATTCTATTTTCAGCGCGGTTATTCCGTCACTGATACCAATAGTATAACCTTTGAATACCAATTCCACAGCACGGCCATCCCGTTACTGTTACCAATAATACAATTTATTTTTATTCTTTAACTTTCCCATCAAAATTAAAATCAATTTAGTAGAATGATCAGACACATGTCTTGATATCAAAAGATTCATTCTTTATCAACCAATGACACAATGCAGCGCTATAAGTAATCAAGGATTCACGTTCAATCCCTGATTACGTTGATGCACAATCACTCAACTATCATGATCCTCACTTGTTATGGCCACCATCTTACCAACCTAACTATCCACTATATCATTTAATCAATTTTTGGTACTAAAAAACACTATTTCCACGTCGATTCACACAATTTTGCTTTATAACACACAAATTTCACATTATTTAAAATTCCACCATTACGTTTTTTCCTTTACTTTACGTATTTTCTTGTTCAATCATGTTATGTCAAAAAATCTTTGACAAAAAATTATGTATACCGTATTTAACGCTACACAATTTTCCTGATCAAATGTAACACCTTACACCACACGCCCATAATTATCCCGTTATTCCATTTTACGCACCATTAGATTCTTGTTTTACCATGTCATGATCATAAAAAAAAAAAAAACCCGTTTCACTACTTTGCACCACACCCATTTTGCTAACACACAAAAATTTTCACTACCGTAGCATGTCTTACACGACAATATAACCTGATTCCTATTTGCTTTTATCAAAAAGAGTTTCGGTATACTACTTTGCCTGGTTTTCCGTATAGCCACACCAAATTTCCTCTGATTCTTTTAAATTTGTGTTACCTTTTCCCTCAATAATTTATTTGTACAACTTTGCTTTTTATTAGACTGAATTTCTTTTGGTACCCCAATTATCCCGCGTTTTTGGCACCTTGAACACGCACTGTGCTAACCAATTTCCCGCCGATTTCAGTAAAACTCAACAAATTTTAATTTATTTTATTTCTTCCAAATTGCTGATTATTTGTGACACGATTCATTATTTGACGTCTCTTTATATACTAAACAAGTGCGCTCTATGCGGAGTAACGCATGAGTAAGTTTTATACAAAATGCTTAATACTAATTCAATATAGATGGCAGTAACGTAAGTGAAGATACAAATTAACAAGTTTAATTACTATTACATAGATAGCATTAATTTAAATTTAATACAACTAATACAATTCAGATGGAATTTAGCCAAGACAACTTTCGGTTGTTCAAAATATTATACCTAGATGGCATTTTTAAATAAATACAAATTTGAACATTACAACGATCAATTGTGTATTTCAGATGATCACCATTACGGTGGCCGTAACACAACGCACATGTCGAATTTCATCATAATCGGTTGAGAAATGGGCAAGTTCCATCATACTTGGCCATATTCCAGAACTTCATCCAAAATTCGTTTCAGAATTCCATTTCTGACACACATGTCAAATTTCATCATAATCGGTTGAGAAATGGGTAAGTGCCACCTACTTGGCCATTTTCCAGAACTTCATCCAAAAACATTTTAGAATCCCATTTTCAACGCACAAGTCGAATTTCATCATAATCGGTTGAGAAATGGGCAAGTTCCATTATACTTGGCCATATTCCAGAACTTCATCCAAAACAATTTTAGAATCCCATTTTCAACGCACATGTGATGAGAAATAGTCAAGTTCCTTCATACTTGACCATATTCCTAAACTTCATCCAAAAATCATTCTAGAATCACATTTCCAACGCATGTATCGGATTTCATCTTAATCGGTTGAAAAATAGGCAACTTCCATCATACTTGGCCATATTCCAGAACTTTATCCAAAAATCATTTTAGATTCCCATTTCCGACACACATGTCAAATTTCATAATAATCGGTTGATAAATAGGCAAGCGCAAGTTCCATCATATAAAAAATTTGTTAACTACTTACTCACTACATCCGAATGCAACCCCAACTCAACTCCAACTCAACTTCAACTCAACCCTCAAATTTACACCTAACTTAACCTTCAAATCAATTCCCATTTCAATGCCCAATTCAATAATAATCAAACCAGCATACATAAAAAAATCGTAAATATTTATAAAACCAGGTATTTTGGGTCAATTCGTATGGCAGGTACCCCACCCTCTTGACGTACAGTCTCCAAAAGCTTTTCAAATCTCCGTCTTGATCATAGAAACAGATTGGCGAAAAAAATTCAAAATCGGACAAGCCGTTCTCGAGATACCATGGGGCTAGACACACAGACATCCAGACATCCAGACAGACGGACGGACATTTTTTTTTTTGCATTTTCAGACTCAGGGACTTTCAAAACGTCGAGAAAAGTAGTTTTGGACCAACCAATTTTTTCGTCATTTTTGACAGGATTTCAATACTTTGGTCTTTTTAGACCGAATTATTGTGAAATGGCAAATGTAATATAGGCGATGCTCAACACCATTTATGGGAAGTCATCGCGGTCAAATATTTTGTCTGTACGAAGACCATGGGTTATTTTACAGTCAAAATTATCATCATTTGTCAGTTAACTTTTCCGACAATGAACCGCCTTTCGCTGCTTATTTTAATAGAATAAAATAACCGTAATATGGAACACTTTAGACTACTCCTATTGTTTGTTTAATGGCCATATGTTACTCTACAGTGCAGTCTCTAATGTCCGTACGAAGACCGTACGTTACAGTCAAATTCCTATTATTTGTGAACTATTTCACAATGCATATTCTACAAATGGGGTACGAACATATTTCCGCGCAGGTTATTTCTATCCATTTAAAATTTATTCCATTACTCTGAATGGAGCATCCGCTTTATCAGGACTTGCATTATTATAATGGGACCGGCAATGAATGGGAAAATCTTTTGTTTCATCGAAGTAACCACAACATAATTTGGATAAAATAAACTAATCCACCTTTACTTCATTTGCATTCCCTAATCATGGAATAAAGATACAAATAAACCCAATTAGCCTACTATTTCCTCTCAAATCTTGCAGAGCTCTATCAAGGGCTTCAAGGCCTCTTTCGCTTGAATGCTGAATGAGCAGATCTGTCTCCTTCTAACAGTGTAGACGCTATTCTAGAAGGCGCAACTGCCAGTGCGATTTCATAGTATTTACGAATTTCAGCTAGCAGTAAATTGATCACGAATGTTTTCCTTGTTCCACCTGATGCATCAAGAAAATATATGCCGCTTCCGTTGTCAATCGTTCCCATAATCAAATCGTATGCTAATTTTTGGTCATCCATTAAGAGTGGCTTATTGAAGTTATCAGACCTGAAGTACACACGTTGCCCATTTTCTAAATGAACACTGAGGTGAACTACAGCTGGATAACGTTCGTATATTAGTAAATTTAGAATTCTCCAAACATCTCGGAAAATAAGCTAAGCACTCTTCGAAAAAATGGTAAAGATCAAAATTTAATTATTCCGTGGGGAAAATACTTTAGTGTTAAAATTAGTACCCCCCTCCCCCGTTCCTTGCAGGTGGGGTGGGCGGTAACTTTGAAACTAAAATAGGACCTCCTATTTTTTATTGTAGATTCGGATTCTACGGCTAAAAATACGTGTAGGATTTGACTGAAACATTTTTTTCGATTCATGATAGATGGCGCTGTAATTGACGATATTCAATTTTTTCGATTTCTCCTACTGAGAACCTACGCAAACGATTCTGCAATACGCCTGCAATAAAAATATCATAGTTTCGTTGTAAATACTCTCAACTAGTCTTAAACAATTTGTATTTCTTAAATTTTCAATTACTGAAAAATGTTATTATCGTAACCCAGGAACATGCGATTAAATCGGCTTTCAAATTAATGAAATTCAAAAACAATAATACCTGTGAAAAGCTATCAATACTACTTCAGAATGGTGTATTTAACTGTACAAGAGAAAATTGAAATGCTTCTGGTTTATGGAGAAGCTGGCCGGAGTCTTGTTGATGCTGTCACTCTCTACGCGTGGCGTTTTCCGGATAGGATTCGGTCTTGTGCGTCATTTCAGCGAACTGCCAACCATTTTATTACTGATGGAAGTTTTCAACCGAAAAAAAGGACTCGTTCAGCAACAGTCACCGAAGAAAATAATGAAATTGATGTATTGGCTGCCGTAGCTCATAATCCTCATATTAGTACACGAGAAATAGCTAGCGATTCCGGATTATCCCTGACCAGCGTTTGGAAAATTGTAAAACATCATAAGTATCATCCGTATCATGTGCGTCTTTACACCAAGATCTTCATGGCGTTGATTTCCAAAATCGGGTAACTTTTTGTCAGTGGGCACGTGATACCAATACACATGGCACCAATACAGCAAAACCCCAATTTTTTTCGTTGCGTATTGTTCTTCGACGAGTCGTCTTTTACAAACCATGGCACGGTTAATCGACACAACATACATTACTGGAGTGTTGAAAATCCGCTCTGGCTTTATCATTTTTATCGTACAGTGCTTATTTTCAGATATATTTGAGTGTATCAGGTTAAAAAAATCGCCCGGTATAATGTGGGATTAGAAAATTGCACTGAACAAGAAGTTTATACGACCGTAGCTATGCATAGTATGGTAGGCCTGGAAATAAAAGGGTTTTTTATTTGTTGAGTTCGAAAATATAAAAATTCAGACTATATTGAAAATAAAGCAATAAACATCTCGTATTTAATAAATGTAAGGTTCCATTTGGGGGCTCAAACGAGATACGGTGGTTTGATATAAATAACTGGATAGTGAAATCACAGTAAAGCAGCGAATCCACTACGAAATATATTTTGAAAAAATTCCGTGCCATAGTTGGTGTGTTTTTTTAAAGAAACGTATAAGGAGTAGCGTTTGAAACATTAAATCTTAAAGGTGTTAAGAATTTTAATCGGAATTGGTAAAAGACTATACTGAATAATCTATCTTTAGTGGTGTGGTGATTTTGTGTATTCTTACGACAATTCAAATTATAAGTTGATTTTGCGTAATTGGGATGGTTAAAGGTAAACGTCGAAACAGAGGAGATAGCGTAGCTGATGATTTTTTTTTTCACTGGCATGGCGCTACATCCCATAGAGAGATTTGGCCGCTTCATTATGAAGTTTCTTAATCATTTTTTCAACGGATAATGAGTGATTAATTCATTGATTCTTACATTAACCAGCCGTGATTTTTTCATCACCCTCCGGGAATCGAACCCTGGGCCTCTAGAGCTTAAAGCAAGCATGCTAACAACTGTGCCACCGGGGCGGCTAAATAGCTGATGATTCGCCTACAAAACAAATGAGTGAAAGTTTTAAACGGGTAATGGAGAACGAATCCATAAATAGTGATCCGGTAGGTAGAATCCAGTAGTACTTATCATAATATTATACAATACGAAAGAGAACAGTTAGAGTATATTCGTCTAAAGGAGTTAGAATTGAAGGACAAAGAAATTGAACTTTTGAAGAGGGGAAGCTAGATGATGAAAAATGGCGCATCGACCTCGACAAACGCAAATCAAAGTTCAATTTTTACTTTCAAGGACGTTGAAGAATCTTTGTCTAAGTTTAGTGGCAACGATGAATACTTACTCGATAGATGAAGCAGCGGTTTACACCGGCTGGACTAATCAACCGAAAATTATTTATGCGAAGCGTTTACTGAGTGGAACGGCGAAAAATTCTTTAAATTGATCGATTTATTGAAGGTAGAGTTTCCCATTAAGAAAAATAGTGCTTTGGTCCATAAACAGATGGCTGAGCGGAAAAAACTACCAGAGGAGACTTTCAAAAATTATTTATTGGCGATGCGAGAACTTTGAAAAATGGCAATTTAGAGGAGGCTGCCATGCTACAATATTGCATTGGTGGTATATCCGATTATGAACCAAATAAAGCGGTGTTGTATGGAGCCAATACAATCGAGTAGTTCAAATCCAAGGTGATGATTTACGAAGAAATAACAGGGGAAAACGATGTGTAAACCAAAATCTGTAGTTACAGTGGCAAAATCAACAGGTGAGTTTAAGCCAGTTAAGACTAAATTTATTTAATTTAATTTAAACAATTTTTAAGTTTAAAAACACTTTCTTTATTTGTGAAATTATTATATTTTTATTTACACACTACTAGTTTCGAACATAATTGTTCATCATCAGGTAGTTTTTAAAACTACCTGATGATGAACAATTATGTTCGAAACTAGTAGTGTGTAAATAAAAATATAATAATTTCACAAATAAAGAAAGTGTTTTTAAACTTAAAAATTGTTTAAATTAAATTAAATAAATTTAAATTTTTGTGAAAAAGCGTGTGTTTCGAATCGAAAGATGTCGAGTTATCCAGTTAAGACATTTAAACAAATTCTTATAGATGTTATAATTGCGGAAATAATGGTCATATTAGTAGAGACTAGAGAGTGCAAGGATAAAGTTAAAGGCCCAAAATGTTACACATGTCAAGAATTTGGATATCTGTCAACAAACTGTGACAGCAAATCGGAGCACGCCAAAAAGTTTTGTGCAATTATAGAAGAGCGGACTATGTTACCATCCAAAACAATTAAAGCTGTTTCGTTGAAGGGTATTGAATTTTGCGCACTAGTGGATACGGGAAGCGATATTTACCTTATGCCACATAAAAAGTATCTAGTTACCAGAGTATCGACTTTGTATGGTGAACCAATTGTATTTCAGTATTTCACGGTGCCGGTGCTACGTACATTAGGACATTTCAATACCAAATTAATTATTGATGGTGATGATTCTTGAAACCAAAATTCATGTGGTGATGAGCTATTACCTGTCGATTTTATTCTTGGTAGGGAATTGATTGACCAAACAGTGACTGTCGTAACACAGGAAAGTATTATCATTACGAATATTGTCCACGAGACATATTCATTAATCATTAGTGATTGAACACGGAGATTTTCCAATTGTTTGGGGCATGGTAAGGATCAATTAGCAGGTGACGCAATCAGAAAATTAATGGTGAACTATAATCCGAAGAACCAAAAAGTACAAACTAACATCAAACTCCACATCGAGGTAACCGACCAGAAACCTATTGTATTCAAGCCAAGACGTTTGTTGCCATTGGAGATGGAGGTGGTGAAGAACCGAGCTGAAGATTATTCGTCTTAGCGCATCAGAATACGCTAGTCCCATCGTATTGGCAAATAAAAAAGACGGTTCAAAGAGGCTATGCATCGACTATCGGTATTTGAATAGTATAGTTATAAAAGATCGATACCCGTTGCTTTTAATCGACGATCAAATTGACCAATTAGCGAATGCGAAATTCTTCTCGACATTGGATCATAGAAATGGATTTTTCCATGTGCCTGTTGCTGAAAGTTCGGTGAAATACACTGCATTCGTTACTCCATTCGGGCAATACGAGTTCCTGAAAACACCTTTCGATCTTTGCAACAGCCCTTCTGTATTTAAGCGGTTCATAAATAGGGTCTTCGATCAACTGTGTCAAAAAGGGATTATCAGTGTTTACATCGATGACGTCATCATTCCAGCGTTAACTATCTCTGAAAGTGTCGGGAGATTAAGCCAGGTTCTGCAAGTAGCCGAGCAATACTGACTGCAAATTAAGTGGAGTAAATGCTAGTTTCTGTGTAGTAAAATCGATTTTTTTGGATACGAGATCGAGGATGGGAAAATTCAACCGTCATCACAGACGCTTTTGGGACTTTCGGGATACTTTCGAAGATTTGTTTAAAGTTATGCGTTGTTGGCCAGACCCCTAAGTGGCACATTATGAAAAGAAGTGGAATTCAAATTTGGCGTGGAACAGAAAGCTTCTTTCGAAAAGTTGAAAAAATGTTTAATCAGTCATCCGTTGTTAAAATATATATTCTCAGAAGGCGGAAACGGAGCTACACACGGACGTGTGTAAGCTGGGGTTAGGTGCCATACTATTACAGAAGTCGGACGATGATCAAAAGATGCATCCTGTTTTCTACTATTAAAAAAAACTACTAAATTTTATGAGAACTATAGTAGTTACGAATTAGAGGTTCTTGCCATTGTAGCCGCATTGAAGAAATTGCGAGTTTATCTACTAGGCCCTAACTTCAAGTTTATAATCGACTGCGCAGCATTCAAAGGTACGATGGAGCGGAAAGAGCTCAGCCCACGAATCATAGGAGTAGAACTGGCACTGCAGGAGTTTACACTTAAATTAGAACATCGACCAGGATACCGTAAATAGAATCATAGTCATAGTCATCATCGTGTCTAAGATGAAATTGGCCCAATCTGATGCTGTGACTGTTTCAATTCTATATTTGATTACGCCTTCTAGATTCGGGTTTCTCTTAGTTCTTAATAAGTTTTCTTTCGACGAAATTTGCGAAAGCCGTGTCCTATCGAATTTACTTTTGTAGACTAAAATAACCCTTTGCCAATTAAAGGTTAAATAACTAAAGTGGTTTTAAATTGAAAAAAAATAATTGAACCTGGAAAAGTAGAGAATACGGTTATGGAAGAAGAAACTTGTTTGGTTTTGTGCTGCTTTAAAAAGGTCATTCACCTATAGGGGCCCTTATCATAATTTCCGTCGCAAAACAATTTTTATGCGATTTCAAAAATGGATCGCCAAACACGATACCTTTCTACCATTTAGGTGATAGTCGGAAAAATACCGCCAGCAAATTAAAGTCGAACATTGTTTTATTGTTTGTCGTTTCTTATGGTTACTAGTAGTTAAAAACAAAATAATCAAAAATACACTCGAACCAGAACTAGCCTTAAAGTAACATCACTCACACAGTTCGGGTATGGTCCATCATAAAATTCTTTATGAGCTCCTGACTCAATCCGCAGCATTTGTAGGTGCTTCACGTGTCATTCAATATTATTTTATGATAAATATTTATCTGTTTATTTTGTTATAAAATTACCCAAATTATAAGAAAACTATCAAAATGAGTGGTTAAACATATTATTGGTGAAATATTGTAGAGCGAAATTTATGTGAAAGAGTGACTTACGGAGCACATCTAAACGAAATTAATTTTCATTATACACAAAAATTGTATAATTTCCATTATTTAAAGTTGAAGTTGTGACCTACCTAACCGAATACTCGTTACTCCCAGTAGTGTCTGTATAAATTTGATATGGGCCTTCACCTCATTTGGTGCTTGATACATCGAGTAAAAAATTACTTTACCAATATCATACGTTTACAATTACGGCTCGAATACATTTGGCCAGCTGAAGAGTGGAGATATATATTTTAGAAAAGTTTTGAAACATGAGGCCTGTTATGTAATTTGTACAATATTTCCATTATGTCGTGCTTAAATTGTGCTAAATATAATTATCAATAATAATGGTGAACAAACTGAATTTATTACTCATCAGCGTTAGTATTCTACAAAACACTGTGCAAATTTAAATTTTGCAAAACGCATATTAATCCAAGCACCCTTTCAATAAGTGACAACTAAATTGAAAAGTAACCTCACGAGGAGACTTTTCGTTGGCTGCCTGGTGGTGAATGGTGTAATGTTGGTTTGAAATGAAAAGTCGAAAATTTAGTCAAAAAAATCGACGTTAGGCACACAGCATAAAACTAAAAAAATTAAAAACAAAAATGTTTTCGAAATTTTTTTTAACATGTAAAATATTTTTTTTAGATTTTTTTTACATTCTGTTTTTGAAGCGAAAGGCACCCCTTTTAGCTAGCGCCCCTGTGATTAGCACAGTTAGCACAATGGTTAAGACGGCCCTGTGTAAAACTGTAAAACTTTCCAAGTTATTATGTTTTCAATTTTTTGAGTTAATGTCGGTGACCCCTTTTCACATTTTTCATCATATCTCCCAAATTATGGACTCAATTTTAATTCTGTTTGCAGTTTTTGAAAGCTTATGAGTCACTTTATTGGTTAATTTGCACACTTAGCCAGACTTTTTTTTTTAATGTAACAAATTATGGGAAAATAACATGTTTTTACTTAAAAACCCTCTACTTTTTAAAAAAAAATGAACTGTAAGTCGAGTAAATGTCCCATTAATATAGTTATTTTATTTATTATTAATAATCTACAACAGCATAATATCTACAAATTCACATATCATTGTTACTACCTAACTCATAAAATATTCGAACAGCATTTTGTCGAAAAAAGAGTGTCGAGGGCCGCTTTCTGAAAAAAGGACGCTCTCAGGTATAGTGATGTTCTAAATCGATCTAACCAAATCATTTTAACCTGATCTTCTTTTAACCTGTCAAAATTTTACTTTTTTAACTAGTTGCATCTGGAACAGCAAATCGGTTAAAAAATGATGATTTAACTGTGGTAAGAAATATTTAACTTTTTAACCGATTGGAACACAACCTGTAGGAAAATATATATTATTGAGTTCTCGGTAACAATTGATATATTTCAAAAGCTTATTGTATATTATTATGTGACATAAGTGCTAATTTGATTCCATCTAGCCCGCATTGGCGAAGTTGGACCGATGTTATGTTGGACAACCAATCAGGTAAGGTACACGGAAAATTTTTGGTGTAAAATAATACAATTTTCGTATGCATACAGATCCATAAAAAAATAGTATAATTTTTATATAATTTCAATTTATAAAATTTATAAGTTTTAAAGTATATACATAGTTGATACAAGTATGACGTCATCAAATTTAATATTAAAATTGGATATTTTTAATATTATTTATTTATGAAATTTTTATACGCGTATCGTATAAAAGTTATAAGCCAAAATTATAAAATTAAATAAGAAAAAGATTAAAATGTATACGATATTTTTATAAACTTTTTATATGATTTTCATATTCACTTTATATAATATGTACTTATAACTTAATCGGTGACTAAGAAAACTGTATTGGGGTTTTTATAATATGTATTACATAAAGCAAATTAAAATAATAAAAATTTATTTAATAATATTTTGTACGCCGTAATTCCAAAAGAGAATTCAGTAATTTTTTATACAGAAGAAAACTTAATTAAGGAAACACATCTTAAATTATTTTTAAACACTATTTTATTTATTTCAATAATATACTTAGTTTATAAAATTACATTCTTTCTTAATAACATATAATTTACTTGTCTTATGTGATCGTACAGCTTCGAATGTATTTAAATCAAAATTTGTTGAAAATTTCGCAGTAAATACTTTTGCTTCTTCAATATCTTGTTCAATTTCGAAACAGTTGTGAAACTCACCAAATTGTTTTACATTATATTTTCGGTACAAAAATATGTAACTTCGATAACTTAATATATAGTTTATTTCAAAAAAATTTAAGAATTGATTATAATCGGAGAACTTTTGTAAAGTAATAAACAGAGATGTCCTATAATGGATATAGTGTTCAATGAAGGATGCTATATAATGGTTCATCACTTTTATAATCAAGATTAGGGAGTGCAATACCGGACGAAAATATCAATACCGGTATTTCGGAATTGAAATATCGAATACCGGGATTCCGGTATTCAATACCGAATATTTCAACCTTTATTTATTTAAAAAATACATTATTTAATTTTAACAGAAAGATACAAATAATTAAATTTGTTAACATATATAAAATACAACTAAAACTTAATATATCAAATGCCGTACACATAATTCACTTTATTTTTATTTTTTTTTTCAAATTGGTTTCTTTGCTTACTTTACTATTCTTTCTTGGACTGGAAATATCCTAAAAAATCTAGTGCATTAAGGCTTTCATCTTTTAAGTTTGAACGAACGTTCGTGCATAGCTGCCCAGCTGTCGAAAATACTCTCTCTGATTCTACGCTTGTCGGGCGTATTGAGATCATAAATTTTCTGAAGATATATTCCCCTCGTAACTTCGTCTTCGAATAGAGTAATTTCTCTTTTTAAAAGTTTAATATTATCGTGAATGGCCTTAGATTTTTTTCCAGAGAAGGTTAGTTCACTTTTTTTTTAAATAGCTTCATCCAGTATTTGTTTCATTGTCCTGAATTCATTGTCTGAAACCTCTCTTTCATCGAAGTAAGAGCACTGTCTTGTACTTCATTCTGGTTAAGTACTTAACCTTGTATTCGGTTCGCAATTACCATTAGCGATTTTGTAATAGCGTACTTTGTTGGCTTTGTAAAATTAAATTGTGCGTTATTCAAAACCTCAGTCGAAATATCTTGGTCTTCGAATGCATGCTATAAGAACTGAAGAACTCCAAATAGTACCCTCCGCCTTTCGTTTATTCGATCCTTTAAAGGGTCTATCACATCAAGCGCGGCGCGTCGGCGGCAAATTTAAATAAATTTAAATACACGTTTTTTTGCTTATCAAGTGATAGTAAATCATAGCTTGAACAAAAATAAAATTATTATTCATAAAAAAATTTACAAACTTTATATTTTTAATAGAAAAATTACAATTTTAAGTAAATGGTATAAAATGAAATTTCATCCGCCGCCCGCGAAACCCAGCGGCAAAAAAAAATCGCGTTTTACGCTAATTTATATTTTTGCACAAGCTATGATTTCCTATCACTACATTAGCAAAAAAACGTGTATTTAAATTTGCCGCCGACGCGCCGCGCTTGATGTGATAGAACCTTAAAGCATTAAAAAGTTGATTACCTATATTTGAATTTAATTTGCCTAGTTCTTCCAATAAAAATTGAAAAATTTCTGCCGAGATTAAATTTACATCTTTGCAGCAAAGGGCTTCGACTGCAAGCAGTGCCGAAACAGTTTTGTTCCGTTTCAGTTTAGTGCATTTCAATGTTTCTGCTGATTTACTATGTACATTTTATGATATCCACTTTGCAATGCACTAAACAAAAATGTTCTTGATCATGTAAGCGAAATGGTATACTAAACTATACAATTTGTTGAAAAAGGAGAACAATTAAAATTTTATTCGAAATTCCCTCTTACTGAAAGTTAATACATACATGTACTAATAAATTAATGTTCAATATCGAAATACCGGGATTAGAACCTGTAATACCGGTATCGAATACCGAACAATATTCATCCGGGATCCCGGGATCCGAGATCACGGGATCCCGGTATTGCACTCCCTAATCAAGATTATATAAGATGTTTTCATAAAGTTGGAAAAAATTGATTGGTGGTTGACTAAGTTTACCACTCCACAACGTATTTCATGTTTCATTTCATAAGTCTCCCAAATACTCGAAAACCTTTGTTGGTGTCTGAGGGCCAATGTCTTTGGCAAATTAATATAATTTCTTAAATTTTTAAAATATTGGTGCTTGGAATCATATCTTACTGTGTAATATTGCCATAGTGGACCCATTTTAGTTAGAACTCCGGGGTAATGAGTTAGAATATGGTGTTTAGGAATTAATTTGCCATTGAATTCATTTAAAATAATATTTAAATGTTAACTATGGTTACTAAAAACTATGCTCATTATTTTTAGCATTGTTGTTATTCCCTGCCATTTTAATTGTAGATCATTTGTAATTAAATCACCAAAAATAAAAGGCAAATGCAACATTAGACACCAAGTTTGAGGTGCTGAGAGACCTAAGGAATCTTTATTGATATTTTATGATGGAACTACCTTTCGATACAAATATCCGTAATTAAACAAATGAATTCTATCATTTATATCGGAAAAATTAATAATTTTAGAATTGGAAAAAAAATTAAACAATGTTAAAATAATAAAAGGTGTAACCCCTTCTAAAATATCATGCATAGGATCGACAGTACAATTTTGAACAATATCATAATAAGTAAGATCAGTCACAACAGATAAGAACCTGATACCTTTTCTGGAAATCAAATCTGATGCTTCTAAACCTAAGCTTCCTTTGATACTTTGAAGTGTTCGTATTTTTTCTGCATTTTCGTCGAAAAAAAAAATCTACAGAAAAAGTAGCATTAAACCCACCAGCATATCCTAAAATTTGATTGGCCCCTAAATTGTCATGAGTAATAATTGTTAAAGTTCCATGCAATATTCCAATATCCGTGGTAATACCGTCCGATTATAATAATTTTAAATATTCGATGATTGCGTTCATGTTATAATTCTCTGTTTTTTTTAAATCATTAGAATTAAACAATGCAACAAGATGCAAGTTTTCTAACTGCGATAAAAACTGAGCAGGTAGGTTTCGAACTGTAAAATAAATCCCTCCAATCTTATGGATGGTTTTATGACTTCCAAGGGGATTTGTGCATTCGAAATCATCATAAAATAATTGAATTTGTAATGCTTTAGGATAATTTTGAAAAACCAAATTAGTTTTAAAAATCTCGCCACAGCAAAAACTATTTAATTCTGTTGTTACACAATTATGATCTAATATTGAAAAATATTTTTGAAAACTATTGTTTTTAAAAAGAACTTTTAGCGTTTCTGTGATGGGGATATATTGGTAAGTGTTCTGTATTAAAACTTTCCTGTACACCTTAGATTTTCTACAGTATTTCATGTCCCATCTTGTACCTATAACTTTCTCCAATGGTCGGATAAAACATTTAGAACTTCCAAATGTCTTTGTTCTTTTAAATTTCGTTAGCACACTTTTAAATTGATCTTGATATTGCATTTGAACATTACTTAAAGTTTCACATACAAATTTTGTAGAATTAGTTTGTTTGGGACACTTAAAATGATTCCTCAGCTTTAAAGAGAAATCTTTTAACACGCCAGAAGAATGACTGATTATTTTTGTAATGGTTGTGTCTGGTAACCCTAGACTATTTAATTGAGTTACAAAGTTTGTGATATCACTTGAACATTCAATACTTACACTCTCCAATCTTTCATTAAGTTCCGGAACCGGATCCTGACTGAAGTTGCTGCGACTTTGACATTCTTCAATATTTAATGTAGAATTTGTTGTTTGCAGAAGTACTACTGGTTGTGTAGTCAGTATAGGAGTATTGTTTTTCGTAGATGTAAACCTTGTTTTACTATTTCCCAGCATACGTTTGAAATGTGTAAGGACAATTTTCTGTATTTACCCATTTCAGTCCTAGATATTTCGATTCGTGCATGCTGTGAATCAATTTTATATGTTCAAATAACTTTGATAAATTTGAAGTTGACTTTTTACAAACGAAACAAAAATAATCCATTTATTTTATTAAATTCAAAGTAATTTACCCATAACAATTCCTTATTGTTTAATGTTTTTTTTTATAATTTTATAACTTACAATCCCTTGTTAGCATACCTAATTTTAGGTAAACTTCCTTTACGATTGATGAAACGTGGCACTTGAACTCGTATATATAATTTTGTAAGAAAGTCCAAAATATACTAAGGTTATTATTATATTGAATTCCACATAGATCAGGGGCGTCCAAGCTAAATGAGTATTTTTGACAAATTTTCAAAATAACTAGATCATTAAAAATGCGATTAGAATAAAAGCCAACTGGACAACGCGGTAATTATTTATGTATCCAGGGCCAAAGAATTTATCACTCCGGAATAGATGTGAAGATCACCGCAATAGTTGTTACATATTGCAGCATACGGCCCGCGGGCCGCATGCCTCAAAATGGAATAAAAATTGCGGTGGTCTTCACACTCACTCCATAGTAATAAATTCTATGGCTATGGATACATAAATAGTTATTGTCACGTACATAGATAATGAAGCTTGAATAAATAGTCTACTGCAGTAATAATGGCTGTATTCAAAGGCAAAGGTATCAAATTACTATCCAAAACTACAAGATATTGTGATATGTCTTGTTTGTTTTTACCCAAAGCCACAATATAGGGAGCTTTATTTTCAGATCCTTCTGTGTACTCTGAATTGGTTTTCCCGGTCTATAAATAGAAATAATGCTACTAATAATAACTTTTTTCTTCAATTTTTAAGAATTCTTACGTGGAAAAATTTTATTAAATTCGGGACAGCTTTTTCGTCTGATGCCCTACTCTGTTTTCGCCTACCATGAGGAAGGTGGTAATAACCGTATCAAATTTAAAAATGTTAAGGTTGATGTATTCCAATCTAAAATTGTATATATGCAAATAGTTTAAAATAGGGATGTGCATAAGTACGGGCTTTGGGGAGATTACTCACCCAGATTTCGGTCGCTTTCCGTCTACAAAATGTTTTTTCTTGAATTCCGCACTGCTGTTACAATATGACCTTCATATATGTCCCATTTTTCCTTTAGAGTAGCGGTACAATCGGGGAACGAAATATTAAAATCAAATAAAATTTGAAAAAAATTAAAATCGAAGTTTATGTTTAACAAATAATAAATTAATGTAGGTATTTACTAATTCTGGGTGTGAAAAATAATAAGGGCTATCAATTTTTGGGTGGTAGCTGGATTCGGAGCGTTGCTTTTTTCTGTATTGAATAGCTGCCTTAAGCTTTGCCTTTACTAAAATAATTTCATCGGGCAAAACTGCTGCATTTATAATTTCCAAATCATGCTTTGCTGTCTCGTTATGGATTTTCGTTTCTTCAACAACCTCCTCGTCAAAGGTCGAATCATGGAAATGTGACTCTAATTTCCTTTTTTTTTACGCGATCATTCTTCAACTTAATTTAAAGAAAACCATTCGCTTCAAGATTAATAATGAGATCCTAAAATTATAAGAAAATCAATTTTAATTGTACTCCTTATTAAGATTTGTAATCATATTATATTTACTAAGAAATATTGTGGAACTTACTATTTCGTTTTTACCTTCTGATTTCAGGCATGTAAATAAATGCACACAGGCTTTTGCTACTGCAATTTGTTGTTCACGAGTTCCGAAGGTCTCTTGCGTGTAATTAGCTATAATTGAAATAATTTTTCTCCGTTGATTTTCGATCAAATATTTGTTTTGTTTACTGTCAGCGATTATGATTTTTCCGACTGGATTCCTAAGAAAGTAATGCCTATACAAAATAAATATTCGATTAATCCATTAAATATTAATTCTAAGCTTATTATTTTTACTGCTGACGTAACCACCAACTCCGATCCAACAAACGCATTGGATTTTATTAATACTCCATCAGTTTCTTTTTACTCTTGATGGTTTAAGAAGCAATTAGTATTTTCGATTAATTCAGCTGTCTTTATTTTTAAAACATAACATGGATGCCTGTAGTAAATTTTTACATATTCAATAAATATATCTTCGTTTATAGTAGCCCCGTGAATGTTCTCGAAATGATGAAACTGAAAAATCGATTAATTTATATATAGATCTTAGTTTGATATTCAAGCAAATACTCGATTTCTATCAAGTAAGCAATTCTATAACTCAAGAAATGAACTTAATTGATTATCAATTGCGATTTATAAAATTCTCGAGTATTTGGCCAGTTGTATATCTTGTACCTTGGGGCTAATGAAATAAATTATCCAACATTTTCTTATGTATGTGAAGTTAGCCCGAAATTCAGCCCGAAATATTTTTTTAGGATTGTGTCTCGGCTAAATTTAATACAAATTTCGGGCTGGCCCGAAATTTTCTTAATAGGCCTATTTTAGGCCTATTTAAAGACATTTTTTAGTTTCATCCCGAAAAAAATTAAAATAATCAAAAATGCGCTTGATATTTCACCTAAATCTTAAAAGCATTGAATTTAAAATTATTTGATAAGAAATTATTCCATACCAAAAAACAATTTGTATAATTTTGTACCAAAATAAAATATAATGTGGAATAATAGTGGCTACAAGGACTTCCAAACATATGTGCTGATGCCAAAAGTTAGTTTTGTCTATCCTGAGTGCAACCTATATATCGCCAATCCAATATGAGTTGGCTACAATGTCTTTAGGAATTATCCAAGAAAGTTCGATTCATATAAAATTTTACTGAGATACGTATGGGAATATTTGCTTACGTGGTCGTGGCCACAGGGATTTCCAAACATATGTGCTGATGCCAAAAGGTAGTTTTGTCTATCCTGAGTGCAACCTATGTATATAGCGCTAATCCAATATGAGTTGGCTACAATGTCTTTAGGAATTATTCAAAAAAGTTCGATTTATATAAAATTTTACTGAGATACGTATAGGAATATTTGCTTACGTGGTCGTGGCCACAGGGATTTCCAAACATATGTGCTGATGCCAAAAGGTAGTTTTGTCTATCCTGAGTGCAACCTATATAGCGCTAATCCAATATGAGTTGGCTACAATGTCTTTAGGAATTATTCAAAAAAGTTCGATTCATATAAAATTTTATTGAGATACGTATGAGAATATTTGCTTACGTGGTCGTGGCCACAGGGATTTCCAAACATATGTGCTGATGCCAAAAGGTAGTTTTGTCTATCCTGAGTGCAACCTATATATCGCCAATCCAATATGAGTTGGCTACAATGTCTTTAGGAATTATCCAAGAAAGTACGATTCATATAAAATTTTACTGGGATACACACAACAAAAGTGTACAAGGAACACATGGTTTTTAGGTTGTCATCCCCTTTAATTTGGTTCGATTTTGGTTTTGTTTCTAGAAGATACATCGATTGCACATACAATATCAAAAAATTTCAGGGATAACGGTAAAACCAGTTATTGTTTTATCGAAAAAATTATTTTTAGTCTTATTGATTGGAATTGTTATCTCAGACTTTATTCTGTTTTAGCTCCTAAAAGAGAGATTTTAAAATTTTGAAATTTAAAATTTTGTGTAGAAATATGGAGTACAGCAAAACACGTCATAATCTAACTCATAGTGAAATGGACGAAGCAGTAAGAATGCTTCGAAGTGAAAGAAGCCAAGCAGATATTGCCCGTCATTTCAATGTGCCCGGAGCGTTATAACAATGTATGACAAACTGGGAGTCCGTACGTGCAGCGTCCAGGTCGAGAAAGAGTTACAACTTCAGCACAGAACCGTTATATTCAACTGCAAATTCGCCGGAAGCCAACTTTAACCGCCGGCAATTACAGTCACGCTTGTGGACTAATGAAAACATTTATGTTAGTGTCCAAACCATCAGGAGTAGACTTCATGAAAACAACCTCCACGTTCGCCGCCCGTTGAGATGTCGACCGATTCGACATAAATCGACAGCTTACAAGTGGTTGGTGTCAAAATCATAGAAATTGGACAGATAGGGAATGGTCCAAAGTTTTGTTCACTAATGGTTCAATATTCAGATTTCACCCAGATACTAGGAGAACAAGAATATGGAGACAGCATGGTAAGGCCGAGAGGCTAAAAAATAAAGAAGAAGTGCACAGATACAGCGGAGACTCTGTTATGGTATGGGCTGGAATTATGACTGGTAAAAACTGATCTCGATATTCCAGGAGGTAACTTATCGGCAGCCAGATACATCAGTAAGATACTGGAACCTATCGTGCTTCCATTATCATCACAAATTGGATCAGAACTCGTCTTAATATGCACGACAATGCCAGGCGATACTCAGCAAGAACGACAAAAGACTGGTTGGAAATGCATGAAATCCATCAAATATTCCCATACGTATCTCAGTAAAATTTTATATGAATCGAACTCTCTTGGATAATTCCTAAAGACATTGTAGCCAACTCATATTGGATTGGCGATATATACCCAATATGCAAATCCAACGGAATTCCACGCGCATTCTCTTGCGAAACCCACACTCTTTCTATGGAAAGAAACATAAAAAATACACGGAATTCCATACTACTCGCCAAAGAAAAGTGTCTCAAAAATTCCGGTGTAGGTATGAATCCCAACTAAAAAGAGACAAAATCAAACTATAGAAAAGCAGTGGAATTTTATCGGAAACTCGTGTTTTTTCCATACACTTTTCCATACTAATTTCAAGAACCTTTCCGCTATGAAATTTGTACAATTTTCCATTGGGATTTAAACAGTTTTCCATGGTAGATTCTTTGCATTTTCCCGGTTGGATTGACCAATATTTCCGAGCGTACGTAATGGTAGATTTGTAAAATAAAATTAGTTGAATAATAATTTTTTTTTAATATTTATTTCAATTATAAACAATTACAAGGTATTCTAATGTTCCATTTGTTCCGGATTATTTAATGTTTAGAAATGCGTCTGATCGGCACACACACAAAGGTGCACAATGTGCACGATATTTCTTCATTGTTTTGAGTATTCGTATAATCACTGAAATAAAAAAATATAAATAACAGAATCATAGGACAAGGTTAAGGTTAATAAAATAGCCAATTTCATAAATTTTTGCTTGTGGTTCATAATGACGGCGACCAAATATTTCAAAGTTTCTAAAAAAATTGAAAACAAGCTTTTCACTAAAAAAAATGTATTTCATTAATTTATTAGATGTTTATTGTATAATTTGGATCAGAACACAAACAAAAATTTATGTAATTGTTTTATACGACGCCATTAATGCATTTTCGTTTATTTACCTATATTGCACTGCGACCGCACACTGAATGACAGTTTTCAACAAAATCGAAATTAAAACAATGGCATGCATGCGCAACTGAAAACAATGCAATTTGCAAACGAAAGAGATAAAAAATCCCTGTACACATCAAATCGAAATTATGTGTCTTTGATATTTTGTAGTACGGAATATAGTACGGAATTACAACTGTTTTTTCCACACAATGGAAAATTTGCATACTGGGTAGGTTGCACTCAGGATAGACAAAGCTACCTTTTGGCATCAGCACATGTGTTTGGAAGTTCTTGTAGCCACTATTATTCCTCATTATATTTTATTTTGGTACAAAATTATACAAATTGTTTTTTGATATGGAATAATTTCTTATCAAATAATTTTAAATTCAATGCTTTTAAGATTTAGGTGAAATATCAAGCTCATTTTTGATTATTTTAATTTTTTTCGGGATGAAACTAAAAAATGTCTTTATGTTAAGAAAATTTCGGGCCAGCCCGAAATTTGTATTAAATTTAGCCGAGACACAATCCTAAAAAAGTATTTCGGGCTGAATTTCGGGCTAACTTCACATACATCATTTTCTTTTAAAAATCTCATAACAATTATAATTATTTATAAACCGAATTTTTCTCATAAACAATTTCTAATAACGTAAGTAATGTAAAGTTTATTGTAAGTTGTAACACATTTTCTGACCTGAAAACACAAAATCCAAATACATACATACTGAAAATCCGTTGTTTCGGTTACGCAATATTTAATGACGCTGGTAATTTTAGCTACACCATTAGCAACAAAAGTAATAAATAAACTCTCTTTGTCATCAAATTGCATTTTGAAAAGAAACAATCAATGTAATAATATTATAATTAAACTTGATTAAAACAATTTTATGCACTTTCACGCCAACTCACTTGAGCATATTTCACAAAATGTCGTGGTTTTCTGATGAACAAGAGATTTCCTAAAATATTTGGACAGAATGGTATGTATTTTATTGGCCTATATTAGGCCTATTTTATTTGCCAAATTCAAAACTGGTATTCATTTCGGAATCGCGTCTCTGCTAAAAAATACTATTGGATTTTTGAAAACCAAGTACACAGTGGGTATTCACGAATACCAAAATGGAATTGGATACAAGCAATTTTTTTGCAAATGGTCAAATAAAATAGGCCTTTTATTTGCCAAATTCAAAATTGGTATTCATTTCGGAATCGCGTCCCTGCTAAAAAATACTATTGGATTTTTGAAAACCAAGTACACAGTGGGTATTACGAATACCAAAATGGTATTGGATACAAGGCAATTTTTTTGCAAATGGTCAAATAAAATAGGCCTTAAATTATTTCCGTATAAAAATGATTTTTTAGTTTTTTTTCCTAACAGTAATTTTAGATTTAATGGTTTTTAGGGATCAGTATACCGATTCTGTGCAAGTTTAGTATGAAAAAATTATACTAAAATAGTTACCCCTGAATGTATGTGTATTCAAACTGTTATATTTTTATTTTCTTGATTTGTACAACCATGAAACCTACTAAGATATGAAAATATTTAGAAATACGTTTTGAGTTACATCTAAAAGTTATTACCTTAAGAAATAATTTTTGTTGTGTCAGTTAATTCCGTTTTGGAACATAAATTTGGTGAAATTATTAATTGGTGAAATATTAATAAATGGCATCTAATAATAATGTATATAAGTAAAACAATATATCTGTAGAATTATTATTATTAATATGAATTCTAAACTATTACAACAGCGAAGACCTCGAATAGGATTTCAACAGAAATCGGCTCTATTAGACTTAGTCGAACAAAATTGGAATTTAAAAAAATATATTTTTTATTCAATAAGGGAAACATGCAACGGCTCGCGGAAATTCAGATAAATGGGAATGTTGGGACACTATTGCGAGTACATTAAATGAATTGGGGCCCGTTATAAAAACTGCAGAGCAATGGAAATTGGTAAGTTTTCTATCAAGTATACCTAAAGTATAATATGTACATATTATTATATATTGAAGTAAATCAAAACTATAGTCAGTTTGGTGTCTAAGATATTTTACAGATTACATAATCTAATTTTTAGTTTATGTGTTAAGATTTTAAAGATTATATGAATATTTCAATTGTTAGGCAATGGATGCAATGAAATCAAAAGTAAAAGGAAAAGTCAAAAAAAATACCAAACCATCGAAACAAAACCGGTCTGGGTCCTGCTACCGCCGAGGTTTTAGGCGGTGACGTACATGACGTAAACGCTACAGCCTTAACCGAAGATGACTGGAGAATTTTAAATTTGATGAAGGTTGAAAATGCTAATGGTCTGTCAAACATTCAAGAACTTGGAATGCCGAGAAATGTAAGATATTATTCGTAATGATCTATTATGTTATAATAAAATTTATAGGTTTAGATTATTCCACACATCGTTAGTATTGCCCCATCCAGTATTATTCCAGTGGAAGCAGAATGTATACGTTTGCCTGATCAAGATCCGTTGCAATGTACAACAGTTGCATTATTCATCGAAAGATTAAATGAAGCCACACCGCCAAGCATAAATATATTTTCGGAAAACGGTCAGGCGTACTGCACGAACCTCACGTAGATTGCCTTACAGTAGAGTGCGGAGAATAAGTAGCAAAACAAAAATTCAATTTAATTAAGAGAATTTGTTTTCAGAAAATGTCGTCAAGTGATGCCATAGAAAAATCAATCAAACTTCAAGAGGTTAATAGTAAATACCAAAAAACTATAATTAAAAATCAAAATATAATGATTTCATTATATTTTGTAAAATCGAGGAAAATACAAGAATCAATAAAAAGTTACAAATAAAATTTGAATTTGATTTTTGACTAATTGTTAATAAAATTTATCACCCAATTTCGGTTTTGAACACCTCTTTCAAAATAATTAGTATCACGAGATGACTCTCTTGATTCTTCTAAATTGTTCAGCATGCTGTCGAATTCTCTAAAAATGGAACTCTATGGATCATTAGGAAATTGTGCAAAACTACACAAGATGAAATGATATTGGCCGCAGTTTCTGGACCATAACACAGTTTCCTTTCTCCCAATAAACAACTAAAATAAATTCAATTGATATTTTGTAGATTTAAAAAAATATTAAGTCATTTCAAAAATTAAAAATAAACATTTTACCGAAAACAATTTTTGAGCAACCCAATGCACCTTTCCACTTTGCTGCGGATTTTGCAATGTGCATCATTAAATCTTTTTTCTTGTCCAGTAGCCGGATTTCTAAAATTTGTGAGAAGGAAAGGCTGAAGTGGATATCCGCCATCTCCTAAAATTATCATTAAAACTCCAAATTTAATGTTGATTAATTATTAAAATTTATTTGATCTAATAACCACTCACGGCGTTGACCTTGCTCTAGTCTGACTTCTAGATATGAAAAAATCTCGCTGCTACCCCACACAAAACTGTCGTGGGTCGATCTAGTAAAAGGTTTAGATAGTTTTTATTTAATTCTTTAATTTTAGTATTACAATTAATTACCCCAATTAATAACGCGGATTGCAGTTAATAATTTTCATATCATTATCACAGATCTAAAACGTTATAATACCATTAGAATTGACTGCAAAACATAATATGTATGATTTTGCTCACCAATTGTATTTTTAAAATTTTTTTAAAAACACTTGTTAAATATTTCGCAATATTTAACAAGTGTTTTTAAAAAAAATTTAAAAATGTGTGTATTAAGTGTGTTTCGCCAAGTGCCTACGGCAGAAAGTGTAAAAAGTAATTGTGTATTAATGGAATGAAACCCTTTTCTATTAATATAGGCAGCTTCGACGTCCTTTTTCAATCCACTTAAGGCTATATGAGTTCCATCTATTAACCCAATGATGTTAGGGAATCTGTATTCCTGGAAAAAACTATAGAAAACTTTGTATGCAATATGACACGAATTTTTTTTTCAGAATTTACATATTCTTGACCGTTTCAAACTCGATTGTTGTTTGAGGAAATTTCACGTACACGCCCCCCAATTTTTCCGCGATTACTTTTGTGTATTTCCGAATGCAACGTGATACACAAGTTTGGCTCATACAAGCAAGTGCATCCGAACCAACCCTTCTCTGATAGCTACCACTAGCCAAGAAATTCAACACCGACAGCATCTAAAATAAAGTATAAATATGAGTACACTGAAATACATAATTATGTACAACAAATTTCGAAAAAATTACAAAATATTTATTTACTTCAATTTGTGGTGTAATTTTCTTATCACTGCAAAAAGTAGCATCATCAAAACTTGCCACTTCTTCAATGAAATTTAATGCCAAATGAGGCGGGAGACGGTACATTTCAATGAACCTAAAATTAAAATGTAATTATGTTAAATGAATTAAAAGTTATATTTTGAATGTTTAATTAATACTTTATTTAAAATGCTTACCTATTTTCCTCGACATCAAAAGGATTCAAACGGTCCCTTAAACGTTTCCGAATTATCCGCAGTTTATTATTTTCATTTAAAAAGATAATTGGCACTGCACTCATATTTATTTTATATTAAATATTGTGAAACTTCTGAAATAATAAACTAATTTTAATAATTTAGGTAAATACATAATAAAAATCAATTGAAAATAAATCTAACAATTTCAATTTTTACTTACGTGTTTAACTGCCTTTCATTTGTTTTTAAAATGTGACAGATGTTGTACACAATGAGGGACTTTCCCAATATCGATTTTAGTTCACTTGTCCCCACGCTTGGGCAGCGCTGACTACCTTTTTTTTTTTTTTCTATGCAAAAACACGTAAAATCATGTTTACAAATACAAGTTTCTTGTCTAAATTAGTGGATGTCCCCCTACTTTTTTTTTATGATTAATAAAGATGAGTATGTTGCGATTAATAATAAATATCAAATTTTAAAATTAATTTAGTCGAAATTAATAATTTAATGAAACATTCAAGACACATTTTGACCATATAAAACTACATACGAAATATTTTAGCCGCCAGTCAGCAAGCGTTGCAATTATATTTGGAAAAATCACTAATTGTAAGGATTAATATTGGGCATGGACATACGTTTTTAAAAATAGAAAAATTAAAAAATAAACGACATACTTTGTTATAACAGTTATTCCACTTTTATTTTCTTATTATAGTAAGATATTATCATACTAAATTTTCACAGAATCGGTATACAGATTTGTAACTTGTTTGTGTAGATTTTATATGAATTCTTGTATAAACTAATTTTTAATAAGAATAAAGTTTACAGTTAATACGAATATTTTATAGACTAAATGTATTAGCCTACTGTCTTATAATTTTTATACATTGTCATACAAAAGTAATGCAATAATAGTTATTTATGGTACTAGTGAGCAAAACGAGATATTATCCATGAGGGATAAGTTTGTCCCACGAGGCGATAGCCGAGTGGGACATTATCCCGAGTAGATAATATCTCGTTTTGCTCACGAGTGGCATACAACGTTTTATCCAATTTTGTTGAAATAAATGTAAATAATCGTAAATTAATAAAAAAATAGTTCCATTTTGTGTTTTCACACTGTAGCATTGAATTTTGAAACAAATTGGGCGCTTTCAGATCCGCAAACTGTTGGCATCATGTTTAGTGAAATCATTGCTAATTTGATTTGAATTACTAATAAAGTTCTTAAATTTCATAGCGTTGGCCGTGATTTTACTCAACATGTTGCCAACTGTTTGGTGCTCTGAAAGCGCCCATTTTATCATAGTGACCGTTCTTTAAATTTATGTGACGTGTTCCTTTGACGTAAATTACAAAATCTACGAATAATTTTCCAATGACTACTCAACATTTTATTATATAAAATATAACTCACGTTGCCCCTAGCAGCGTGGGTTATACAATAACCATGGGTTATTTTACATTAACTTTAATTGAAATCAGTCTAGTTATCGGGCTATTATGTATCAAAATTGGATAAAGGTATTAAACTTAATCCGAATTTGTATAATCTCCGTTGATAAATTAGAACTTTTAAAAATTTGTACTAAAATCCTTATACATACGGTTTATATGAAAAAATATTAAAATTTTTCATACATCTCGAGAAGAATCATACTCCACAAGTTTTATTTAGTATCTGTTTACGGTGGCATGCCCTTCGTCGGTTAAGAGAGGCTTAAATTACCTCTTCCATATAGGAAACCTGAAATAAGAATAAAACTAAAGAAAGAAGCGAACAGTCGTTTTATGCTACGGTATGTATAATACAAGAGTCCAAAGCCGCTATGAACACCACTCGCATATTACAGGATAATGTTAAAAATGATGTACATATTTCCTATATAAGATATAGAAGGAGGCATTAAGAAGCTGATCTTACTATAAGTTAAGTTCTTCGTTTGATCCAGCCCTTAAATTGATTCATTTAGTTGAAAGCAAAATTTTCTGCCATTTTAATCTGTGTGTGAACACATCCTAAACTATATTCTACCTATTAGTAAACTGTTTACATACATACCTAACCAAACCTATATTGACAAGAACAATGTATAAAATGAAGTTGATCATAACCTTATTTAAGAGGATAATATTGTTAATTGTTTTTTTACTAAAAGAAAATAGGTCTTGAATTATGAAGAATAAACTCCGGATCGGGCTTTAATATATCATAGTTTACAAAATAAATTAGAACTAATAATATTAATTAGAGTAATAACAAATAATGACCCCAATTATGATTGTCGTTGTCGTGTCGATTACTTTTCGACGGCAAAAATTGGTATTATGAATGTCGATATCAAACGACGTTTGTCGGTAAAACGCCATTTTTCTGTCGATGAAATTTTAGTTCACGACAAGATATTCTGTGGGCCATATTTAATAAATAATCTAATAAAAACACAATTTACACTAACTTTTAAGTAAAATAGTTATTTATTTAAATATATTATAATTTATTTAAATCAAAATATTACAAATTTATTTTATTTTCAAAATTTATAGTAAACAATTTTATCGGATATTATACGGCAATTTTTTTTCGCTATTTTCACTGTTTTGAAACATGAAATATTACAATTTTTAAACACTTTCAGGATGAAATAATTAAAGGCAAATCACGTAATTTAACACAATTACACGATATTTATAATTAAATAACTTAAAACAATTAAATTTTGTCGATTTTTATTTTTAATCCACTCGGTTGATTTTTATATTAATGTGGCAACACTTCTAAGTCGTTTCGACGTGGCAATGCAAATTAAAATCGAGACGACAAGGCAAAGTCGTGTCGATTGTTAACCCTTAACCACTTTTATGCGCCGATGCGGCTATTTCGAATGTAAATATTAAATATTTCTTTTATTCTAAATATTACCACTCGAAGATTTTAAACTCTTCTACTGTAGATTTTTTGATTTTTAATTGAAATAATTAAATTAAACGAGATTTGTTTGTCGGATTTTCTAAAATTACATGTAATAAAAATTATAACAGTGGTTGAGGGTTAATCGACGCGACAACCATAATTAGGGTGAATAACTACCTATGTGCGGTCAGTATCAGCACTGTCTATAATTTGCCGATTTACAAGAACCAAAACATTCAAATAAAAACAAATATATTCCAATAAAATGGCATTTTATTCAGATTTCTGACTCCCACTTGAGTGAAGATCACTTCTACTATCTGTTTCGATTAGATATGACCGGTTGAAGTCAATCAAAACGCGTTCTATAGATTTCTCTTCTACAACCATTGTTGAATTATGAGTTGATAAAGATGTTTGTGGCCGTTCTTCGTATTGAGTTCCTCTAGTCGACCTATGATGTCGAGGACCTAATAATTCGGACGACTCCTTTATTCCATAATAAAAATAGATAATTAATCCCAGGATCATCCAAGCAATAAATCGAATCCATGACATATATTTCAAATGTAACATTAACAAAATATTTAAAATTATACTGATACAGGGCAATAATGGACTATACGGAACTATAAATATATCTTTATCATCCGGCTTCGGTTGGCGTTTAATCATTACCAATGCATGAATCATCAAATAAATAGTCACACCAGAAATGATGATCTGTGTGACTCCAAAAACATCGCCAAATAAATATGAATATGATAATGTAACGGATAGTAATACGGATAAAATTGTAAACGCGATCATGGCGTAGAATACGAGATTAACGGTGAATAAATTCGGTTCATCGAAATCACTGTAAATTGCGAGGTGCTTGAAAATACGCCAACACGTAACATTTACAAAAGTAACCTCTTTAACCGGTCGATAGTGTATCAAGATGATAAATATTGCACTCATGCACCGAATAAACATCGTTCCCAGTGATGTCAATTCGACCAAACTGTCGACACTAAAAATTAGGGCGCCAATTGCCGACACACATCCACAAAATATTGTTGCATTGGCTGATGTATGGGTCCTTTCATTAATTTGACCCAAACAGCGACAAATAAGTCCATCAATTCCCATTGCGTAAACAGTTCGGGCAACGGTAAGTTGGCAACAAAAAATTTGATTTAATATTGCTAGTGTAGCACCAACTGTTACTATCCATTTAACAATGATCATATCAAGTTTGGCAAATGCTTCAGTGATTGGTGCTTGTGAGTCAAGTTCATAAAATGGAACCATTAAAGAGAGACACGTGGCTACAAGAATGCAACATACATATTGAAAGCCGAGACAAACTGTTAGCGCCACCGATATTTTATTCTTTGGTTGATTGATTTTTTCGGCGGTCGCCGTTATGCAACCGAGTCCAATAAATATATAGAAATATTTAGCTGCAGCAGTCAAAATGCTGGTTCTGCCGAAAGGTATAAATCCGCCTTTACCGATAATGGCTGTTGTATTGGTTCCGGCAATTATTGTCCAATATTTTCGCTCACTTACTATAAAACCTGCGACTACAATAAAGCAAATTGTGATAATATTCAGCACCGTTATAATATCGTTAATAAGTGGCAATTGCTTTACACCGAAGGTATAGATTAGTGTGACGAGCAATATGATGACGACAGCATAAAAATCTTGGTAACAAGAAAATATGGTTTGATCTGAATAGCAGGCACGTTCCTGGTAGATCACGAACCTCAAGAATTCGCTTAAACCTCTCGCAAGACTAGCCACCCCTAGAAATAATTATGATTGATTTCAGCTATCTAATACTAAATCAACAAGCTTACCCATTGTAAATTCCAGAATCATATTCCAACCAAATGAAAATGCCATAATCTCATTAATCTGTATGTATGTGTAAAAATACGGTGAAGAAGCACTTGGTAGACGCGAAGCAAATTCTAAATAGCACATTGCTGCTAGAATTGCCGAAAATGCAGCAATTGTGATTGAAATTAAGGCGGCGGGTCCTGTAGTACGGGCCACAATGCCAATGAGAAAATAAATTCCATATCCGAGACTTGTACCAATGCCGAATAAGATTAGATTGCTTGTGGATTTCACACTTACTGGGTTTGGATTGTAAATTTCCATTGAAATAGTTTTACGGCGTATCATTCCTTGGCAAAGCTTTCCACAATCCATTTTTTTGTTGGGCATGTTTACTCCGTCTATTTTATGTAGGTAGTGTGTACGTCAAATCAAACAAAAAATTTTGTGGTGGCTTTGTTAAAAAAAAATCTTCTTTCCTTGGTTGGGCGACATCTATTAATCGCAATTTTTATTAATTAATATAAACGAATGGTTTAAGTCTTCGCTCGATCAAAATGTAAATAAAATTCGGTTTTGATTTGCTTAAATATAATTTTCTAATTATTTTGATATTAAAATACAAACGTACATTTAAAAATTATAATCGTAAAATCACAAATTAATCCTAAATCAAATATTTAAAATTCTATTATATACAAAATCTGCTTCCGCGTGTGTGATAGGTAAACATTTCTATTTCTCATCCACCGTTTTCAAATAACTTGCTCGTTTCGTGCTTAACTCAATTTCTTTGCTCTTTGCTTTTTTGCCTTCACTTGAATTGCGCATGCCATACAAAAAATATATAGCGTATCCAACCACTAGCCATATACACAACCGTAGCCATGTGTGCGGATCCAATTGAAACATTAAAAATAAATTCATTAAAATACTAAGACATGGTATCACAGGTACAAGTGGTACTTTAAAGGTAAGTTTTGTATCGTCGATTGGTTGGCGGCCTATTATTAGGGCGCATAATAAGAGCCCTGCCGCAAGCACAACAATAAATGTTATGCTGAGTGCTGTATAAGTTTCGACTAAATTTAAAAATAAACATAACGCTACAGAGAGGCAACTGAATATTGTTATGGTGATCACGGTGATGCGAGACGTTAGATCGTTTGGTTTTTTGATAAAATTCATATTCATCAGTTGTCTTAAGACCAACGAATGGCTAACATTTACCTCACTGTATGTTAAATGAGAATCTCGGTATCTTAGTATTAATACAGATGCGGCAACTATTGTGTACGCGAGCAACGTTCCAATTGACATCATATCGATCAGTTGATCAAGATTAAATATTAAGGCCATAATGGCGGCGAGTAAACCACAAAATACTGTTGCTGGAATTGGTGTTTGTGTTCGTGGATGAACTTTTGAAAAATATTTGAAAATAACACCATCCTGGGCCATCGAATACACAACACGTGGATTTGGAAAGAGAGCGCCATACAAAGAATTTGCCAACGCAAATAATGCTCCTATTGTTACAATCCATTTGATTTCAATCCAACCGATTTCATTGAATGCATGTGGAAATGGTGCTTCTGGATTTTGGAGATAGTACGGCCACATCATTGTTAGCACCGTAGAAACACCAATATACGCTAAACATATTATAATCAATGAGATTACAATGGATAAAGGTATATTTCGTTCGGGTCGTTTTGCTTCTTCGCCAGTGGTTGCAACACAATCGAAACCAACGAAACCATAAAAACATTTTGCTGCCCCAGCCATGACACCTGCAATTCCGAACGGCATAAAACCACCTTCACCTGCCATACTTTGATATTCCGCGGGTATATCTTCTTTTTTTATCGTCCAATTTGCGGTATCTGAATTTAATCCGCCTGCTACGAGCACCGTCAACACCGTACACATATTTATAGTGGTAAATACATTATTGAGCATGGATGATTCTTTAACACCGGTGATCAGTAGCAATGTAACTAATAGTATTATGAAAAATGACAAGAAATCGGGATATCTTCCAAGAAACTCTGAATTCATTGGCATATTTTCACGTAGCCATGTAGTAATCTGTTTATCAATCAGCGAATCAATATATCCTGTCATCCCGCTAGCCACACTTGATGTACCTAAAATACAAAAGAGCAAATTTAATTATTTGTGAGCAAAAATTTTAATGTCGAATAAATTACCGATCGCATATTCCAGTAACATATTCCATCCAATGGTAAATGCTGCAAATTCTCCAATCGTTACATAACTATAAATGTAAGCGGAACCAGCTTTTGGTACTCGAGCCGCAAATTCGGCATAGCATAAACCGGCAAATGTTGATGCAACTGCAGCAATAAGGAACGAAAGAACAACCGCGGGTCCAGCTATATCATAGGCTACTGATCCGGCTAATACATATACACCCAAACCTAATGTTGAACCAACACCTAATGCCGTCAAATCGAATAGGGTTAATACTCGTGCCAATTTTGATTCACCGTCATCAACCGAAAAAGTTTTTTTACGTATTAGCGCCTGCCAAAATGAATTCATCGTAGCTGTGCTTTTGGTTATCTGCAAAAAAGAAATTTTTTAAATATTATTAATTCGCCTGAATGGTTGCTAAATGCTATGCGTGTAATATTAAGTTCGCGAAACAATAATATTTGTCTAACATGTGATCTGAGCTTAATGCGGTTTTTTTATGTCTGATTTTGTGTTTGATTATGTTAAATTTCGCAAAAATTAAGAATTTCCTGATACAAGGTCGACACACGATAAATAATGTAAACATGATTTAGATAATTTTTTTTGACTGTTTTTTTGTATAATGTGCTACTGATAACGTATATTAGCATATCTTGATTATTACTGTTCGGTAAATAGCTTTGTTGTGTCTGATACTAATCAAAATTGCTGTGATCATTTTATAAGTGAGGTGTCATATTGACAGTTATAATTGGATACATGCTTTATGACAAGCTTAAATAGTTATAATTATAGCATGAACAACGACGACTTTGATATCGACAATCGAACCATCGGAAAATGTGAAATACTCATTTTGGTAATCAAATCGAAATTGCCTAATTTAGTAAATCTCGAACCAATTTCGAGCTATATGTATAGCTATATAGAATATCACTGAAATACTGAATGTCATGTCATGTAAATAAATTTAAAACAATCTGGAGAAAGCTGAGGGTAATGGCAAATTTTTTCAAATTTTTTGAATATTTTTGTTTATTCTTGAAAAATCTCGCGAAAAATCTCTGTTCTGGAACTATATGGTTTGGATATATAAAAAGACCAATACATAACTATATTTATACGATTGATTGACATGGTAAAAACGTAACAAAATCATCCGAATATTCTCGAATAATATTGAAATAAATAACTTCAGAAACCCCGAACCAGTATCTAGAGAAGAATGTTAAAAAAACTCAAATTTTTCAAACCGGTTCCCATCATATTACTAAGTCTCAATAGAATAAACCGACACAATGCAAATGCTCAAAGGATAAGAACGAATTAGAATAATAATAGTTAACCATCATGTTTCTTCTGAATTACCAAATTTATTGAGGCGTTCAAATTCCAAGCAAAACTTTGAAATGTGACCTGATTGTAACACTCAAACAACATATCCATCTAACTATTAAATCACCCTATAGAGTCTTGATAATTTTTTCACTATTTTCTTCACTTTTCTTAATAGGGTCTTGAAAATATTTTCACTTTTACTTCACTATTTCTAATTTGAAAAAATGTGTAAAATCGATTTTTAAGCTACACATTTCTATAACGTTATGACCAAAGACTTAACTATAAATTGGAAAAGTGATTAGTGCTAGAGTTGTTGTCGATGTGTTGATAGGATTTATTAATGAACTCTTATCAAGATAATGTTAATAATGTTGTTGTACAACAGTATACATAAATTCAAAAATATTTGTGATTATATGTACAATGATTAGCTTTAACATCCGTGGAAATGGCAACTTATATATTTTATTGTTCGGTTTGAACAAACTTTGTCCCTTGAGGATACCTTTATCAATTTTCTTTTGCTCCATACCAAAGCGCTTTCTCTAATACTTCCTTAGAAGTTTAACAATCTTTTGCCTTCTGTATGTGTAACAAGAAAAAGTCTTCTACATCACTGCTGAATAAAGAATTAAGATAAATGTATAGTATAAAAAGGAAGTGACTACAAGTAAACTGTTAAAGAGTAAAATTAAAATATGGAAAGTATTTATTTCTAAAAATGGCCGGGGAACTAGATCTTCTAATATTAATGTCCAAATTGTTCCAAATGCTTATCCCTCTAACAAAAAAAGGCGAATTCATCAATTTACATTTATTTCTGGCTGGCTTCAACATTTGTATGCGATCAGAAGATTTTACCAATTTGTCAAAAATATATAGCAAGTTGGAATAACAAGAGATATGGTCATATTTTCTAAGTCTGAAGATGTACCTGACACAACTATTAAAGAGCATTTGTAACTCGGAGAAGCATTTCTTTTGTAGATCAAAACAGACCACATCACCATAAAGAAAATGAGGAAGTAAAATTTCTAAGTAAAAATATTATCCTCATATTAGCTGCTTCGATGTGCGAGTTCCAACAAACGATCAAAAGTTAAACCAAGATTGTTAACAGTATATCAAAGAAATTAATGCTGGCTCCGTTGACAGAAATTTTCGATAAATCGTCGATGCATCGAACGTGGGACGATCACTATTAATACCCAGACGATTTTCACGGATCATTCCACAATTAGGCCTATATCCAAATTGACTTTATTAATACTGATCAGTATCACAATACCCGTAGGATTACAGAATCTATAAATTTGAACATCGTCAGCAAATAATAATGATATTTACAATGTGTAATCACTTTTGTCAAGTCATTAATATACATCATAAATAAAAAAAGGCCCTAAAAATGAACCTTTGGGAACACCAGAATAAGTGTTACAGGAACCTGATATGAAATTGTGCATGGTGACAATCTGTGAGCGATTCGATAAGTATGAATGAACCAATTTACTCGCAGTGGAAGAAAACTTGAAATGTTCTTTGAGTTTATAATTCAAAAGCTGATGATCAATCCGATCGAAAGCCTTGCTGAAATCTAGCAACACCAAAGTACAAACCTCCCTGATATCAACTGCCCTCCGAATATTATCGCTGATTTGGAGCAAAGCAGTTGTGCTGTGGTTCAACTATTTGTGTTTGCATTCAACTACCTTTGATATCCCAGGCAGCAAACTAATAGGTCGAAAGTCTAATAAATCAGTACATTTTTGCTTTTTTGGAACAGGTATTATTTTAGAATGTTTCCAAATCAAAGGAAATGTGAAAGTCATAATCAAACTATTAAAGTCGGGCAATAGATAGCATTCAATATAGGGAAATATGATTTTAATGAACTTAGTCGGTATTCCATCAGTACCCATTGCATCCGATTTAACCGAGTCTAGAGCTTGGTGCAGATCAACTATGTCAATGTGCTAAAGCTAAAGTCGCCTTCAAAAAGTGGACTCTGCGTTGAATAATCCACAAAACCAATCCCCTGAAGAGTGGGAACTGAAATAATTGTTTAAGTCATCAACAGAAAACGGACAGTTGTTAAAATTACCAGGATCCTTAAAGGGGTTAATCGATTTCAAATTTTTCCAAAAAATTTTAGAAGGTAATGACGGATTCAAGACATTTGAATAATATTTTAGTTTGGCTTTAGATTTGGCTACGTTATTTTATTCCTGATAATAATTTTCAAAGTTTTAAGTGGAACATGTTGTTCAAATAATTGTAATATATTAGAGCATAAATATTGATTTTTCATCAGGTTGTATAATTGAAAATACTCTATTCTAATCAAGACTGCAACCTGACCCAGTCAATTTAGGGACATCAATATCCTTGAAACTGCGGAAACGTATTATAGGGGTTGATTTGCAAAAACTGACTTTATAGGAGAAATAAATTAGATCATGCAATTCAATTTTGTCAGTATTTGTAATAATCAAATCTAAAAGTGAGGATGCATTGTTCAAAAAGTACAACAAACGTAGTTCGGTGGTTTTCGTGGTGCTAAAATCACCACATAAAATGACGTCGGTATAATCCAGAGAATAATTGGTAAAGATTTCTCATAAATCATCACAGAATTGCTTCCCGGGCGGCTTATAGACCACCGCCAATAAGATTTTATGGAGTTCCAACCTTTTCAATTGACGATAAAACATAAAATTAAAGTTAAACCCGCGGTTAAATAATTTTTCCTGAAATCGCTAAACAAACTACTGAATGTCTTACTCGTTTAAAACACAGATTCTCAAATTTCCCTACCTTCCAGCAATAATCAAAAGAAAATAAGGGAAATTAAATTAAAAAACATTCTTCATTTCTACAACAATAACAATATGAATAAAAAAGAAGATTCAATTTAAAGACGTCATCATTATTTGTCCACATCTAATAAACCCAACGATAAGAAAAAAGACAACACGTCCCCACGCACACCAATCAAAATTAAAATAAATCAAAAAAAATCAAAAATCAAAACAATCTAGCATGCTTTGCAAATCCAAAATAACTATAGAAACATATTCGAATTCAAATTTGAATGGAGGCAATGAAACAGATAAATATTGTATTGTACCAGTTGGAACTTTATGCTACATATGAGCCGTTTATTTTGAAAGTAGAATAAGTCAATGTTTTGTTGAAACGAAATAATGAAAGAATGGAAAAACAATGAATGAAAAAACATATGGGATTTTGAATTTTTTTATTTTTTGCACAAGTGTCAGGGAATCATTTTTGTTGTTTTGACAATAAATTATTTGCCGTTAGAAAGATTATACTGTCATTTATCTGTTGTTATCATTTTTTATACGCGTTTTTTATACGCTATCGATCCGGAGCCGCTATCTAGAGCCGTCATATAGAAATAGCTCCCGATAGCTGCTCCATATAAATAGGTAGAGCTAAATATTTTTTATATCACGTTTTTACTAAGGAATTGGATTAAAAACAATAGTTTGACTTAATCAGAGCCTACTGTATAAATAAGAGCCTCCAGTATCGACTGTATTTTTTACTAAGCTTAAAATAAGGTACAAACAATTTTTCCTTTACTATGAAACTATATGGGGAAACGGTTATTTTCATTTACTGTTTTAGTTTATTAGAAATGTGAGCTTTTATTTTGTTTTTATATGAAAATGTTCATGAAACATGTAATATTATTTGATAGAAAAATCGAGTCTTGAAAATGTTTATTTCTAAGTGAAAATCGTCATGAAAAATAAGGTACTTTTGAAATTTTAAATATTGTTGTTTTTGTAATATACTACGTCATCAACATAACTCGTTTATAAAAAATACAATAATCATCTCTTTCATTGCCTCCATTCAAATTTGAATTCGAACATCTTTCTATAGTTATTTTGAATTTGCAAAGCATGCTAGATTGTTTTGATTTTTTGTTTTCTTCGCACTCATTTTATTGATTAATTTTTTTCTGTTTGCTCTTTCTGATTTATTTTAGTTTAATTGTTGAGCGGAAGCGTGTTGCCTTTTTTCTTACCATTAGTTTTAGATGTGGAGATATGATGTCGTCATTAAACTGAATTTTCTCTTTTTAATACACATTGTTGTTGTTGTAGAATGTTTTTTAATTTAATTTCCCTTATTTTCTTTTGATTATTGCTGGAAAATATGGAAATTTGAGAATCTGTGTTTTAAATGAGTAAGACATTGAGTTGTTTGTTAGCGATTTCATAAAAGATTATTTAACTGGGTTTAACTTTTAATTCATATTTTATCGTCAATCAAAATCGCGTTTTTTCATATAAACACTATGAAAATAAATGAATTTTTAGTGTTTCTATATCCCTTATTTTAAGTTCATTTTTCACATGCCGGCTCTATTCACTTCAAGATGGTTCTGACTTAATTTACCAATAAATAGCATGTCAAATTTAAATATGGGTGAGGGGGTGTATAAAATTGAGCGAATAAAAAAACGCAGCTTATGTATAAATTATATGTATTTGATATTGATGTATTTTAATTGAAGACATGAGTGGATGAAGGTGACATGTAACATTTTCATAATTTTACAGAAACAAGTTCCAAAGGTTCTACGATTCGTTTTAAAATACTTGTTCTTAGTTTAGTTTAGTCTTCATCCGCTATAAATTTCTCTAGTTTTGCGAAGATTTATTGGGAAATAATGCATATACGGACATAACAAATTCATTCATGTAAAAAAATCAAAATTAAAAATTGTTACATATCACCTTCATCCACTCATGTCTTCAACTTCAATTGATATTGAATAATTTGAAGTTTCAAAAAAGTTGTTTACTGTAACTAAAGCAAAATAAGCAAAATACCTTATGTAATTGGGTAAAACCAAATATAATTTTATTGAAATATTGAAAAATGTCTAGCTGTTGTATAGGAATTTATAACTTCTGGTGAAAACTAAACTACTCTAGGCAATCTGTACGCGAAGACCACTATGATTTCGTAGTAGGCTAATAACAATAGCCGTGAGCATAGCTTATAAATGGCCGAGAGGATCCAGAATTTCCAAAATTCCAGACCACATCCAATAACTGACATATTTCAATACCCTATCCCCGGCTTAGAACACTAAAAGTTTGTACAAATGCGTGAAACCTAATGGCCTACTACAACATCACAGTGGCCTTCGCGTACAAATTATGGAATGGAAAAACGGTAACCGGTAAACCGCCTTAAAAATGTATTACCCAATTACCGGTAATTGCATTTTGTTTACCGGTGGCCATAATATCACTTCCATTCAGACTCAAACCATAGGTTAGGAGATCACCATATAATTTAATAAGTACTACGGCTAGTTCATTAATTATAAAATCTACAATTAATATTAAAATACATTTTAATTAATGTTTGAAGTTGATATTCTGAAAATTGCAAAATAATGGACATGTTTCATGCTGATAAGCCTACGATTATGGAAGAAGGAATCCCCTCATCAATCCTTGGTGACTGAACATAAGTTCATAACTCTATACATTGGCCCATATTATAACTGTCGTTTTCGCTTCGACATCATATCGATTGACAACATCAGTGTTATGAATTTCGTTTCTAAATCGTTGTTTGTTGTAAAATGGCAAACTTTGGCGAATTGAATTTTGCCTTGAATCGAGTGAATAATTTTCGAAAAAGCTAATAATATACTTCCTCGTGTTATTTGGTTGTACATATTTGGCTATTATCATTTAGTTTGTAATTAGCGAAAGAATAACATTATATTTAATCAGACCAATTTTCACAATTTAATTAATTAACATTATGTAAGTTAAAAGTTTGGTAAAATTAAAACATTAAATTAATTGTACGAGTTCGTTTGCTCCAAAAAATTAAACGACTGATCGAGGAAGGAAAATGAGGTAGTCATACGAATTTGTGAATATGCGAGTAATTAAGTCGTAATTAACTTAAAACAATTTAGCAAGCGTCGACTAAGGTAACGCGTAAATGCCAGTATTCGGATTCTCTATGCTCTCTTCTTGCAAGCGTATTTTACGCGATATAAAATTTGAACAATTTTCTGGCGATTTCAAATAAGATTTCAAATTCAGTTTTGGTACAATTTTTTAATTAAACTTATTTATTTTATTATTTTTGATTATAGATAGACAAGGGGATGAATGAATCATGTAAAAAAATGTATGTGAGGATCCAACCATAAGTACACACATTTTGGGGGCTATTTTTTCAATTTAAGGGATATTTTTTGGTTGATACATTCGACCATACTAGTGGAGCTCTGTGTTCATATCAAAAATTATAATTTTTTACGCTATACTTAAGTGATCCTTGGTATAAAGGTTTGTCGCCCTCGGAGTACATTAAGTAAAGCTTGGCCCTGCGACTTAAGGTTCTCCGGTTCTAATTTTTTTTTGTTTTTAATTCCCGATGGATTCCGGCGATGGTAAGAAGAAATTTATCACGCTGGTTAGGGTGTTGTAAATATAATTTTAATAGCTTTTCTGTCAAAATAAATTAAATCCACTGGAAGATTAAAAAAAGGTGGTCTTCTTAAGGATATGGGAATATATAGAACTACTCTCTGTAAAGTATTTCATTTAATGGTTTTGTAGCTTTGGATCATTCTCACGAGAAAATATTGACAATTTTGTTAATAGAAAGACCCAAGCCTAAATATAGAAAAAAATAAGTGCAGTTTAAAGGTCCTTTTTCTTTTCTTGGGGCAGCGGATAAGTTTGTAACTCCATAAAGAAGCCTACCAGACATTTAAACTATATATAATCGAGGAGGATGGCTTTACTTAAAAGTAGTGCCTTTTATGGAGAAGGTAGTTCTTATCAGTACATATACATGTTTTATTCACTCCACCCATTAATACATATCATAAGTTTTTTTTAGTAATAATTGAAATCTTCTCAAATATTTTTATAATGTACCATTACTTAATTTAGATAATTGGATCTTTTTTTTATTAAGATGTATCTATAATATTACTTTAGTCTATGCTAATACGCTTTCTAAATAGTTAGTAAAATTTATAAAAGGCCTGTTTGATAATTCGTACGGTGCGGTGCAGTGCATACTGTTTCCTTGTCTCCTTTGATTTATTTTCTATTGGCGAAATAAAGAAAAAAATTTACACTGTACCGCACCGTGCGAATTATCAAAGAGACCCAAAGTTTCAGTAAACACTTTCAAGGTTTACATAGGCGTGTGAAGATTTTTTTTTTGAATTTACTATCTACAAATGACGTTACTTAGTAAAAAATAGTAAAAACTTCCCTGGCATTGTATTATTTATAAATTTCAAGTTATGTTAATGACGTATAGTTTACAAAAAAACAACATTATTAATTTCGAAAATACCTTATTTTTTAATACATAACATAATATTTCATACATTTTTTCAAACATTTTCAGACTCGATTTTTCAATCAAATAAAATTAAATATTTTACGAACATTTCCGTATAAAAATAAAACAAAAGCTCACATTTCTAATAAACAAAACTGTAAATGAAAATAACCGTTTCCCCATATAGTTTTATAGTAAAGAAAATTTTTTTTCGTGTACTTAATGGCAAAGGTCATTTCTTGGCTGAAAAAAGTAAAGAAAACTGCTACTTTTCTCCTTAGCAACACATTTCTTCGTAGAAACACTTTTCTTCATAGAAATGCTTTTTTCCAAATGATTTTGCATTATTGACTTTTATTTATTTGCTTACTGCGATTGTTATGTCAGAACCATCTTGATGTGACTAGAGCCGGCATGTGAAAAATAGACTTAAAATAAGGGATATAGAAACACTAAAAATTAATTTTTTTGTATTTTATTATTTTATTATTATTAGCTAAAGGGATGCCTGCTACTGACCTTGTGGGTCAAAAGGCACTTCCTTATTTATTTCATTTTTTTTTCTTCGTAATTATATGTATATGTGATATAGTTATAATTTTTGTAATGAAATAAATAAAAATAAAATAAAAATAAATAAATAAATTTATTTTCATAGTGTTTGTATGAAAAAACTCGATTTCAATTGATTATAAAATATGAATTAAAAGTTAAACCCAGTTAAATAATTTTTTAAGAAATCGCTAACAAACAACTCAATGTCTTACTCATTTAAAACACAGATTCTAAAATTTTCCTATTTTCCAGCAATAATCAAAAAAAAATAAGAGAAATTAAATTAAAAAACATTCTACAACAACACCAATGTGTATTAAAAAGAGAACATTCAGTTTAATGACGTCATTATATCTCCACATCTAAAACCAATGGTAAGAAAAAAGACAAAACGGCTTCGCTCAATAATGAAAATAAAAATAAATCAGAAAGAGCAAACAGAAAAAAATAAATCAATATAATGAGTGCGAAGAAAACAAAAAATCAAAACAATCTAGCATGCTTTGCAAATTCAAAATATGTAACTATAGAAACCTATTCGAATTCAAATTTGAATCAAGGCAATGAAAGAGATGATTATTGTACTGTTTATAAATTTCGAGTTATGTTGATGACGTATATTACAAAAACAACAATATTTTAAATTTCAAAAGTACCTTATTTTTCATGCCGATTTTCACTTAGAAATAAACATTTTCAAGACTCGATTTTTCAATCAAATAACATTACATGTTTCATGAACATTTTCATATAAAAACAAAACAAAAGCTCATATTTCTAATAAACTAAAACTGTAAATGAAAATAACCGTTTTCCCATATAAGTTTATAGTAAAGAAAAAATTTTATGTACCTTATTTTAAGCTTAGTAAAAAATACAGTCGATACTGGAGGCTCTTATTTATACAGTAGGCTACCAAAAATTGTTATTTAATGAAAAAAATTTATAATAAATAAAATATTCGTTATTATTAACAAACTTATCATCGGAATTTCAATATCTCATGCGTATAAAGGTCGCAGTAGATTTTATTATTATACATTTATAAATAACATATGCGATTTAATATCTCAATGCGGCATCATCTATTTCAGAACGGTCATCTTCGTCACTTTCGTAATTTACACAAAATTGTACAGTAGAATCAATAAAAACGTTGCCATTTGTTGTGGAGTCAATTTCATCATCATGGTCATTGGCAGCATTATTATGATCTTTACTATCAATTTTAGGATTATCAACGATTTCAATTTTTTCATTTAAGACAAATTGCAGAACTATATCCAAATCGTTTTGCTCGATATTACCAAATACGCTATCGGTAATGAAATCCTCTATACATTAGCCGAATCAGATAAATAGCAGTAAATAACTCATCATTGTCGTCATAGCTTACCACATTTGTATTTTTAAAAATTTACTGCTGATTTCGAATACCGAAGGGTTTTTACAATGGCCTCCTTTGTTGCGTACTATGGAAAAGGCATTTTCTAATGAATCTTGTCTGTAACGTCCACAAAAAACAAAGTCTATATACAGGGATATTGATCCAACAAACTTGCAGAAAGCTCTTTAATGGAATTAATGGTCATAATTATACCAACAATACAATAAGTAGGTTTTTTTTAGCAAATATACAACGTTCGAACCAGAACGCTAATTCCTTCAGTTTTGAGATCGTATACATATTATTGTTGCGCTTAATACGTTGCTTATTAGCATTTTTTGAATAAAGTAAGCACATTCCGGTATCGATAAATTCATCTAACTTTTCAAATACAAACTGCTGATGACAAAACTGTTGGTTTCAACAGTTTTATAAAAATAAAGCTTTTGGAAAAACATCCAGATTATTTGCAGTTCCTAATGCGGCTGCAACTGTTCTGCTAAACACTTCTATAGCCGGTCGTGTTCGCATTTTCTCAAAATTTTTCGGGAAGAAGTGAGCTGATGTTAGCTGTGGACAAAGCTTTGTGGTGTTTGTTTGCTCATTATTAAACAATTTTTTTAACACTTCCCAACTAGCTTTTCCATCTGGTGTGATCATATCAGCATCGATCAAATGGAGTGGATCATACATCATGAAACACTTTTTACCATCAACAATATGTTGAGTATTTGTTGTTGTTCCTCCAAGTTCTTTACTATCTATTACCCGAACGCTGATCGCATATTGTGGCTGTAATTATTAATCCCATTTGTTGACTCTTCTTTATATTTTGTAGAATGAGTGGTTTAAGTGTATTTCCAGTCACTGGTTTTTCGCTTGAATAATACGAAACTAGATACATATTTGTATTTCGTAAAATGCTTCTTTTTCTTCTTCCGCTGGCGCTACATCCCATGAAGGGATTTGGCCGCCTCAACGATGCTCCTCCAAATAATTCGATCCGCCACAAGAGAATGCCAGACACGGTGACCGAGTGTATTTAGGTCCCTTTCAACGTCGTCTATCCATCGGGTAGGTGGTCCCCCACGAGGTCCTACTTTCGTTGGTGCCGACTCCAAGGCCTGTTTGGTGGTCCGATTTTGTGAACGAAGTACATGCCCAAGCCATCTTAGCCTTGACGATTTTATGAATCCAATGATGTCAACTTTATCGAGATCATTTCTGATCTCGTGATTCATTCGCATTCTGTACGTGGCTCCTTCGTTAATAGGACCGAGAATTTTTCTTATGATCTTACGCTCAGTTACAGCGATTTTCTGGATGTTTTGTGCTGTCAGCGTCCAAGACTCACAACCAAAGGTGATAACTGGTCTTATCAGCGCCTTGTAGATGTCCAATTTTATTTTGCGCGATATATGAGGAGACTTGAAAATTTTTATATTGGCGTAAAATGCTCGGTAGCCTGCTGCGATCCTCGATGAAATGTCCACAGAAACGGAGTTATGCTCAGTGATCAGTGATCCTAGATATTTGAACTCATTCACCTTTTCATATTGAGTGCCTCCCGAAATGAAGTCCCCACGAATCTGCCTTCTCGCGGTCACCATGTATTTGGTCTTCGCTTCATTGATCTGAAGGCCTATTTGTTGGGCTGTTAATTCCAATGGGAGGAGGACTTCTTTTAGGGATATGATGTTGCGACCTAGAATGCAAATATCGTCAGCGTATGCTAATGCCTTGCACCATAAATACCAATATATAGTTTGCTACTTTAGATGTTCGGCCAACATCAGGTAAGGCAAAAAAATTAAATATTGGGCACTTATCATGATTGAACTTAAGTAATGGCACGAAATATGTAATGTAAAGTTTTTCGAGAGAAAGTTGTGCAAGATTATACTAATGTTATGAAGTAGAGGCCATAAGCATTAAATATTCCCTCACAAAATCAGTGGTCTCACGAATTATTACTAAATACTAAAAAATTGGAAAAGTAAAAGTAATACATTCAGGAGGTCACCCAAAAAACACAAGTATACAAACTGATAGAAGAATCACCAGAACTGCGAAAAAGGATCCATTTTCAAGTGCTAATAAGATTATCCGAAAATTCAAGTTAGAGGTTTAAGAATATACAGTCAGGCGAAGGCTAGACTCTGCGAAGTTATTTTGAAGAAGGCCTGCAAAAAAAGCCATTTATTTTCATCAAACATCGAGACGCCAGAATTGCTCTTGCCAATCGCTATTTGTTTTGGGATGCCAATAAATGGAAAGCAGTTTTATGGTCTGATGAATCTAAGTTTAATTTAAAACGATCGAATGAACAGAACAGAGTGTGTAGGTATGTAAATACGACGTAGGATAGAAAATATACAATAGGAACCGTAAAGCATGGTGGTAGAAAAGGAATCATTGTTTAAGGGTGTTTTTCAGGGCTTCGAGTTGGACCTCTAGGAAGAAAGAAATGTTACCAAGACCGAAAAACCACATCCACATTCACATTTTGACGAAGTTTAAAAAATTGTCTGAATAATATGAAAAATGTTTCGGCTTTTTATAGACAATATATACAAAGGCTTTTTGGGCCTGTCAGAGACTCTATGGACTTACTTGGGGACTACAACCAAAAATGTTCTACTGGTCATTTCTAACAATCATTAGGCCTATGGTCACCTACGCCTCGCTAGTGTGGTGGCCTAAAACCGAACAAAGGACTGCGCAAACTTTATTGAATAAGGTTCAGCGTATAGCCTGCATTGATGTTACGGGCTCAATGAAAACATGTCCAACCACAGCAATGGAGGCACTCCTAGGACTAACTCCATTGCATCTGCATGTTAAAATGGATGCTGCTACTATGGCCCTTAAGATGCAGACGGAGGGTAATATCAAATCAGGCAATATGGTGGCGGTGGGTCATCTGGAAATCCTCAAGGAGTTTCAGACAGACCCTACTATAGGAATGCCTTCCGACTGTACGCCAGCTAAACTGGATTTCTACAAACCATTTTGTGTTAGGTTACCTAACCGGGAGTTGGGGAGTACAGGGGGACCATCCTTTGGGCGAGGACGGCGCATTGAGTAGGGTCCATGCACAAAAGAACTTTTAGGTCGCAGTGCGAGAAGGCTTTTTGGATTTGGCAAATCAGAAAAATAATAATATATTTTGAGTGATTGGCCTCTGTTATTTTTCTAATTTGCTGCATATTTTTTTCTGTTCATTTCGACGGAAAACATTTTTTTTTCATTATTGAATTTAAAACGATTGAAATCGATCGAATAAACATCACATCGACAAATATAGATTTAAAAAAATTGAATCGATTCAGTCGATTTTATGGTGATTTTCCTTAACTTTTTCAATTTTAATTACACAAGCACACAAAAAAAAAATCGTGACCCAGAGGGAAGACCCACTATTCCTACGTATAAAAAATGATTCCAACTGCCCATTTTCTTGTTACCACCCCCTGAGGCTCGAAATTTCCAATTTCCATGCAAAATTGAGATGTATGTACATTTCTATGTTTTTTGGGTAGCTGGAACCGAAAATGACAACGAAAAGTAAATTTGACCCTTCCATCACCCCTAGCACCCCCTTACTACCTCCTGGAGTGTAAATTGCAACCCCTTTTTTTGGGGAGTAAGGCATGCTAGGGGTGACGGAAGGGTCAAATGTACTTTTCGTTGTCATTTTCGATTTCAGCGCCCCAAAAAACATAGAAATGTACAACCATCTCAATTTTGCATGAAAATTGAAATTTCAACCCCTTTCGGGGAGTAAGAAGAGAGCACTACAGAGTGATTGAAGGGTCGAATTTATTTTTTGTTATCATTTTCGGTTTTAGCAAGCCAAAAAACGTAGGAATGCAAAAATGCACATCCATTTCAACTTTGCATGAAAATTGAAATTTCGAACCCGGGGAAGTGCGCGGGGGAGTAGTAACGGGAAAACGGGCAATTTGATATATTTCGTATGGTCATATTCGGTTTCAGCAACCTCGGAAACGTAGGAATTGTGGGGTCTACCCTCTTGTCACGACTTTTTTTTGTGTGCCTGTGTTTTCTGATTCTTTTGTATCGTCTTTTCGGGATCTTTCCTTTTTTTTTTTTTTTTATTCGCTGACTCAATACATTACGCGAAGATTGTGAAAAAATAGGATCGGCGAAAACTCCAAAAATACTGAATGACTTTAATATTTTTGAATTTTATTTACCTGCTATAGAACGCATTTTTGTAAAAAAAAAATGTAAAGCTCCGTTAAAATCCGGTTTTCGAGACATCCCGGGTACTAAATTTGAGACCCCAAATTATTTGATAAGCCAAAATTGAAAGTTTTGATTATAGAGATTTTTGTTACAAATTAGTAAAGTCCTTTTGACACGGTATTTTGACAGAATCTTAGATTTTTAAACTTTTTGCTTACTTTTATCTATTTCCTAACTGATTATCATCCCGAAATTAATCCATTAAGCTAAATATGCGCAAATCTTTCTTTGGTTAAAATTATTGCGATATGTGTTTCATAAATTCATAAATATAATAAATTTTGATGATTTTACTCTATTACAATTTTCCCACGGTCATCGTATTAATTAAATAACACACAAAATTTTTTTACATAAAATGGACATTTTCACACAATAGCTAATGGACATTTGAGCGTATAGAAAGCCGAAAGTACAAATTCCACAAAAGATGGACTGTCCTTACCAAAAAAGGACACTTGGGAACCCTAATTTATATTGATTTTTATTTAAATCAGTTAAATAAATAAAACTATAAAAACCTCAGATATAAGAAATTAAACAAAAATCCATTTTGTAACTCTCAAACCAATTCAAACCTTCATTTTTATAGCAAATTTAATATTGCACGAATTAAATATTTAAATCTGGGTTTCAGAAAAGAAAAGCGTAAGTATTTAAAAAATATTGTATTCAGTATTTCTAATTCTCTTCCTAGCCGGCGCGGCGTCTTAATCACTTTCAAAAAGCTTTCTATTTCATTATTTTCAAGGTTTTCATTTTTATTCTCAATAAAAATCAGGAATGTCAGACGTATCAAATATTTGGGCATCAGCTGTATATTTTATAAATATGTACCTAATCGTGTTGTTCAATATTTCTATTTACAACAGAATATATATATATATATACTTCCTCTTTGTTGGAAATTGTAGTTTTCTATCCCATTTGAAGAACATTATTGCATATTGTTGTTTTTGTAATCCCCGTGTTAATGTTGAATAAATATTTGCTTACAAATGTAGGTCTCAAATCTGCTCTTAACACATCAAAAAAAAATTTTCTAACATAAAATCTTCAGAATATGAACAGCTGCTCCGCTCAAATGTCTCTAACTGACTCTTTTGTAAGAACCAATCATTTTAGTAAATTCCGAGAGGCTTATTTTATTTGTGTTTGCGTGAACATTTTCATTAGGCATGTCCGCATGTACAAAAACCGTTGATTATTGTTTCACGTTTTATATATATTTGTCGACTACATTGTTAAATATGAGCGCAAAGTGTTTTTTGTAAATAGTAACCGAATTTAACTGGGCGAAAGATGGCAACATCCGCTGATTGGAAGATTCGCGTTGAATTCGGACATAAACATATAAATATGATTTTTAGCTCTTTCGATAACGCATACGTTAAGTGAGTTTTATGACCATCGACATATATATAGGGCAACTGGAAACTTTATATTCTTGGCTAGCAATACAGGATAAGAACTTCCTTGATATATCATAAGAAAGTTCAGAGGTCATCGACCCCGAATCAGTCTTGGTATACTTTATTCCATCTGAAATAGAATCCAATATGTCTTTGGGAATGCGTTTGTAATGTAAGACAATCATTGGTGGAATTATAAACCCATCAGCAGAAATTGTAAACATTACGATTACACTTTCCTTATCTTTCTCAGTTTCGTATACATTGTTAGCTTCTTTAGGCGCCAACATTGTTCCACTCTTTGGACACAACTGAAATCAGCTTTAGCGCTGTATTGACAGTTTATTGGACTGTGCTGAACTGAGTACTTTCCCCACATATTTATCACTGTCACAAAGTATCGTCCGAGTTATATTCGCGGTCACATAATTTTGTTGCCTGAACAAGTGATATACTGCTAATGTGTAGTAATTACAAGTGGATAGAAAATCATCGACTAACTGGAACATCGAATACTTGCACAGTACAAGTATAATATCTGATTTTAAATGTCAAGCAGAAAAAACTTGAGCTTAATAGAAAATTGTGTTTATCATACTCGAATCTCTGTATCTAGTATAAATTAATGTTGATTATATATCAATTTGATTAATAATTTTATTCGTATTTATATAAGCTTGACTTCACATATTACTCGTATATCTAGACAGATATCCGATTATCATTATCAGAGACGACATCACTTAATAATCGCACATGCTCAATTATTACAACATTTAAACTAAATTTATTTGAATAAACAATAAATTCACATTGAACAAATTGTTTTGATCTCGCGTGTGCAACACAGAAAATAAATTAATCATAGTTGTATATGTAGATAATTAGAATTAGAATACTTGGTTAATTAGAAAATTTAATAGCCGAGCGAATCCAAATAGTGGTGTGTGTAATTAAATTCTCGAACTTTGTTTGTATGTGTCAGTTCGCATTTGTGACCAAAATCAGCAAACCAGAATGAATATTGCGGTAGCCAATTAGTTATTAAAATTATAATACCGGTAAAATAATTACATAGTTTTCCAGTAAGGTACTAAAATATTATCAGATTCTTTATACAATCGTATATTTGTACACTGATTAGTGGTAGTAATACACTAGTTAGTAGTTACTATACATCAATTTATTTGTGTAACGTGTTATACAATATTTAAATTAACTATGTATACCTTTACAAAAAACTAAAAAAATATTAAAACTACAAAATTAACCTTGGCTTAGTAAACAACAAAATATTATTGTAATTTGGTAATTGCGATGCATATGACATTGATAAATAATGGCTTACGATTGTATGTATATCTATAAATTCAAAAAAAAAAAAAAAAAAAAAAAAAATCAATAAAATAAGAAACTATGTGATTAAAAAAAAACTGTAAATTTAATTATGCATGATAAGCGTATATGTATAGGTTGAACTTCTCATTTTTGTTTTTGTTTACAATCGGAAAGTGAATTTAAAAGGTGTGTGCAAGACACTTGTTGACCTTTTTGTGTTTTATAAATACGAGGGTCATCAACGCCACTTTGGACACTCAGTTATTGTTATAACCGTCTTTGCTCGTCGGAGTAACTGTTTTTATGAAAATGCCCTTCTTTTCATGATGGGTGGAGCGTGGAGGTTTCCAAACTGATGAACTGATTTGGGATATGATGTGAATGATATTCATTTAAAACTTTTGAGACTATATTTAAGAGTATATTAAAATGCAGATCATTGTTCTCTATTGCCGACATGTGGCTAATCCATATATAGTAATTACCGTAAACAATAATTTATAGTATTTAGTCGATTTACTGTCGTATATTAATTAATAATAATTTATTATGTATTATCATTTATAATAATTGTAAAATAGTTGGTTTTAATTAGCCCATAAACGATACGATTGGTATACAGATAAATCGTAAACAGTTTTACCGAGAAACGAGTACGATTTGTTTATTAAATTATCTGTTCCATCTGTTCTTACAATTCAAAGTAAGTGTGATTTTGCTAAAAGGAAAACAAATTGATGAATAAAGCTATCTGTTTGTTCGTCAATTTTTACAACAGATTTTTAGTAAGCCATACAGGTACAACCGAACGACACGACCGCATCCTACTGCAGGTTTAAGCTGAAAGTGTTCAATCGAAAGTAAAAAAAAAAATGTCGATAATACAAATAGGGTCTGGGCTATCTCAGCCGAAAGTTACCAGGCGATATATTTTAGGCTGGCTCTAGGCTCAAGTCTGATATAAAATGAAAAAAATTGTTTAGATTCAACTTATAATGTGTTATCCCTAGATACATATTGATTCTTTTAGTGTGCCTATGCATCTGCTCACGTCCGTTTATCGATGCATTAATTTATTTTCATATATGAACGCAAACAATTATCTTTTCGTACAAGCAAATACTATCAAAAATAGTTTGTTTTCGTGTACGAGCTAACGCTCTAGCATTTTATTTAATAGTATGATGATAATACTATCTATCTATTTTGTATCTGCATAAGTGTATTTTATGTTTCGATTTCACAAAACGCTCGTTTACCAAAACGACGAGTTATTGTAAAATACTATACAAATCATTAATTTATACAAGCATAAATTAGAATGGGCTAGCTAAAACGCTTTTTTTTTAAAAATAATAGTTGTATTAACACTATTGTAAGTACACTATCGTCGAACGATAACCTTGTCTTAATTTATTCACAAAGTTATTCATTGGTATTTTGGTTAGTGCTCAGTAATCAAATTCAGTAAAACTTGTTTCACTGTTATGTTTACCACAAATAAACAGAATTTTAAAAAAACATCGATCTTTGAGATAAATAATACGCATACAAATTTTTCAAAAAGCAGGTGGTATAGCCTGACCCAAATGTTAAAAATTAAAATACAAAAAACTAAAATAGGAAATATGTAGTAGATTGCTTTACAAGTAAAGAAAAATTAGAATTTCCTAGGGTAATTGTTTACTGGATTAAAAATTTCACGAGCATGGTAAACAACTACATTTTTACACGTTGAGCATGATATTTTTCTTGTAGTTGGAAACCAGTTTAGATCAAAGTATGTCAGCCTAACGATGACTTGTTATGTGCAGTCGCAAAAACAAATACAGTAATACCTCGCTTAGCAAGCAGCTCGCATAGCAAGTAAAACAAATTGTAAAGATGTTGCGCAAAACGAGTGACGAGAACAGGGGGGGGGGGACTCGGATTGTGCGCTTGATATACAAATAATAAATGCCATTTGTCAGAAAACATTTAATTTTGTTAGTTCATTAGCTGAAAAATTTGAAAAGGACTTTAATTTTGAGACGATCGTAGTGCCCTACGAGGCTAAAAGAGCGTAGTTAGCAGCGGGAAATATCGCCATCAAAATTGTAGCATAAATGACACAGGTCTCTCGCTTGGTGCGTCAGGTTTAATGAGAACAACCAGAAAAACAGGAAACACTTGATGTCAATCATTGCCAATTGTCAGAACGGTACTAACTTGCAGTAGCATGTTTAAAAATGTTTCCGAATTTTTTTTCCACATTCTTTTATAACGAGTGAATAGGAAAATAAATGTTTAATCAATCATTTAATTGTAACTGCGAATTAGTATCGTTAGTTAATCTGGGGAGCCCTATCGCAGCACTTAAACTGTGAGATAAATGATTCCAGTAAGGGTGAAGGGAAAAAATTCTGTGCCACTCCAACTAACCTAACATAACTCACTAAATTTTTAGGCTTTATAGAATTTATAGGATTTACGGAATTTATTGAATTTATAAAATTTTAAAAAATGAAACATTTTTTAGAAACATTAGAATTTTTTGAATTTAAAGAACTGACAGACTCGAATAATTTATAGAACCCATAGAATCTATAACATTTAAAGGATTTATGAAATTTACAGAATTTATAGGTTTTAAAAACTTATTAGAATTTATAATATTTACAGACTTAAAATTTATAAAATTTATCGAATTTACAGAATTTCTAAGAACTTAAGAATTTATGAGATTTGAATAATGTAAACTTACTGAATTTTAAAACTTTATGCATAGGATTTATAGAATTATTTTAGTTTATAAGATTTAACGAAATTTCTGAATTTATAAAATTTATAGAATTTTTAGAACTGACAATCTTAAAACAATTGTTAGAGCCCATTGAATCTTTAAAATGTATAGTAGATTATGCAACTAGTGCTATTAAAGGGTAATAATGTGAGAGGTTACCAACCAACCGAGGACATTATTACCCATTAGTAACACAAGTGGGATACTTTATTTTATATCTTTCTCGACTATAAACAGCGATATATATACATGGATAGGGGATAGAAGAAAATTTATGGAGAAACCGAAAAAGTATTTAGTGTGTGACAGAGAAAGAAAAAACCTTCGTCCTTGTCTTTAAATCCGAATTTTCGAATACCAAATTCAAATTTATGTGTAGGAGGCGGTAAAGCAAAGTAGCTGTAACCTAGAGACGGAATAAATAAACGTTGCAAATTAAAAGCATGCCAGATACAATAATATAAAAGTAGTAGTAACCATGGTAACATATTTAAAAACCATCTTAAAAATAAAAAATGAAAATTCACTTGAATGTTTGTTTATGCTAGATTTTTGACGTTTTACTCGAATTGTTTTTGTTGTTGTTTATTTTTCAGGGATGTATTTGAAATTTAAAGGAATAAATGGTTATTAATTCTTAAATTAGTGTACGAAAACTGGTAGCGTAATGTTTAACTATTCAAATAATTAATTATTTTTAATATAATTAAACATTATCCAATATTTATTCCATTCAATTTAAAAAAAAAAAATCTGTTTCGAAAAATTTCGAAATGAAATTTATTAAAGTACGGCACTTATTCGGAAATACTTTTTTTGATAAAGAGGAGTATATAAAAGAGTAGTAAGACTATAAAAGTATAAAATAAAATTTGCTCCATTTTTTGTGACGTCAATCAATGTGATGTTTGATCAATCCCCTATCCATGTATATATATCGCTGACAATGGTACTTTATCAATAAACAAACAATTTTAACTTTGACATTTTTCGTACATCTAAGTGACCTTTGCATTTATTGTTGAATTGCCACTATTGTAAATGAATAAATTTTTCATAATTGTGAATGAAAATGGCTGCATCTAACATTGAAATGAACGATCAGGATTATTTAACTAAAATTAATGACCAAGCAGAGTTAAGTCCTTTAAGCTCACTTCCCAAAAAGTTAAGTTAGATAAGTTAAGTTTATAGAGTGGAAGAAAAAACAAAAAATTGACGAAAAATGGATTAGTGAATCGGTCATGTTGGTATACTTTAACAACCCTAAAAGTAAGTATATAATCATTAGAGAATAATTTGGTATTTTGCGAATAATACATTTGCAGCAAAATACAAGGCAAGTGAGTATGGGTAGAATACTCCACATTGAAATGTATTTCTTCCAATTGGTTGTGATTATGCACAACAAAAGGAAGAAATATATTTTTAACTACACCTAAACAAATTGCCAATTTTTTGAAATATGAAAATGTCGACAATTACACGGGCCATAGTTTTCGGCGCACATCTGCAACATTATTGGCACACAGTGGTGCCGATTTACTAACCCTTAAACGCCACGGTAGGTGGCGATCATCTAGTGTAGTGAAATGCTATATTGATGAATCGATATCAAACAAAAGAAAAATTTGTAATGTGATTACAGATCAAATTTAAAAAAAACCCAATGCTTCAAGAGCATCAATCGAATGCAGTACATCTACATCAGGTATTTCAATACCGTTACAATCAAATTCTGCTCCAGTCCCATCAACTTGCTTAACGTTGTCTCAATCAAATAAAACCAACACAATACATTTGGAAGCAGATAATAAAAATAATGCCGAAAAAGTTGGTCGTGGGATGCAATTTAATAATTGCAGTGTAACGATGAACTTCAATTTCAAAGTGTAATTCAAGTCATTAAGCACAGTTTTTAACACTTTTTTTAACATATTTTTAGCAAGTGTACAATATTGTCTGACAGAGTTAGGGAGGATTTATATTATCAGTTCCTACACGTGTCGTGTCAGACATCAACAATTTATACTATCCGTACGTTTCAATTCAGACATTTCCTTCGTATGATTATCGTATACATTCGTATCTTTTGGATACATATGTATGAATAATAGACTGTAGATGTAGAGTAAAGATAACACACAAAAATACAAAAATGTTTTAGTAGCAATCTGCTTGCTCCGCACCTGGCAATAGAATTAGATCCACCTTTTGATTTTAGGTTAGGTTTAGGTGGCGGTCCACTAGAACCAGGCATAGACACAAAAAGGTCCGTAGCCATACCTTTTGATCTTGGTATTTTTTTCAAATTTATCAATCCTCATAATATAATGCCTTGTTTTAATTGGACCAATCAAAAAAATGTTTAAAATTTTAATTCTTAGAAAAATTACTGTTAATTTAGTTTATAACCAAATTATGCACGCAAATTTTTTTGTGCAATATGGAAACAAAACCGTAAATCAATTAAATTTAAAATTATTTTTGGTTTTAATTAAGTTGTAATTTAATCACTTATGTTTTGTGTGTACTTGGTACATTTTTATTGCGCCTTGGTAATATCTCGCAAGTCGTTCAAAAACTGGTTAATAAAATTACCTATAAACTTATCCCGCTCGGTTTTCTTGGCACTCTGCTTCAAATTTTTGGTGAATATGTTCCACTTTAATTTAAACTTCCCCAAGATTAAATCGAAGCCATGCCCTATGCCCTGGCCGAGACCACTAATTATATTCGGAATTTTTGATTAATTTTGTGGCAATAACTCTTCTTATGTATGGGAGCATCATTGTGCTGAATAGCAAATTGAGGGCCGGCTATTTATCTTCATTTAGATATGTCACCTCATTCAATAAACTGAAATTGAACAATTGCTATATGAACAGTTATACGGCATACACACAAACAGGACATATGATCTGTCTTCAAACTATTGCTTTTTTTGTCTTAATTTGATAATATCGTAAATATTTTTATTATGACATAAACATCGAGTATCAATTATTGTGGATACTGCTTCCATTCGTTTCTTTTGCGTAAGAAAAAAAAGGTTATGGGGCTGTGCAACCTATAACTATTTAAGGCCAATGTTTAATTTCGGTTTAATGAATGAGGTAACATTTCTCAATTTGCTGTTCGGCACAATGATGCTCCCATACATAAGAGTCATTGCCACAAAATTATTCAAAAATCTCGAATATAATTAGTGGTTTCGGCCAGGGCATGGTTTCGATTTAATCTTGCGGAGGTTTAAATTAAAGTGAAACATATTTACGATCTGTATAGCAGAGTGCCAAGAAAACCGAGTGGTATAAGTTTCTAGGTAATTTTATCAACCAATTTTTGAATGACTTCCATTAGATGTTACCAAGGCGCAACAAAAACGGACCAAGTACACCCAAAACATATGTGACTAAATTATAACTTAACTAACCAAAAAATAATTTTAAATGTAATTGATTTACCGTTTTGTTTCCATATTGCACAAAAAAATTTGCGTGCACTAATAATTTGGTTAAAAACTAATTTAATTGCCAGATACTGTATGTACTTTTGTGAAATAAAGTTTATATCAATTCATATAATGTATTGTAATAATGAAATATACAATAATTAAATATGAAATAAGGGATTATTGGTATAACAGAAAATGTTTTCACATTTGAAATTGGGCGATTTGTGCATGATAGCTATTTTGCTGGTTGAAGAAAAACATCGAAACCTAAAGCGTCGTCATCGTCGTTTTGCGGTGCACAAAATGCGAAAAAAAAGAAAAACCGAAGATAAATTTTGGACAATATTAATGGACGACGAGCAAAAATTCTACCAGTATTTCAGAATGCTGCAATTCACACACTCGATTTATTTTTCGTTGTCCAATTTAATTAATTAATTAATTTAAGAAACACAACTTATTTTTGGAATAAAAACTTTAAACAAAAATAATGTCTTTAAATTACCGTCAAATAACCATAAAAAAAAATTTAATTTGGAATTGGCGAAAATTATTCTGTAAAAGAATAACGTTCAGATATAAATAAACAGCATCCTTCAAATAAGGACCTTAAGGCCTTACATTTGTTTACGAATACATTATTTTAGTTCTATTGTTGCTACTTCAATTGTCCTAAAATAAAATACTGTTAAAGTAGGGGAATTTTCTTAATTTGATTATCTAACGGACAATTCAATAAAAAAAGTGTTTATTTTTGCTTAATGCTCTAAGTAGTGTTTAAAACCTTTATTATTTATAATAATTCATATTATATTGTTTTATATAATAAACGTTAAATAACAATAATATTTTTTAAAATGAGAGCAACAGAAAAGAACAAATGTTTTATTGCACAGTTCTGCAGATAATACAATCCAGAAGTCAAGAATAAAATTGTACTCTATTTCGTTTTTCAATTATGCTTTTTTCTTGCTATCTCAGCTTGCTCGAATAAAACAACATTCTATTTCTACTTATGTATATACTCATGATTATTTATCACTCAAATTGTTGTTTAGAGATACTTTATCGATTTGAAAGAAAAGAAAAGTATGTACGCAACAAAAAGAGATCGCAATAAAAAAGCGTAATCAAAAAGCGAAATAGAGAACAATTTTATTCTTGAAACATGAGACATAAAATCTATCGAATTCGAATCGAAAGTGATGTTACAACAGCCCACCCCAGGTATAGGTACATATTTTATTTTACAACATTTTTTTTTATTTACATGTTTTAGTTTAATAAACTAAAAATGTCAATAATATATTAATACCATACATGCTATGCTCAATGCTCATCGTATAACCACTGAGGATGCACTAATTCTCTGTATAGAAAATATATGAATTCGAATTCGAATTCGAATTTGTTTAAAAAACAATTTTTATTTGTTTCGCTATTTTTTTGCCTTCAGATATCAGACAAAACCATGATTCAATAAATCCCAGGTTAGCTCGATTTTTCAAAGCACGTGTTTGTGACGTCATGCAATTCCGATAAATATGCTAGTTATTCTTTTTTTATTTTTCGTTTTTTTATTTGTTGTTGTAATTTATACGTAAAAGAATTGGGTGACGTCAAAAAAAAAAAAGATGGCCATTTGTTTACATATTTAGAGCTAACCTGGGTTTTTTATTGAATCATGAGACAAAACATTGTTTTCAACAATATTTGTGTGTATCGGTATCGGTACTGTAGGAAAGGAAAGGAACGGATAATATAAATAATCCTATAGAAAATACATGTAACAATGTTTTTTTTTATCTGACACGATACGTGTAGGAACTGAAAGGAATGGATAATATAAATCCACCTTTCTTGAATCAAGAAAAAATTAATATATGAGAAATAAGATCCTACCATATGATAAATAACTTGAATCTCAGAGATTGGCTCGCATAGTCACTATATAGAATTGAAAGAGGATACTTTAGGCTTTCCAAATCTGTACGTGTTATTCAATAATTTAGGGTTGGGCTCTGATAACAAATTTTCAAATATTACCAAAACGATCGAATATATGGAAAATCATGGTACTAAACTTTGCTAAATAACACAAATCTCAGAGACTCGCTCGCATAGTCACTATATAGAATAGAAAGAGGATATTTTAGGCATTCCAAATCTAGAGTCCAACGCTAAATTATTGAATAACACGTACAGATTTGGAAAGCCTATAGTATCCTCTTTTTATTTTATATAGTGACTATTCGAGCCAATCTCTGAGATTCATGTTTTTTATCATATGGTGGGATCTTGTTTCTCATATATTAATTTTTTCTTGAATTACTCTGTGAAACATTTGTACACTTGCGTAAAATGAGTTAAAAAAAAGTGTTAAAAACTTCACACTGGAGTTAATGGTGGTGTCACCAAAAAACGCCGTTATTGGTATAGCTTTCTCTTCCATAAAGTGCCTATTACAGTTGAGAATGATATAAAAAAAATTATAAAATTTGTGGAGTTTATGTAATTTATAGGGTTCTTTATAAAATTTATAGAGTTTATAAATATATTCACTTGTAATACAACTAGTGCTCAATTATCGATCATTAATTACAGCACGTGTTGTAGAGAAGTAGAGTTAGTAAGAGAATACAACTTTCTCGTCAGCGATTGAATCACAATTCATCCATTTGTGTCATGTTGTATGCAAATTATTTGACAAGCTTTTGTTTGCATGGTTTTTTCTTTGATGTGTGTATAAAAAATTCAATCATAATAAAAAAAAATTGAAGTACAATTGCAAATCTAGAGATAATTGTTTAGCATTTTCATGTTGCTATGGTAAAATTTGTAAAATTATCACGTTGCTATGGTGAAAATCGTAAAACTATCGCGTTGCTATGGGGAAAATCGTAAAACTACCGCTGTAATAACGTGTTGTTGTACGTATTTTGCATGGCAATCTAAATATTATTGCTGTAATAATCGCTTTTTCGTAAAATTTCCCATGGCATATTTTGTGAAAGTTGTATTCTCGAATTTATAATATTTATAGACTTTGTAGAATCTTCAAAAATTTTAAAATTTATATAATTTATCGAATTTACAAAATTTATAAGAAAGAAAAAGATTTGTAGGATTTAAAGCACTTTCTGAATTTTTAAACTTTATTTATATAATTTATATAGAACGAAATTATTGAATTTACAGAATTGTTAAAGTTTATAGGATTTTTCAAAATTTTTGTATTTATTAAACAAATAAAAATTGAATTTGTAGAATTTATAAAACAGACGAACTTGAAACAAATAATAGAATACAAACAATCTACAAAATTTAAAGAATTTGTATTATTGATAAAATTTATAGAATTTATAAATTTTAAAGAATTTGTGGATTTTATAGAATTTATAAAATTCATTAAATTTAAAAATTTATAAAGTATATGAGTATTTCCACAACATTTTTAACTTTTAGATCTTAAAAAAAAAAAAAAAAAAAATCAAGGCACGCCAATAAAAATAATTTTAGTTATTTCTATACACCCCTAAAAGTGTAAAAAAAAATCCATTACTCATTTTTAAGATTAGCTTTTTTAATATACATGTAATAAATTAGAGTCGTCCCTCGACACTCGCGGGGATCCCGTTCCTGAAAATCCAGGTACCAGAAATCAATCTTTGTAATTTTGGTAAGAACATGATCATCAGAGACATTTTATTGCTTAATTTCAAATAACAAATAGATAGTAAAATAAATAGAATTTGAAAAACCAATTATTGGATTGGTTGATCACATTAAATTTATTATTCATTTTCAAATGAAAATACTATTTTACATAACCAAATAAATATTAATAGGACGACATAATGAAAATTTCTATTCCTTTTTATTATTTTGTAAATTTATAAATAACATTCAATTAAAAATTTATTCAAAAAATTGAGTATTGAACTCACATTTTTAAAAATTTCGTCTTTTTTTAATTACTTCTGTATTTTAATTTTATTTGATTTTCTATTGCTGTTCCTTAGGACTACTACATCACTCAATTGCTCCCTACTATTCGTATTTTTATTTGATGTACTTTTTTTGTTGTCGTCAGGATTCCATCCTTCATTGTTCAAAGAATAGTGCTTGCATGGTGAACAATTTAATTACTCAAAACAAGAAAGGTAATTTAGAAGTAACCGTTCTGTTTTTTCTTCAGACCAAATTAGTTGAACAAGTTTATTTAAATGGGGCGCTGATTGTACAGTAGCATTAACTAATTCATCGAATTTTTTATATCTTCTAATTTCACTGGGAACACGTGAATTTTGTTATTGTTAAAATTATTTACAATTTGAACAACATCATTGACAGACATAACGTCTTTCCCGTTTAAAACGGCTTGATTGCAGATCCGTTTTGTTGTGGCCCCAGTAGCATCAGCACTACTTTTCCCATGCCCAGTGGCACTATTCTGGTTTTCCCGGGGAATTGCGAATTGGGAATTGATTTATTGTCAGTGTTTAGTGTATTTTGGTTTTCTTTTTTTCAAAGCATACTGAGCGATTGGTATTTTGTTCATGTGCAGCCAAATTTTTAGGGAAAAATAAACAACAAAATTGCTATGAAATGGAACTATTTTTCCACAGAATTTAGTATACTTTGGAAAAAAGAAAACCAAAATACACTAAAAACTGACAATAAATCAATTCCCAATTCGAAATTCCCCGGGAAAATCAGAATAGTGCCACAGGGGCTGAAAAATTCTAAGGAGCTCTGTGAAGTGCTCATTTTTGGCAATGATATTGGAATAAGTGAAAATTGGTCTTATTTTTGTATTGCGTACTTGGTCCAATGCTTTGAAAATGTAAGGCACTGATATTTGGTACTTTTGATTTAATTAATTCTAAAACTGGACATAAATGAGTCCATACAGCAACAGCGTCGTGCCACAAACACTCAGATACAGTACGCTCAAATCGAACTAACAAAAAAAATCGAAAGACGACTCGAAAAGTTAGAAAACCCTGTGATTCCCGTAACAACAACGACATTGGTAACACCAAGAAATGAACAAGACCTGAAAGACAGGCTACGTGATTGCGTAAGAGAACTGCAGGTATTCGATGGGAATCCTACGCAGTACATCTCATGGGTACATAATGTAGAAATTATACTACGCGACTACAACATTATGCGAGATAAACCGATCTACAGAGCAACGCCGACTCCGCTTTAATATCTTATAATATTTTTGACGAAGAATGGACATCAATAAAGAAATGCCTGTCTCTTTACTATGCAGATAAAAGGGATCTTCGTACGCTAGAATACCAGCTCAGCAACATAACACAAAAAAATAGTGGATGAATTCTATGCTACTGTTAACCACCAATTCTCACTAATAGTCAACCAGATCAAAATGGAGGACTATTCAGCCGAAACAATAAACGTTTTGGTTGACACATACAGGAATAGAGCTTTAGGCATTTTCGTCCGCGGGCTGAATGGAGACTTATCTAAGATGCTTATAATTCAAAAACCAACCACGCTGAATTTTAGAAACTTACCAATACACAAAAGAAATGTCAACAACGTGATAACAGCTCCAGTAAATAAAATTTCATATAACAACTCACCAAATCTGCGAACAAACGATGGTACGATACCAATACAACGGAGAAACATGGCCTACAATATACAACACCAAAATCATCGAATACCATATGTGAACCAAAATCAAAACAATTTACCACCACCAAGACCAAACAATCCGAAGCCACCAACGCCAATGGATATCGACTCATCAATACAAACGAGACAGGTGAATTATATCAACCGTCCAACCAATCAAGATAATCCAATGGCAAAACGAGATTATTCTTACCGTTACGAACCAGTTAGACAATAGAGGATCAACCACATGGAAACACAACTAGAGGAAGACTATTACAAGCAATTGGTCAACGACAATACGGAAGGCGAAATATCCAATGACGACCAGTATACCGAAGATGATTCTGAGGTAAGTTTTATGACGGAAGCCTCTCTAGTGTGCCATACCTAGAGTAAAAGCTAAAAAGTGGCGATATCCTCAAATTCCTGATCGACACAGGAGCAAATAAAAAATTTATAAAACCACAATTAGCCAATAACGCCATCACAACTAAGGTTCAATTTAAAATCAGATCAGCTGGAGGTGACATCGGAATCAGTAAGAAAATTAGCGGACAATTTTTCAAAAGTATTGGCATCAACAATACTATTGAATTCTCCATTCTACCGGGATTAAAATCATTTGACGGCATAATAGCGGACGATACATTAAAGGAACTCGGAGCAATAATTGATAGGAAAAACAACCTTTTAATAATAACAACAGATATTCGAATTCCATTAAGAGAAAAACAGTATGGAAATCCGAGATAGCCATCTTTCATCAGAAACAAAGAAGCAACTCCAAACAATAGTATCAAAATTTAAAAATTTATTCGGACCCGTAAACAACATAGAAACAATCGATACTGGGGTAAGAGCTGAAATCAGAACAACAACGGATGAATCTATATATACCAAATCATATCCCTACCCATACAGTATGAGACAGGAGGTAGAGAAACAAATAAGCCAGCTCTTAAAAGACGGGATAATTAGACCCTCTAAAAGCCCATATAACTCCCCCATTTGGGTTGTCGACAAGACGTTGGACGCCTCACAAACAAAGAAATATAGGATGGTCATAGACTTCAAAAGGCTGAATGCTGTCAGTGTCAGACTCATATCCCATTCCGGATATATCCAGTACATTAGCAAATCTCAGAGAATCTCAATTTTCTACAACCATAGACCTGACATCGGGGTTCCACCAGATAAAAATGAAAGAAGCGGATATACAAAAAACCTCGTTCTCTACAATGAACAGGAAGTACGAGTCTCTACGACTTCTCTTTGGCTTAAAGAACGCCCCAGCCATTTTTCAAAGAATGATTGACGACGTGTTAAAAGAATTCATCGGCGAGATATGTTACGTATACATAGATGATATCATAATCTTTAGAAAAAAAAAACAGAAGAGGAGCACTTATTGAATATACTAATAAGGGTATCAGACCTGATCCAAAAAAAGTTGCAGCCATTAAAAACATCAAGAGGCTCCAAAATCTAAAAGATCTAAAGTCATTTCTTGGATTAGCGTCCTATTACAGGCGTTTTATACACTACTTCGTAAAGATAGCCAAGCCACTGATCAACCTTACAAGAGGACAAGAGGATACAAAAGCAACCCAGTTCAAAAAGGTACAAATCCGCATGGACAAGGAAGAAATCCAAGCATTTTTACATATCAAAGAGCTACTATCTTCCACGGATATATTAATCTTCCCGGACTTCAACAAACCGTTCCTTCTGACAACGGATGCTTCATCATTCGCAATTGGCGCAGTATTATCCCAGGACGATATCGGCAAGGACAGGCCCATCACCTATATCTCTAGATCAGTAAATAAAACAGAAGAGAATTATGCTGCTAATGAAAAGGGGATACTGACGAAGCACCAATCAACGCATTTAGAAATCAACTTATATTCAAAAAAAGGGAAAGAGATTTACGCTCAGGAAGAACCACACCCATCTTACCACAGGCATCACATTGGCCTGCCTGAACTAAGTAAAGAAACCCAAAAAAAAAATCTACGAGAGAAACTAAATCCGAACACAATCAATGGAGTAAAAATACCTGAAGAATATATTCAAATCCTCCAGGAGGCCGTTAAAGAAAATTTCTCGGGTTACAAGATACGATTAACACAAAAAATGGTGACGGATATACGCAACGAAGAAAACCAGTTTGCCATTATAAGTGAAGAACACAAACGAGCACACCGGAATCATGCGGAGAATAAAAAACAAATATTAGAAAAATAATACTTCCCTCGAATGGCTAGGCTAATAAAGAAACATACACAAACTTGAGACACCTGTAACATCAACAAATATGATAGACACCCTAGTCGTGTGGAAACCCAAGAGACACCCATTCCGACGTATCCGACAGAGATACTCCACATCGATATACTGGAATATGCGGAACCAATGATGATGGTTAAAAAGGTTCTACAATTCAATACATCATATTTATACCTAAGCCGAATAAGCAGAACTACAACCATGTCATCATAAAATCAACAATTAATCAAAATAAACAAATACACACGGAGTTCAATGAACTTTTGCTAAATCAAAACGAGTTATTTGGAATCACCCAGAGATGCAACCTCTTTCGAGTTATCACCATATGCGAAATGAGTAAACTGAAAGAACTAAGTAAAGACCATTGTATCAGTCAAATTATGAAGGGATTAAATGCCAGTGATTACCAGTTCAATAAGAATCAAATCATCGAACGACAATACAATCTTCGTAAGCAACTTTAAAGGAGACATCGTTTATAGTAATAAAAGTAAACATTTAGAAGGAAATTTTTTAATTCAATATCATAATGAAACAATAAAAATCGGCGAATCAGCTTTAACGAACAGGGAAGTAAGGACATCCAAAGTATTGCCACCGGTAATAAAAGCAAACATAACGGAAAAAATCGTCAAAATTGACCCAGGATACTTACATAACTTGTATATAAATAACGTTGAACAACTTCAAGAACTTTTCAACGAACGTAAAGAAGCTGTTCTCATTGATTTCAGCATCATAACCATTGTCATCTGCTTAGTCGTCATTTTTCTCGCCAACAAAGCTAGAGTGAGACGTCAAAGAAGAATGCTTTTTATCAACAAGCCATTCTATCAAGACAAAATTTCCAGCGATCAGCCAGGAATTCAACCCAGGAAATTGAGTTTCTGACCCACGAGACGCGGATCTTTGAGGAGGGAGAAGTTAACACCACCATTAATGTCGAGTTAACACAACGTGCTTTATGAGACACGCGCAAACTTGTCAAATCAACACAACGTGTGTTGTGTCCGGTTGAAAGATGATTTATTGTTATAACATTCTGTTTGAGTAATTTTCCATACATTTTATGCAACTTCAACTATTTTTATTGTATAAAATAATAAAATATTTTTGTAGTATTTACTTTTCCCACTATAACGAAGTTATATTGGGTAAGTATTGTAATCGCGAAAAAAATTTTGTTCCAGATTTTCACATTTCTCGACGAATTAGGTTACCAGGACCCCGAAACACCGATCAGAAAAATGTCGTGTCTGTCCTTCCGTCCGTCCTTCCAGTCGCACATTTTTATTGTTTTTGTTTTGCCACCCATTCTCACAAATATTGATGGTTTTGGTCGAAATTTTGTATAATAAAAGATTTTAGTAATAAGCAGTTTTTGTTAATTTTTAGGTCCATTCGAGTATAGAATAGAGGGGGTTGCAGTGGAAGAGAAAACAGCCAAACAGATTATCTCAAAAACGAGACCGACGATTTTTTTGTTATGTTGGTGATAAATTTGACAATTCATCATCGACTTGTTCACAAAATTTGAAGTTGATTGAAGCATTGCGTTGGGGTCATTTTAACAAAAAGGAGTAATATAAATTTATTTATCTGTTTACCGAGGTAATGTCAAACTTTTCGAAGAAATATTATTCTACAGTTAATACACCTTGCAAAATCGAACAGTTGTTCCCTAGGTGTCTTTAAGATAAAATGAATAGATTACCGTGTAATATGGAATTTAACTTTCTAAATTTACCTAAAATACTTTGCTGGTAGCAAATAATATCGTCCACATTTAAAAATAATAATATCTAGTGAGCTTTTAAATATAGCAATGATATTCCCGTTTCTACCGTTTCTATGACATTAACATTTCTGTGACGTTTTATTGACATTTTAATGATTGAAATTTCAACGAGATGTTGATCGATACATTATTTGTGAATTGCTTTAATAAAATCGCCTTTAAAGGTATTATTTCTGAATAATAAATTCTCTTGGTATTCAAAGTCGTACATAAATCCTAATAGCAAATTACTATGGGAGGCTTTAAAATAACATCACGCCACTAGAGTGAAGAATTATATCGGCCAATTTCACGTTGCGCAGATAATATACAAACCGCACAAATTTTCAGAAAATACATTTTTGAACATTTTGGATACTCTCTGAATGGAGTAAATTAAATTCTTAAGGACTTTCAACTGTATACTAGATGTGTGTAACTGGCTCTAATTGTTAAAGGTCGAAGATGAAAAATGACAAATACGACTTTGATTGCTGCTCAACACGTGTCAGTTCTAAATAATTTATCATTATTTGTGGATCTGTGATTTGGCGGTATGAGAGTAGAAGATTTAAATTGTCGTGATGAATTGTGATATTGGGGAAGAGGTCTCCAAATTTAAGAAAAGCCGTGCCATATTGTACCAGCCCAAAATAACGCCTGCCAAAAATAACGAAAAATGTTTGTAAAATATAAGTGGTTGGTTTGGTGGTCTTTAACGGATGCTTTATGGGAAAAGTGTCGTCCGCAGAGTCGGATAGACCCAATTTTTTTAGTTTTAAGTTGGATTTTGAGAAATAAAGTTATTTTTTTAAACAAACTAGTACAAAACTCGTTAACTTCCATTATTACATGTAATTATTTCACTTTTTCTTCGACGAACTCTCAAATTAAATTAACACCCTTTTTCCTTTTTTTTAAGGTGCGTTCCATGCGACCGGTTGACAATTCAAATATAATTCATTACTCCTTTCTAAACAACTTATTTTATACAATATTCGTGAAACTGGCTTTGGGCTATGATTTTTATCTAAATGCATCTTTGTATAATTAATAAAAATACAAATAAATTAAAAAATTTTAATTGGTGTCAAGATTATTTTTTTATTAGCATACATGGTGTTGAAGCAACTACTGCCAGAATACTACAACATAAAACATTAATTAGAATTAATTACAAAATTATGTATATTGAATTACTTATCTTTGAAATTTGAATTTTGTTTTTGTAAATCATCATGTATGATCCCGTAATTTTATGAATATGAATTCTTGAAATAATTATAATTTAGCATTAATTTATATTTAGATTTATTGTTGAAATATTTCTTACATGTTTGTATTGTTTACTAAATTCACGTCAAATATTTGACAAACTTTAAATTAAAAACCTTACAAATGTTTAAATGATATTTCGTAGCTCAATTTGAAATAGGGGTGCGTTCATTACATATTATAGATTAACCATAATATTGGCCACCTATCATAAATAATATTAAGCTAAGCCATTGTAAAAAAAAAATAAAAAAATAAAAATTGTTGCTCTCTTACTTATCAACCATCAAAGGATAAACATCATAGAAAATATATTCGAAATAAATATTGTGTAACAAGCACCATTTTGTACAACCAATTTATTACAACGAAGTGTACCTAACTTTTCTAATTGGAAATAAATTACAAGCCATCACCAAGTTATTGCACCTTCTATTTTGTACCGGGTTTATTTTGATTGTGGAACCCGAAACCTTGGTACAAAACATTGGTCCTTCGATCCAGATATTATCCAAGAATCAAAAAGATAAAGAAACCGAGTGGCGCCATTACTAACACGCATCGCATGGAGAATAAAAAACCGCAAGTATAACAATTCATTATTAAATTAAAGAAAATTAATAAAAATATTAACGAAAATAAAAATAAAAGCGTATTTATTTAAAAACAAATTAATTTGGAAAATAAACCGGTTAATAAAGATTAATTATAACGAAACTTGCGATTATTCATTACGTCGGTTAGAAATAGTGAAAGTGAAAAGCAAATTTTATTTAAATACAAATAAAAATGTCCGACATCGCCGGCTTGAAGAAGAGGCGAGCCTATATGAAAGGAAGCATGACCAAACTGTTGAATTATATCACCGCTATAAGCACTACTACCAATATCGAAGAAATTAAAGTGCGATTGAGCAACGTTGAGCGTCATAGAAATGAATATATTGAACTGGAGAATAAAATAGTTGCCCTTGACGATAAAGAGGAAATCGATGCGGAGTTTGAGGATAACTATTATAGAGCAGTCGCAGGACTAAATATGGCTTTGAGAAAAAAAATAGAGCCAACCATCTCTCTGAACGACACTATTATCGACACTTCCATGGCGGGAGCGCACGCCGATGTAAAATTACCGAAGATCAGTATTCCATGTTTCACGGGCGACTATACAGAGTGGCAGTCATTCTACGACCTCTTTTGTTCAACCATTCATGATAATCATAGGCTAACACCGTCACAGAAGCTACAATATTTGAAAGGGACATTGAAAGGCGAAGCGGCTGGACTGTTAAAGCATTTCAGTATCACTGATGCTAATTATATAGAAGCATTGAAGAAGTTAAGAGACCGATACGATAGAAAAAAACATACAATTTATATGTTGGAAAAAATATAGGAAAAAATCAGTGTAATAAATTAGCAGTTCAGTCGCTATAGCCTGATGAGATGTACTGAAAGATGATTTATTTTTCACATGCTCGCAGATCGAAACTGAATTGCAAACTCTTAACAATTTCAACTCTTCTTATAAAAATCAATTTGGAATATACCAAAATAATTTAAAGTTTGATCATAGTAACCGCATGTATGCGTTAAATACAATAACATTGAAATTGTTAAAAGTTTAGAAAGGGGAATGTAAAAATTCGCTAATACTACAAGAGCACGGTTGATTCCTATATATAGGAAAAAATCAGTGTAATAAATTAGCAGTTCAGTCGCTATAGCCTGATGAGATGTACTGAAAGATGATTTATTTTTCACATGCTCGCAGATCGAAACTGAATTGCAAACTCTTAACAATTTCTCCTCTTCTTATAAAAATCAATTTGGAATATACCAAAATAATTTAAAGTTTGATCATAGTAACCGCATGTATGCGTTAAATACAATAACATTGAAATTGTTAAAAGTTTAGAAAGGGGAATGTAAAAATTCGCTAATACTACAAGTGCACGGTTGATTCCTATATATAGGAAAAAATCAGTGTAATAAATTAGCAGTTCAGTCGCTATAGCCTGATGAGATGTACTGAAAGATGATTTATTTTTCACATGCTCGCAGATCGAAACTGAATTGCAAACTCTTAACAATTTCTCCTCTTCTTATAAAAATCAATTTGGAATATACCAAAATAATTTAAAGTTTGATCATAGTAACCGCATGTATGCGTTAAATACAATAACATTGAAATTGTTAAAAGTTTAGAAAGGGGAATGTAAAAATTCGCTAATACTACAAGTGCACGGTTGATTCCTATATATAGGAAAAAATCAGTGTAATAAATTAGCAGTTCAGTCGCTATAGCCTGATGAGATGTACTGAAAGATGATTTATTTTTCACATGCTCGCAGATCGAAACTGAATTGCAAACTCTTAACAATTTCTCCTCTTCTTATAAAAATCAATTTGGAATATACCAAAATAATTTAAAGTTTGATCATAGTAACCGCATGTATGCGTTAAATACAATAACATTGAAATTGTTAAAAGTTTAGAAAGGGGAATGTAAAAATTCGCTAATACTACAAGTGCACGGTTGATTCCTATATATAGGAAAAAATCAGTGTAATAAATTAGCAGTTCAGTCGCTATAGCCTGATGAGATGTACTGAAAGATGATTTATTTTTCACATGCTCGCAGATCGAAACTGAATTGCAAACTCTTAACAATTTCTCCTCTTCTTATAAAAATCAATTTGGAATATACCAAAATAATTTAAAGTTTGATCATAGTAACCGCATGTATGCGTTAAATACAATAACATTGAAATTGTTAAAAGTTTAGAAAGGGGAATGTAAAAATTCGCTAATACTACAAGTGCACGGTTGATTCCTATATATAGGAAAAAATCAGTGTAATAAATTAGCAGTTCAGTCGCTATAGCCTGATGAGATGTACTGAAAGATGATTTATTTTTCACATGCTCGCAGATCGAAACTGAATTGCAAACTCTTAACAATTTCTCCTCTTCTTATAAAAATCAATTTGGAATATACCAAAATAATTTAAAGTTTGATCATAGTAACCGCATGTATGCGTTAAATACAATAACATTGAAATTGTTAAAAGTTTAGAAAGGGGAATGTAAAAATTCGCTAATACTACAAGTGCACGGTTGATTCCTATATATAGGAAAAAATCAGTGTAATAAATTAGCAGTTCAGTCGCTATAGCCTGATGAGATGTACTGAAAGATGATTTATTTTTCACATGCTCGCAGATCGAAACTGAATTGCAAACTCTTAACAATTTCTCCTCTTCTTATAAAAATCAATTTGGAATATACCAAAATAATTTAAAGTTTGATCATAGTAACCGCATGTATGCGTTAAATACAATAACATTGAAATTGTTAAAAGTTTAGAAAGGGGAATGTAAAAATTCGCTAATACTACAAGTGCACGGTTGATTCCTATATATAGGAAAAAATCAGTGTAATAAATTAGCAGTTCAGTCGCTATAGCCTGATGAGATGTACTGAAAGATGATTTATTTTTCACATGCTCGCAGATCGAAACTGAATTGCAAACTCTTAACAATTTCTCCTCTTCTTATAAAAATCAATTTGGAATATACCAAAATAATTTAAAGTTTGATCATAGTAACCGCATGTATGCGTTAAATACAATAACATTGAAATTGTTAAAAGTTTAGAAAGGGGAATGTAAAAATTCGCTAATACTACAAGTGCACGGTTGATTCCTATATATAGGAAAAAATCAGTGTAATAAATTAGCAGTTCAGTCGCTATAGCCTGATGAGATGTACTGAAAGATGATTTATTTTTCACATGCTCGCAGATCGAAACTGAATTGCAAACTCTTAACAATTTCTCCTCTTCTTACAATTTATATGTTCATTAAAAACTTCATGTCTCAACCATCGGTAACAACACCATCTAGCACAAATGTTCGGCGACTCCTAGATACTTCTGATGAGGTAATCCGTGGTTTGAAAGCCCTTGGAGAAGGAGCAGAATCAAGGGATCACTGGTTGATACATGTCATGGTGAACAAACTAGATGATGAGACTAATAACCTATGGGCGCAATATTCCGCAGAATTCGACCTACCATCACTCAAACAGTTCTTTGAGTTTTTAGCGAGAAGAATTGATGCACTTGAATCAGCAAAGGGTACAAGCAAACGTTCAAATCCACAACCAAATCAGCATAAAATTAACATCAGAAGTAATGTAGCTTCAAGTGCACAACCATGTTCAATATGTGCAAAAGAAAACCACAAGCTGTTTGAGTGCCCAAAGTTTATTGAAATGCCATTATTCGATAGAAAAACTTTGCTAAAGAGCGAAAATCGATGCTTCAATTGTTTAAACGACAACCATTCGGTGTATACTTGCAAGTCTAGATTCAGGTGCAGACATTGTAATAGGAAGCACCACAGTTTATTACATGAAAACATCACAACAATTACACAATCGGACTCTATAGAAAGTAATATTCAACCAAACGAAAAAGATGCAGACAAATGTTACACCTCCACCATTCAACTAGGCTGCTCTTTATTACCTACAGCATTAGTAAATGTAAGTGATAAATTTAATCAGAAACAATTGTGCCGAGTGTTGCTAGATTCCGGTTCTCAGAGCTCATTGATTTCAGAGAGATGCGCGCAGAGGCTGCAGTTAAGAAGAACGAAAGCGAGTATTGCCATATCTGGCATAGGAGCGTCAACAAATGGTTTTACGAAAGGATTGGTGTCATTAGTATTAACACCATAGAACAAAGAAGAACCTCATATACAAATTGAAGCATTCGTATTTCCAAAGCTGACAGCAAAACAATCGTCAATTTCTCAATTAATCGACGTCAATTATTATAAGCAGTTTGATTTGGCAGATCCACGTTTTTATATTGGAGCAGACATCGATATAATAATTGGAGCTGATACTTTCTTTCAGTTACTCTCTGAGGGAAAATTAATCACAAAAGAGAAATTGCACATGCAGAAAACATTGTTGGGATGGGTGGTTGCAGGACAAGCCAGAGAAATGAATTCACACCAATCAGCCACCGTTACCTTTAGTTATCCAGAAGAAAGTACAGACAATTTATTACGTAAATTCTGGGAAATAGAGGAAGTTGCCACATCGAATTACAATCTGTCTGAAGAAGAACGGTTCTGTGAGAGACATTTCCTAGAAACCAAAAGGATAGATGATAGTGGACGATTTGAAGTTCGGCTTCCATTTAAGTTACCACCATCGAACATAGGAAGCTCATTTCGCACAGCGATTCAAAGGTTGCATTCCATTGAAAAAAAGTTTGTAAGAAATCCGGAATTCGCATCGATGTACAAGAAGTTCATGTTAGAGTACATTCAGCTGGGGCACATGAAACTAATAAACGAGAATCACGCAAGATTCAACGGGTACTACTTACCGCATCATGGTGTCATAAAGAGTTCGAGTAGTACAACTAAGTTACGAGTGGTTTTTGACGGTTCAGCCAAAACCAATACCGGATACTCGCTAAACGATTGCCTTGCAGTAGGGCCGATAGTTCAGTCAACGTTGTACAACATATTGTCTCGTTTCAGGTTGTTTAAAGTGGTATTTACAGCTGATGTGGAGAAAATGTTTCGGCAAGTTCGTGTGGCAAAAGATGACACAAAATATCAACGCATATTATGGCGAGACACACCTGATAAGCCTTATTGTACGTATGAGCTTCAGACAATAACATATGGTACGGTAAGCGCGACCTACCTAGCAACACGAGCACTTAATGAAAGCACAGAAAGATTTAAGGAAGCTTCTTCAGACGCTGTAAATCATATAAGGAACAGCATGTACGTGGATGACCTGATGGCAGGGGCCGATACAATAGAAGATGCAATAAAACTAAAAGATGAAATAAATTCAATTCTCTCTAATTCCGGGTTTCACCTCAGAAAGTGGCTAACGAACGAAAGAAATGTACTAACGAACGTCGCTCGAACCAGTAACCCAACAGATATCTTAGAAATAGAAGAATCGAATTCCACCAAAGTCTTAGGGTTATATTGAAATCCAATTAAAGACTGCTTCCAATTCATAGTCAATTTGAACGATCAGCCCATTTTAACTAAAAGGGGAATCTTATCGGAGGCTAGTCGTTTGTTTGATCCATTGGGATGGCTTGCTCCGATAACTATACAAATAAAAATATTTTTTCAATCACTGTGGGTTAAAAACTTGAAGTGGGATGATCAACTACCGCATGATTTAGCAACCGAATGGCTAAGAATTCGAAATAATCTACCCAAAATTAATCAAATCGAGTTGGAAAGACATATTGAAACAAATACTAAAAGTAAGTTAATTTTGTACGGATTCTCAGACGCTTCTAAATATGCCTATTCAGCAGTAGTTTATGGAAAAATAACGAAACCGAACGGCGATTCTGTTATTAAGTTGTTATCCTCAAAGACAAAAGTGGCACCACTTAAACAGATATCAATTCCACGCTTGGAATTGTGTGGCGCATTGCTCGTAAGCAAACTACTTGTAGCAGTAAAACAAGCCCTAAACATTAATGTAGCGGAAATTACTTTCGTTGGCAACAGAACTGGAGAAATTCTCACGGCCATGAATAGATCTCAATGGAGACATGTCGATTCGCAAGACAACCCTGCTGACTGTGCATCAAGAGGAATCGAACCAAAAAAATTGCAGAAATTATCTCTGTGGTGGAACGGTCCAGATTGGCTAGTGAACCCAGAAAACTGGCCAGTAAATACTGCGAGTAAATCAAATACTATAGAAGAAATGCGCAGCCAATCAATGCCGTCTCAAATACAACAAACCAATGTATTAGATAAATTGATTGAGCAAACTTCCAGTTTTAGCAAGATAATTCGAATCTTGGCCTATTCATTTCGATTCATCAATCTTAGTCGAAAACAAATACCTAAACAATCCATTATACCATATCTTCAAAGTTCAGAACTGCAGAAATCTCAGTGTCTTATCTTCAAATATGTACAACATAAGCACTTCGAATTGGAAATTACGTTGATCTCAGCGAACAAAGACCTACCGAGTTCAAGCAAGTTGAAATTTCTAAAACCATACCTCGATGAGTCAGGCATTTTACGAGTCGGTGGCAGAATAACAAATACATCCGTCACTTACGATATAAAACACCCATTAATATTGCCATCGAAAGACACGCTAACTGAAAATATCGTAAGAGAACATCACCTAAAGTATCTACATGCTGGGCAAACACTGATGATGGCTACTTTACGTCACAAATATTGGATATTAGGATGTAGAAATTTAATTCGCAAAGTTGTCCACAGCTGCGTGAAATGTACCAAATATAGAGCAAAGGAACAAACTCAAATTATGGGTGATCTTCCGAAGCCGAGAGTGGAATTAGTCAGGCCATTTTATAAAGTTGGAGTAGATTACGCCGGTCCATTTCAGACACATTTTGTTAAGGGAAGAGGGCAGAAAACTTATAAAAGCTATATATGTATCTTTATATGTCTAGCCACCAAAGCTGCACACATAGAGCTAGTTTCTGACCTTACAACAGATGCATACATTGCTGCACTTCGAAGCCCGAAGAGGAATATGCACCGAGATCCACAGCGATAATGGGACCAATTTCATTGGGGCTCGTAATCATTTATATGAGTTTTTCAAGTTCTTACGACAAAATGTTAATATCTTCTCTGATTTTTTATTGACAGACCGAATAACCTTCAAATTTATACCACCAAACTCACCACATTTTGGCGGACTGTGGGAAGCTGCGGTCAAAAGTGTTAAATACCATCTTAGAAGAGTAACCGACGGTCACATATACTTACCGTAGAAGAAATGTCAACATTGCTAGCCGAGATTGAAGCCATGATCAATTCCAGGCCAATTTGTGTATTATCAAATGATGATATAGACTATTTGACGCCAGCTCATTTTTTAATTGGTCGGCCTACCACACAACTTCCTACCGAGAATTTGAAAGACGCAAAAATTTCAAAACTATCCCGATGGCAAATAATAAAGAAGATGAACCAACATATCTGGAATAGGTGGCATCTAGAGTATCTGACGAGTTTACAACACCGAAGCAAATGGCACCAAAAACAAAACAATATCAAAATTGGAGACGTCGGTGTTATAAAAGAAAACAATTTACCCCCATCGAAGTGGTTATTGGGTAAAGTGATTGAGCTGCATCCAGGAACAGACGGCTTTGTTCGAGTTGTAACACTCAAAACACAAAACGGGAATTTAAAACGTCCAATACATAAACTTTGTCAATTACCATTAAATTGAATCAACCGATTCAAGCCGGCCGGGATGTTGAAGCAACTACTGCCAGAATACTACAACATAAAACATTAATTAGAATTAATTACAAAATTATGTATATTGAATTACTTATCTTTGAAATTTGAATTTTGTTTTTGTAAATCATCATGTATGATCCCGTAATTTTATGAATATGAATTCTTGAAATAATTATAATTTAGCATTAATTTATATTTAGATTTATTGTTGAAATATTTCTTACATGTTTGTATTGTTTACTAAATTCACGTCAAATATTTGACAAACTTTAAATTAAAAACCTTACAAATGTTTAAATGATATTTCGTAGCTCAATTTGAAATAGGGGTGCGTTCATTACATATTATAGATTAACCATAATATTGGCCACCTATCATAAATAATATTAAGCTAAGCCATTTTAAAAAAAAAATAAAAAAATAAAAATTGTTGCTCTCTTACTTATCAACCATCAAAGGATAAACATCATAGAAAATATATTCGAAATAAATATTGTGTAACAAGCACCATTTTGTATAACCAATTTATTACAACGAAGTGTACCTACCTTTTCTAATTGGAAATAAATTACAAGCCATCACCAAGTTATTGCACCTTCTATTTTGTATCGGGTTTATTTTGATTGTGGAACCCGAAACCTTGGTACAAAACACATGGGATGGGCCCGCAAAAGGCTCGAAACTTTTCAATCTGTTTTTGTTTCTTTGGTGTTTTCCGTTTCATGCTGCTTTATAAAAATTACAAACGCTCGTGGAATATTTTGAATTGATTAAATCATTAATTACTAATTAATAATTAAGTAGGTAATTGAGAACAATACGATATAAAACTTCAATAAAAATTATTTTCAAAGTCGAGGTCCGTATTACGTGTTTAAAAAATACTGGACGTATTTTTTTAAATGTCGCGCAAATTTCTTGAATTCACACAAATTCATTGTTGAAAACTAAATTTCAAACATTATTCTGTTTATGAGGAATTCACATGCATATGTCTATTTATATTTATAATAAATCAACGTAATATATTTACATTTCACGGTTTATTACACCATTAAGGTTTCGGAGTATAGCAATATATGGAATTCCTAACATGCTTCCAGCTATGACATGTCAATGTCGTATCAATTAAATACGAAAACAAATAAAACTGAATATTTCATTTGCTTTTGATAGTAAGTTGGCCGGTGGTTTTCTTTACGCGGCTTGATGTTACGTTCAAGGTTTTTAAAAAGTTATTTGTTGTTCAAGGAAAACAATAATACGTTTTTATTATTTGTCTTACAAACAATTACATTATTCATTTACAGCATACATAACTGCTTAACTCTTTACTAACCTATACGTAAAAATGTTAATCAAAACTACCCAACACATTCATCATCGGTGAATAGGTAATACAACAAATCATCAACTTAGCAATTTCCGTTCGTATATTAACTTATGTATGTAAGTGTGCCGCAGATAATCGCATTTTTGACCGTTAAATAGTGTTGAATTGATAACAGGTATTTTTATTTTATTTTATTTTATTATACCCCATAAAAATGAAGATTTTTATGGTAATGCTTGCCTGATAAAAATTAATTTCTGTGAACACTTTGTGGCTATCGCGTTTTACTTAAAGTATAATCGACGACGACATTGATTATTATATAAATTAAAATACCAATTTGGATTAATTTATTTTTTAAATTAGAGCCAAACACTTTGATAAGACTAATTATATGGTTAAACGATCGATAAAATTCCGGCCATACACTTGTGTTTTCGACTGGAATAAACTTGAATTTTGTCAATTGTCATTGTTGAGCTTTAATTAACTCGTGCTTGTGCATACATGATTTATGGTATTTTTGTAAAGAAAAGACACACAATTGTATTGGTGATTCATAAGATCTTGGTGATATATAGGGTTCATAAAACGATTGTTAGTAAATAGTAGTGGTAAACAGCAACACAAGGCATGTTTTAGTATTCATGTCTGGTCTATCTAGTTCGTGATACTAATTTTGCGAATTATTTAGTTACTGTATAATCAAATGTTGTCTAATTTTTTAATTAAAGAATGTAGATCTAAACGTTTTCTACTTTTAACAAAGAAATTCCACTCGAAAAATTCTCCAATTGGAGAATTTATCTAGAATAAGAGTAAAACAATATGGAAGAAGATTGGATCTTCTTTATTTAATTAAAAAACTTGACGATATTTGATTTTAAAGTAACTAAATTTGAAAAACTGGAATCGCGAACTACAGCAAACAAGAATACTAAAACGATAATAATAAATAAAATTATAAAGAAGAAATACTGAGAATTAAGAAAACAGGTTAGAAGAGATCTTATCTTTAACAGGAATGCCCTTCACAGTAAACTACATCGAATATTGTAGTTTTTTCAGTTTGTCTTCGCTATACCAGAATTTCTGATAAACTACTTAATCTAAAATACTAAAAAAGGTTAAATGATCTCGGTGGTATTTTCTAGTTTTTTTCTTTTTTTACTTTTTATTTGGTAGGTTTTTCAAGTTTTCAAGGTGTCCAAATTTATGAAAATACATGACATCGTACCTACAGGAATGTACCCTTCTGAACAGATAGATGTTAATATCGATTCCTAAATGCGGATATTTGGAAAATACCGACCCATAACCAACCATCGATGCCATTGATACATCGATGTTCACCAAAACTTGTTTGAATTAGCTGTCTTTACTTATTTTACACTGCAAGTTTTGAGAAAGTTCGCAAAATATTTACCATAGTATCGTTTAAGATGGCATTGTAGGTTGGTTTTAAAACATTAGTTATGTAATGTCAATAACCACATCAGAACCGCATCCATCAACAGTGTATAGTAGTTGCATTCCAATTTCATAAAAGTCATAATTAGCATTAAATCAATACAAAATTGCATCATAATTAACATTAAATTGTAACTTAATAAATAAAAATGCATAATTAATCAGTTCGGTTTTGTTCTTCAATTAACAAACAAATAAAATTTTGTCAAACTAATTTAAATATTTTGTTTAATTCTGTTTTTTTACTGGAAACGTTCACCGCAAATCCTACAAAATATTGTTAAAGGGTCACGCTATCACTTAACTGGCGCAGTTGAAAACGTAAAATAATAATTTACAAGTGAAAATCAGTTTTAAATTTAAATAAGTGAAAATTAGTTTAAAAGCATAAGACAATAAAGTTATAAAAGTGAAAATCCAAATCAAAAATAAAGTGTAAAACTCGTTATGGGTGTCAAACAATCGATGACGAGGATTTTCAGCAGGAAGCCTCGGACAATTGAATGAAATTAATAATTACCAATCATCTAACCTACCCTTTATTATTTTAAATCTAAATAACAATCAACTAAAATTCTTAGTCGATACGGGAGCTAATAAGTCATATATTAACCCCGATATGTCAAACAGTCTCAAATTATACCAACTAGCATCGAAGTAAAAAGCATATTTAAGACCACTATACGATAACTCAAAAAACAATCCAAAAATTTAAAGAATTCCAAAAGTCAATAGAATTGTATCTATTCAGATTTCACAGAATGTTTGACGGTTTGTTAGGTTACGAAACATTAATTGACCTAGCAGCAAACATCAATCTTAATGAGCAAATATTACAAACCCCTAATGTTAATATATCATTAAATAACAAAGTAACATCGTGTATAAAACCGTTTTACATTGAACCATTAACTAAAATATTAGTAAAGCTTCCAATTAGTTTAAAACGAGGTGAATTTTATATTACACCAATAACACTTCAACACGGTGTCCAAATTCAAGAAGGTATCTATAGGACAATAGAACAATTCGCAGCACTAGTAGAAGTAATTAATTTCTCAAATAATCTAAAGGAAATCTTTTTATTCCAACCCTTACATGTCGAACCATTTAGTTCACATGAAATTAACTTTCAAAGTCCTGTCAACATCGAATCTGAAAACATGAATATTAAAGAATTTATAAACACGGAACATATGAATAGGGAAGAACAACAACAAATTTTAAAATTATGTTCAAGCTTCGCCGATATTTTTTACAAAGACAGTGACAAACTAACCTTTTCTAACAATGTCAAACATGAAATAAACTTAAATAACGATAAACCGGTGTACATAAAACAGTACAGATACCCGGAAAATCAAAAATTCGAAATTAAAAATGAGATAGCAAAACTCTTGAATCAAGGGATCATTAGGCCTTCATTTAGTCCTTGGTCGAGTCCAATATGGATGGTACCGAAAAAACCCGATTCACAAGGCAATAAAAAATGGCGTTTAGTTATCGACTATCGGCAACTAAACAAACAAACTATAGACGATAAATACCCATTGCCAAATATAAATAATATTTTAGATAAATTAGGTAAATCTATTTACTACACCACAATAGATTTAGCCGCAGGGTTCCACTAAATTGAAATTAAATCATCAGACATAAGTAAAACAGGATTTTCAATTGAAGGAGGTCATTATAAATTCGTGCGAATGCCTTTTGGCTTAAAATGCACCCAGTACCTTTCAACGGGTAATGGATAACATTCTAGGCGAGCTTCAGGGAAATCACGTACTATGTTATATGGACGACATTATAGTATTTAGTACTAGTCTCCAAGAACATAATGATCTGAAAACAGTATTCCAAAAGCTTCAACAAGCAAACCTTAAAATCCAAATAAACAAAACTCATTTTTTACAAAAAGAAATTGGATTTCTTGGACATATGTATTATATCACAAAACGGTGTGAAACCAAATCCATCAAAAATAGAGGCTATCACTAATTTTAAACTTCCAAAAACTCAAAAGGTAATTAAGAGTTTCTTAGGTTTAATAGGGTATTACCGCAAGTTTATTAAAGACTTTGCGAAAATAACTAAACCACTAACAAATATGTTAAGAAAATATAACAAAGTTATTCTCAATGAAGAATACAAAACTTGTTTCGAAATTTGCAAAAATCTGTTAACATCGGAGCCTATACTCCAATATCCGGATTTTAGCAAACCTTTTATTTTAACTACTGATGCTAGTAATGTAGCATTAGGAGCAATATTGTTTCAGGGTCCAATAGGATCCGATCTTCCAATCTGCTATGCATCTAGAACATTATCTAAAACTGAATGCAATTATATAACCATTGGCAATGACGGTTTATCAGAGCCAAACGAGTTATCAAAAAAAATCTCGGAAACAGATTCAATTTTAAATGAGTTCAAAACTCAAGTCGTTTCGGAAGTCGACACCAATTACGACAAAATTAAAGAAACCTTCTTTATAAAGCATTTAAAGAAAAAGCGTTTTATTTTACGAAAAAATAGATTTAGTGAAGAAGATATTATAGAAATATTTTCTAAATATTTAAACACAAAGTATTTCGCAGCAATCATGTGCAGCGATGACGTATTCCAAATAATCCAAAAAGTCTTTACTGAGAAGTTTAGTGAATCAGGATTAAAAGTTGTGAGAACAACAAAAATACGAGAAGACATAGGTCATTCAACTAAACAAGCCGAAGTTATAATAAATTGTCATAATAAAAACCATTGAGGTATAAACGAGAACTATGCTAAACTAAAACGAACATATTATTTTCCTAACATGAGAGAACTAATAACTAATTATGTTAAATAGTGTGAAACGTGTAATTTAAATAAATACGAACGGAATCCAGTAAAAGTTAAATATAAATTAACACCAACACCAAATTCTCCAATGGATATAATTCATTGTGATATATTTTCGTTGCGAAGTAAAAATTTCTTAACCATATTGGATAAATTCTCAAAATTCGCTCTTGCTTATGAAATAGCTAGTCGCAAGTCAGAAGTAATAATTTCAAAATTTAAAAAATATTTTTCCCAGCACGATATCCCAAAACAAATTGTTATGGATAACGCAGCCGAATTTAAATCAGAATTATTTAGGAATTCCATATCTATATATGATATCGACCTTCATTTTACCACAGCTAAATCGAGCACAGGTAATAGCCCTGTAGAAAGATTTCATTCCACAATAACGGAAATAGCAAGAATCATGTTTTCACAAAATAAGAAGACATCAATCTCCGAACTTATGGATGAAACAATGTTAGTATACAATAACCCCATACATACTACCACAAACCTCACATCATTTGAACTTTACAAAGGACATCTAGGGCATATAGATTCAATCCCACAAAATTCAGACTCACAACCAGCTGAAATCTTGAAAAATATTAGGGAAAGTTACAAGGTAGTTCAAAAGATCGTAAGCGTATTAATAACTTGAATAGAAATAGAGACGATCCTAAAACTTTCGAACCGGGACAAACTATTTTTGAGCTTAATTCAACTAGGGATAAATTAGCACCCAAATACGTTAAACATGAAACCATACAAGATAACAATACGAACGTTGTCACTAACAAACGAACTGTTCACAAACAGCGTATTAAAAAATAGCAATTTTCAGGTTAATACCAGCGTCCATCCAACAATCCATCGAAATATTCAATATCGATGGTAACAAGGGTATCCTAGGACTAGATTTGGGACAAGCTAGAATAATCACGAATTACGTGAAATTAATTCATATTATTGAATTAGATGATTTACAGATCAGCTTAAATTCAATAAAAGGTAACATCAACATGATCGAAGAAATCATGCTTAATAAAAATCTCTCTACATTTAGAGTAGAAATAGTTAAAAATAGATATAAAGATTTAGAGAATAGTTTAAAAAATATTTACCCAGCCGTTTAAACGAAAAGAGGATTATTTAATGGTTTAGGGACATTAATAAAAGGAATTTCAGGAAACGTAGATCATAACGATTATCTGCAAATACAAAATGCAATAACTAAACTAGAAAATGGTAATTACGCAGTAAACTCAATTTATAATAATCAAATTAAAATTAATGAATTAATGACCAGTAGATTCGACAAATTAACTAACCATATTAACGATATAACGTCTAGAATCGAAGCAGAACTAGAAATCGATAGAAAATCCACAGTAATCAATTGGCAATACGCATTAATTCATGAATACTTCTATAAAATTGACAATAGCTTGAATATATTAAAAAACCAAATAGACAATGTACACGAAATCTTAACATTCGCGAAAATTCATATAATTTCACGGCATAAGATGAATTGACATCATGAACACTTATTAAATATAACGTGAACATTGCTTCTAATGAAGAAATCTACGAGCTGCTCGAATTGAAAGCATATTATAATGGAACGAATATAATTATGGAGATCCAAATACCACAATTTTACAATGATACATTAACATATTACCATATAAAACCAATTCCCATCAATAACACTGAATTAATTCCGATATCAACAAACTCAATAATCCTACATCGTAAAGTTTACATGATGTTGTTCAAACCTTGTTCAATCATCGAGAATGTATATTATTGTCAGAAAGAGCAAATACAAAGTTTTCAAAATACCTGTATACCAAATATTCTTTTACATCAAAATGCAAACTGTAACAAAATACCATATGATGAAACAGATGATATCGATTACCTGGAAGACGAATTTCTTTACGTATATCATCCAATAAAGGAACTGATTTCTACTCAACTTGCAACCAGCTAAACGCAACCATCAAAGGAAAAAAATTGTTACACTTCAAAAATTGCTCAATAACCATCAATACTGTGCAGTACAATAACGCATACAAAATCACATTCACTAAAGTATTCGTTATACAACCGTTTGATAATGTCAACTTAACAACAAACATGGAGTACACTATAAATCTACTCCGCTTAGCAAATCAAACTACGAAAAATTTGGAATCTATTGACTCACTATTAATACACCAAAAACAATATAAAACTAATGATTTTATAATTTCAGGATCAACATTAATCATATTATCCTGTATAGTCCTAGCAATATTTTATATTTATAGTAAATATAAACAAAATAGCAGAGTCATCAAGCAAAACATGCAGATCAATATCAATAAATGTGACGTCGAGGACGACGCCAATCTCGGTCGGGAGGAGTTATGTAATGTCAATAACCACATCAGAACCGCATCCATCAACAGTGTATAGTAGTTGCATTCCAATTTCATAATTTCATAAAAAGCATAATTAGCATTTAAATACAAAATTGCATCATAATTAACATTAAATTGTAGCTTAAGGGGAGATTCTCATGAAACTCGATTCGAAAATTCGATTTTTTTTTATTTCATTTTTTAATAGCCTATTATGTGTAGAATATACAGGGTGTTCGGCACATGGACCGACACAATTTTTTGGAGGATTGGGTGGGTCATTAGCTAGTTTTCACCCATACGACCCTACGTCCTAAGTGACACGGTAACTGAGATATGAATTTTTTTCGTGTTTTATTTAAATTACCTGAAATCTCGCCTTTAAATCGCCATATTTCGTTTGTTTGTGATTGTAATAGCACGAAATAACTTTTATTGTATTCTGCAATGTATTTTTAGTCTAAATAAATCATTTTTTGGTACAAATGGCTTCAAGAAAATACATTATATGAGCTTCGAAAGTCTTGAAAATGTGTAAATGTATTAAAAATTTCAACTTCTAAATTCAATATAACAAAAACTAAACATTATTTTGAATATAGGTTTATTTTAAAAAGTTGTCTAGTTTATACCCTTTCCAACGGTATGCTACATGTTGGAGGAATTATTTATAGTATGGTCAAAATAAGAGATAGAAGTTGTCAGGGTCAAGAAAATTATTTTTATCTTTATTATGTTTTTATTAAATATGAGTTATAATATTTGTTCGAATTGTTCTCCTCTACTCCGTATGCATGCACGACACATTTTCCTTATTTCAAATGTTGTTGTGCGAAGTCGCATTTCTCTTTTCATTATTTCAAATGCAGCTGTAATTCGCTCCATTAAAATTTCTCGTAAGTGCACCTCTGTTGCATAAACTAATTCCTTTGCACGTCCCCAGACGTAAAAATCGAGGGGTATCAGGTCAGAGGACTATGCGGGCCAAGAAATAGGCCCCAATCTACCAATCCATGAGTTCGGAAAAGAATTGTCCAAGTACTCACGTACCTTCGATGATAGTGTGCCGGACAGCCATCATTTTGAAAGGCGATCGCCACACCTTCTTCCAAAACTGATAATAAAAGTTCGGGTAAATCGTTTTGCTAAAGTTAGGAACCGTAGGAACCTATTTATTACATTTATTCTTTTGTTTTATTTAAATCTTATTTTTGTTAAATATTTTGTTACTCTTGTTTAGTCTGCTTTAAACTGTTATCAGAATTGTTTTTGTTGCGTTTGTCTTCGCTGTTGTGGATACAATGCCTAATTTTAGTGACGAAGAGACCTGACACCCCTCGATTTTTACGTCTGGGAACGTGCAAAGGAATTGGTTTATGCAACAGAGGTGCCCTCACGAGAAATTTTAATGGAGCGAATTATAGCTGCATTTTAAATAATGAAAAGAGAAATGCGACTTCGTACAACAACATTTGAAATAAGGAAAATGTGTCGTGTATGCATACGGAGTAGATGAGAACAATTCGAACAAATATTATAACTCATATTTAATAAAAACATAATAAAGATAAAAATAATTTTCTTGACCCTGACAACTTCTATCTCTTATTTTGACCATACTATAAATAATTCCTCCAACATGTAGCATACCGTTGGAAAGGGTATAAACTAGACAACTTTTTAAAATAAACCTATATTCAAAATAATGTTTATTTTTTGTTATATTGAATTTAGAAGTTGAAATTTCTCATACATTTACACATTTTCAAGACTTTCGAAGCTCATATAATTTATTTTCTTGAAGTCATTTGTACCAAAAAATGATTTATTTAGACTAAAAATACATTGCAGAATACAATAAAAGTTATTTCGTGCTATTACAATCACAAACAAACGAAATATGGCGATTTAAAGGCGAGATTTCAGGTAATTTAAATAAAACACGAAAAAAATTCATATCTCAGTTACCGTGTCACTTAGGACGTAGGGTCGTATGTGTGAAAACTAGCTAATGACCCACCCAATCCCCCAAAAAATTGTGTCGGTCCATGTGCCGAACACCCTGTATTCCCCAAACCGTTTGATAGAAATAAATTTCATAGAAAAGTTATGGCATAATAATTCGACCCACTTTTCTACTTTTCAACTAAAAAAAATCGTTAGCAAAATCTTTAAATGCATTTCCTGAAAACCGATGTTTTTTATATCTATCTCCACGATAACTCAAAAACTACTCAATGGATCACAATTTTTTTGTTTTTATTTTGAAGTTCATTTAATTTATTGGAGGATAAACCTAAATGCAGATAATATTTGACGTTTTTTATATTTTTATAGCACCTTAAAGAGCGAAAAAGACGCGAAAGTACCGAAAAATTGCACGTCCGCCATTTTTTTAATTTTCGACTTTTTTTTTTTATTGTTGGTACAACCTCCAGCAAATATTATATATTTTATAAAAATTTTTGGTTTTTTGATTTTCGATAGTTTTCACAAGTGGTACAGTGGAGACCGATAAGTCACCTTTTTTTGAGACGGTCACGTGACAATACGTATAAGCAATTCCCATGACGCTATTATTCAAAATTTTTTTATTTTTTTTATACTTTGAAACTCAATAAATAAGTCTCGAAAATCATTAAGTTTTTTATTTACTTCTTTCTATGAAAAAAAAACGAGAAAATCACTTAATTTTTTAGTCGCTTGATGAGAACCTCCCCTTAATAAATAAAAATGCATAATTAATCAGTTCGGTTTTGTTCTTCAATTAACAAACAAACAAAGTTTTGCCAAACTAATTTAAATATTTTGTTTAATTCTGTTTTTTTACTGGAAACGCTCACCGCAAAACCTACAAAATATTGTTAAAGGGTCACGCTACCACTTAACTCATTATCAAAAGTGATAAGATTATTAAAATTTTATCAGTTTAATTTTAGCACTGTAGCAAGAGAACGCCTTATCTGATCAGAAAAATTCTGGTATCAATTTGTGCGTAAAGGATCAGTGGCAGATAATTTACTGTAAATTAAAATAATTAATTTTCACATAAATTTTAATTAACATTTGGATCTACAAAAGATAGGAGCAGATGGGTCATTCTTCCGGAGCCAGTACGTACCGCCATATGTCAGTGTCAACATTTGATATACGATTGTAAGTTCTAAAGGAGCTATGATGACCACCAAGAGGAGATATATGAAAATCGTTGATTATTTGCTGCTCATCCGTTATATATTTTGTATTTAAATTTGAGTCATGGAACATGAGAGAAGAAGTGCTTGCTTCAGGAAGATCATAAAATATATTTGATCGGATTCATATCGTCCAAGTTTATGTTTATGATTTTGTTACTATCGTTGCTTTTATGTGCTTGTGATCGCGTTACTACGTTACATTCCTTATTTTCGTTACTATCTGATATACTATAGTTTTGATTCTGCTTAGACAATCTGATTTCTTATTTTGAGATCCTGGTTTGTGTACTATAACATAATCAAATTCGTTTAACCGAATTTTCCAGCGCATCGACCGTGATGAAGGATTTTGCTAATTGCAGAGCCATATTAATGGTTTATGATCCGTTCTTATCTCACAAATCTTTCCATATAGAGATAATGCCTAAAGTGATTTACTGACCAAACTATGGCGAGCAGTTCTTTTTCAATTGTAGCATAGTTACTTTCCGTTTTGTTAAGAATACGGCTAGCATAAGCTGTAGATCGACTGACTCAACCGTTTAAGAAAGAACTGAATCAATGGCGAAATCACTAGCAGCGTATGTCAAAATAAAATGTTTATTAAAATCTGACGGATTAATATAGCTCATTTTTAGCTTACCAAAGGCATGTTGACAAAGACAGGACTAATCGAATGGTTTGCTTTTCTTTAGAAGATTGGTAAGAAGTTTGGCTTCACCAGAAAAATTTGGAATAAATCGTCGATAATAACTGACGAAACCCAGGAAAGATTTTATTTCGGTTTGACTTTTAGGGATCGGAAATTTGTCTACTGCTATAATTTTATTTTCGTCTGGACGGACTCGGATTTTTTTTTTTATGCTTATGGTTTCGGAATCGAGATAAAACGTTCTAAATGTTCTACCAAAGTAAACGCAAAAATTATAACATCATCAAGATAAACTAAACATTTTAAATTATTAAGACCACAAAGAACGGTATTTATCATCCGTTGGAGGGTCGCAGGTGTCCCTTTAAGACCGAATGGCATGCGTATAAATTGGTAATGTCATTCGCCAGTGGTAAAGGCAATTTCAACACGATCTGCTTCATGGAGGTTTATCTGGTGATATTCCGCTATATAGATCTAAAGAACTAAATTATTGAGCATTTCCCAGTTTACGGAGCGCCCCGAAATCTTGCATTACAAAATCATGCATTTTTTAAAAATCATGCAAATCAAAATCTTGCCAACCCAAAATCTTGCAGTTACACAATCATTCAAGTACAAAATCTTGCAAGTATAAAATCTTGCAAATACAAAATCTTGCAAATACAATATCTTGCATTTAAAAAATTTTGCAGTTTTAGTATCTGTACCTGTCTTTAGTATCTAACATAATATTTATTGCGTATTCATAAAAGTTCAATATATGTAATTAAAAAAACTCAAGCAAAATTCTATTGTATAATTATCATTATACAGTAGAATTTTGTCAATGCGATTTGTTATCTTGCATAACAATTTCCCGTACATTTATAGAATCGCGCGCGCGATTCTATAAATGTACGGGAAATTGTTATGCAAGATTTTGTAATGCAAGATTTTGTAATGCAAGACTTTGTAATGCAAGATTTTGTAATGCAAGATTTTGTAATGCAAGATTGTGTAATGCAAGATTTTGAAATGCAAGATTTTGTACTTGCAAGATTTTGTAATGCAACATTTTGTAATGCAAGATTAAGGGGCTAACCCCCCAGTTTATCTAGGATATCTGAAATGTTTGGAAGGGGAAATACATTGTCTATAGTAACTTCATTTAATTTGCGATAATCTACAACAATTCGCCATTTCTTTTCATCCGTCGTAGATTTTTTTGGAAAATTTCATGGACTAAAGCTGTCCTCTATTATTTGATTATCCAATATTTTATTCACTTGACGGTGAATTTCAAATTTTGTCGAATGAAGTTCTCGATATTGGACGTTTATTAATGGGGGAAATGTTTGGTAATGTTTCTTTTTTGTGAGTAATAATGTCAGTGTATGACTGTGGTAATGATAAACATCAAAATGATGTAACCGCTCAACATTAAGTTTAAAGTTAGCTAACGTTTGTATATCTTCGGAGATATGTAACAGAGATATCTGTATCACATTATTTTTGACCTAATATAATGTACAACTGGGTATAAATACTGAAGAAATTATTTCTTGAAAAAATGTCAAAAATTCAGTATTATCAGGGGAATTTACCTTAATTGTTGATATCTTTTCGGTTCTAGGTGGGAATAAGTTAACATCTTTACTTTCTAGTTTGAAATTCGATATCAAATTTAATGACACAGTGTCGTCCGGAACAGGAATATTTAACACATGTCTTAGAAAATCAATGTTACACTTATAATGGTTAAAGAAGTTTTGACCAATAATTCCAGAGTATGATATGGGGAAAAGAGTCTTCTACTATTTGGAAAACGTAATAAATTTTTCTAGAACCAGGAAGTATTATTTTGAAAACACATTCGGCAAATGTTTCTAAAAGTTCCGATGAACGTGTCGTGTTTTAAAAGATTTTTTCTGATTATACATACATCGCCACCTGTATATATTTACAAAGAAAGGAATATTTTTGAATTTACTCACATCAATATTTAAGAATTAGTATTTATACACTCATTATTTGAAAGGGGTGTTTGATAAGGTGACGATATCATTGAAGATGGGATCATTTATACAAGAATTAATGTTTTGAGTACACTCTACTTTTCTTGGACTCTTGAAGGAGTGTCCCGATTTGACTTCAAGTGTCGATCTTCGTTTCCCGATAATGATATTATATTTTTGTTGTAAAGATGATTGTTTTTTATGGGCATCGCTTCGTTTTTTAAGAAAACAGTCCAGGATGTGATAACCAACTTGCATATGTTCGAACATCTTCACCTCTTTTCTGCCGTCAAGTAGCTATTTCCATTTGTAAATAACCGATTGTTCGCGTTTTGGTGAATTCAGAAGTAAGAATATCCTCTAACTCTTTCCATGACTGTATTTTGCTATATATTTGATTATGTCGTAGGCTTTACTATCCAATTTACACTTCACTGGTTCTAAAAATTGAGGTTTCTCTGCTTCTTTTAAAGACTTATGAATTAACTCTGAATAAGAAATAAATTTGTGCAAATCTCGGGGATTATCAGAAAAATTTCGGACTAATCTCAAGACGAATTTCGGATCCAATAATGCCATTTTATCAAAATCATTAACTGATAGTTTATGGGCAAACATTTGTCTTACAACTTTATTCGCCGCCACTCTGAGCTCATTTCACGCACCCCAGAACAAACATCCATGCAGCGCGTGAAAGACTTTTGTAAATCAAATGTCGAGAAGCTTCTTCAAAACTATGGACATTTGATGGATGAACATCACTTCGAAGCAATGAATATCCACAACATGGATGAAAGCGGCTTTTCAATGGTCCCGACAAAAATTGGCAAGGTGATTGCCATGAAGGGTATGCAACGTGTCAGAAATCTTGAAGCCGCTGAAAGGGGAACGATGGTGACAATGGCCTTAACCAAAATGGAATGCGCTGCTGGCAACAGTCTACCACCATTATTTCTTTTCCCGAAAAAGCAAAATGCAGACCAGCCTTTTCGACAACGTTTCTGACTGCCGGTTATGTTAATAATTCTAGCTGGATGTACCAGCAAGAGTTTGTGCGCTATATGCCTATTACAAGTCACAGCCAGCATGACAAAAAAATAGTGCCAACAAGGTAGGACTTTCGCTCATTCAACCTTAAATTCTTGATCTGAAATTTTTAATTCTCATCTCGTTGTTTTAGGTAATGGAGATTCGTCATATTGCTGGCCTTGTCTGCAAGACTCTTGATCTGGCATTGACACCCAAAGTCATTAAATCCGGCTTCAGAGCATCCCTAATTCATCCATACAACCCAGACAACTTCTCTGACGTTGATTTTATTCAAGCGGTCGAGCGGAATGTGAAAGCAGCTGGCTCCGAGGATCGAATTGATGAAGAGGAGCAGTATCGAGTCATTATTCTTGGGACAGATGTTGCACATGAGAGGAAGTGGTCACCGCACCACAAACTTCCGCATCTAGAACGTCTTGAATGAGCCGCTTATCAGTCTTGGAAGAAATTGGTCCCTTGCAAGCAGCTCCACCAAAAGAGCCTTCAAATCGTGGTCGTAAACCGAAGCAAAGCATCGTAATTACTTCTCGAGGAAGCGTTGCTGCTTTAAAGGAGAAAGCCGCTAAGCGAGCAGCCGTCTCCCCAAGAAGAAGAGTAGAAAAAATTAGGCAACTGCACCTAAACAGTCAGCCAAACGCTCTAAAACAGAACTCTTCGCCTCCGATTTCTGCATCATCTGTTTGAAGCTCTTGCCATTGAAGTTGACCGCTGCAAATTCCAGCAAGTACAACACGTGCATTTGAAGTGTGCTGATATGCATTCCAGCTATTTCACATGCAAACATTGTGTTTCTGACTTGGAAGATAAGGAAGACGATAAATAATTTTTAGAAAAGCCTTTTTTTGTTATGTTTGCCACTGAATGCCTCTAAAATTAATAAGCCTCGAAATTCTTTCGAATTAGGTGGGTTTTCCTTTAACCATTTTCAACTATTACCATTTTCAGCGAATTTTCGAAGGGTGCCCAGAACCGGTAACGATTTTTTTTGCCAAAAAAGATGACTTCACAAAATTGGTCGTAAAATTTTTCTAGTTGACGGAATCAGTGTAGTTACTTTATCAAACAGTTTGCTAAGGCCTCTAGCTTACCATTGATATACATAATATCTTTGCATAATATGGACTCAAAGGAAAATTATGCGTCAAAACAAAACTGTGCCCACAACATGAGACTCTCCCCTAACTCATGTCACACAGGCAATCGTCCTCAGTCTCTTGCCGAACTGAAAGCAAGGAGTTCGACAAGAAGAAAGCGAACTTTCGACAGAAAGCGCTCAAAACCAAGCCAAAATGCTAGAAGTGGCCATTTACCGGACATAATTTTTTAAACCTAAGCAAAACGAATTCGCATCAACGTTATTCGACAAACATTCATTTAATTGCAGCCCACCCTACAAATATATTTTTATGGTGGTTTCAAATTTAAATAATTACATAATTTATATTTAATTTTCCGCATTTATCCTTTTTAAGATATTTGCAAAAATTATCGGATTGAATTACTGCAGTGCAGTTGATATTTACATAATTTATAAAGTTAAAGCTATTCACCGATTCAGGCAATTACAGAGGTGCAGTTGAATATCAATTTATCGAATTTCATTCTGCCGAACTTCGTCTATTGAAGGATTTCAATAAACTGAATTTCGCCAATCTATCGAATTTCAATTTATCGAAATTCAGTCCATCGAAATACTAAACTATCGAATTCAAGCCTGTCGAATTTCAGTCTACCTGAGGATTTCAATCTAATTCCATAGTTTACAGTATTCCAATCTAAGATTGGATATCAATCCGCTGAACTTTGTACTATCGAAGGACGTCGATTTAAGAATCGAATTCCAAGCTGTTCTGCCGGATTTCAATTTCATTCTACGGAATTTACCCATCTATCGAATTTTTGTCTGTCATATTTCAGTCTATCGAAGTATTTCAAACTATCGAATATCCCTATCGGAAAATTTCAATCGGTTGAATTTCAATAACAAACTACAATCTGTCAAATTAATCGAATTTCAATCTATCGATTTGATCTGCCGAGTTTCAGCAAAGCGAATTTCTATCTATCAAATGAGTATATGGAAACCATAATGTCGAATTCAATCTATGAAATTTTAAACTAAGGAATTTTTCAATCTTTCGAATTAAATCTACCGAATTTTGATTTGTCGACTTTCAGTCTAACGGATTTTAAAAATCCGTTAATATATTGAATTTAAATTCATCGGATTTTAAACTTTCGGATTCATCAATTTATTATTCGGGTTTAGGATTGTTTGACTGATTGCGAAATAGTCTAAAACAAAATATTTACGTTACGTTTTGACCGCGATACCAAAGTCTCTTTTTATCTTATCGAAATTTCTATTCATCAAATTTGATTCTGGCTACAATCTATTGAAATATTGATGTTTAGAATTACAAACTGTGAAGTTTCCGGCTATCAAAGCCGAATTTCAATCGAATTTCAATTTGTCGTATTTTATTCTATCGAATTCACCAACCTAGGTACCGCTAGGAAAGACGTTTGGGGTTTCGGGTTGTTTAACTGAATGAAAAATGGCGAAAAACAATATATAGAATGTATACCTTTTGCCATTTTTAAACGAAAGTTCCATTTTGTTTGCCGTAATGGCCAATAGAAACACGAACAAAATCATAAATTCTGGAAAATGCAGATTTTAGTTTTAAACTATTTGGGTTGGGTTCTCAAACTTAAAATCAAAAACTCAAAATCCCCCAAAAAAACATCCCGAAAGAAAAAAATTCAGGAACAAATTCGGAGAGTTAAAATCTAAAAACGCAATTATTGTCAAGAAATGCTTTTCCAGATTTTCTCATTTCTCGGCGAACCAGGTTACCAGAACTTCAAAACATCGATTTAAAATGTAATGCCCGTTATTTTGTTCTTCCAGTAATACATTTTTAGTTTTACTTCCATTCTCAGTCTGTTAGTATCAAAGTATCGAATTTCACCAATCTACGAATTTCGATCTAGCATAGTCTAATCTATCGAAATATCAAATTTTCGAAATCCAGTCTGTTGAATTTCAATCTATCAAATTACAGTCTAATCTATCGAATTACAATTCATCGGATTTGCAACTTCCGAATTCATCAATTTATTATATTACTCGGGTTTTGGGTCGTTTGACTGATTGCGGAATGTTCGAATACAAAATATCACCTGCACGTTTGACCGCGTTACGCATGTTTCTATTCCTACACAAATCGTAAATTATAAAATTTCAATAAATCGAATTTGAATTACCAAATTTCAGTATATCGAAGGACTTCAAACATTGGATTTCACTAATCTATAGAATTTCATTCAATCTTCGAAATTTAAATGCATCGCATTACTATTTACCAATATATCGAATTTCAATCTGTGGAATTCCAATCCATCGAAAATTCTATCTTCGTAAGCACAACCTCTCAAATTTCAGGCTACCGAGGCGAAGGATTTCAATTAACCGATTTCCAACTATTGAAATTTCAATGTATCGAATTTCAATCTACAGAATTTCAATTCATAGAATTTGAATCTATTGAATTCATGAATTTATCGAAATTTATTTTCAAACTATCGGGTCTGTTACTTGGGGTCGTTTGTCTGAATCAGAAATGGTTGAAAACAAAATATCAGCTGTGCTTTCGACATTTTTAAACAGAAGTTTCTTTTTTTTGCTACAATGGCCATTAAAAATACGAACAAAATCGTAAATTCTAGAAAACGCAGATTTCATTTTTAAAATATTTAAGGTAGCGAATTATCTAGAACAAAAAAAAACAAAAGCATAAAATCCAGAAATGCAATTGTCTAAGTTCAAGGTAAATATGAAATATCTGTAAAATTCGATTTTTGGTTGAGAGATCTTAATACGAGTATTTATGATCCTGGAAATCGCTTCAACCTTCAACCTTGCAGACAATACATAATGTAGATCAAACGGATGGTATCGCTTCTTCTGATAGATGCACCACAAAATTTGTCAAGTTGTGAACGAAAACGAAATATTTTTTTCTGTTTTTGTATTTTCGGCTAAATGTACCGGTCCAGTTCTATTCTGTGCTGGGTTTCAATCTGTGGGATTTCAATCTATCGAGTTCAATCTATTGAAATAACAAACATTTTTATTTGTTTATTTATGATTAAAATTGTCAGAGTTACGATTTTTTCAATTTCTGTGTTTTACAATTTTTTACTATCTCTTATGAATAGACGAATGTGCGCTGATTAATATATTTTACAAATACTTCATAAATTTTTAAATCACGTACAGAAATAAAAAACTTATAAACAATTAAAAAAAACAATAGTATGTATAGTAAAAATACTAAATTATTTCTAATTTTAGACGAATACGAGTAGCTTATCGAAACCACAAAAGGAGATAAAATAATTTAGAACACAAAAGAATTCTTTTTTTAAAAAAAATGTACGCATAAAAATTAAATTAAGGAATACATAGCTACCTATTTATGTAAAAGCAGTCGTTTTTGATCACTTAATGATCATCAAGTTCCAGTTGCTAGGAAACTTGGTGATAATCACTAGGTGATCGGAAACAATAATAAAATTGATTTTTACATGAAGATTTTTTTAAAAAGAGAAAACTTTTGTGTTTTAAATTATTTTATCCAATTTTGATACATAATAGCCCGATAACTAGACTGATTTCAAATAAAGAAAATGTAAAATAACTCATTGTTATTGTATAACCCACGCTGCTAGGGGCAACGTGAGCTATATTTAGTATAACAAAATGTTGAGTAGTCATTGGAAAATTATTCGTAGATTTTGTAATTTACGTCAAAGAAATACGTCACATAAATTTTAAGAACGGTCACTATGATAAAATGTATTTCAAAATTCAATGCTACAGTGTGGAAACACAAAATGGAACTGTTTCTTATTAATTTACGATTATTTACATTTATTTCAACAAAATTGGATAAAACGTTGTATGCCACTCGTGAGCAAAGAGATATTATCCACTCGGGATAATATCCCACTCGGCTATCGCCTCGTGGGTCAAACTTATCCCTCATGGATAATATCTCGTTTTGCTCACTAGTACCATAAATAACTATTATTTTTATTTTTCCCTTTCAAGTGAGTAAGGATTGGTATCACGAAAAAAATATGTTCCAGATTTTTACATTTCACGACGAATCAGGTTACCAGAAATCCAAAACATCGATTAAAAAATGTCACGTTCGTCCTTCCGTCCTCCTCTCTTCCATCCTTCCAGTTATACATTTTATTTGGGTTGGCTACATAATCTCGGTTTTCAAAATCTCGATATTAAAATCTCGGTTTTAAAATCCCGGATTTCAAAATCTCGGTTTTCAAAATCTCGGTTTTCAAAATCTCGGTTTTCAAAATCTCGATTTTCAAAATCTCGGTTCTCAAAAGCTCGGTTTTGAAAAATAAATTTTTATTAATTCGGGCGGCCCGAATTAATAAAAATTTATTTTTCAAAACCGAGCTTTTGAGATCCGGTTTGCGATTATGCATCTTTCGTGTTGCGAGCGAATGAGTATATGTGTAAGCTTATGTGTAAGTGTATGCGTATGTGTGTGTGTACTGTGTATCTGTATGTGTGTGTGTGTGTGTGTGTGTGTGTGTGTGTGTATATGTGTGTGTGCGTATGTGTGTGTGCATGTGTGTGTGTCTGTACTTCTCGGAACACCTTCGAGTTTACAGCTCCTTGCTGAGGCTGAGTGTTGGCTGATGGACGGCACGTTTTGAGATGATCCCATCGTTTATGCGCCAGCTTTTCACTATTCATGGAAAAATTGAGCATGAGATCGTCCCGCTACTTGTTTGTATTATGAGTTCAAAAAGTCAAGTGTGGAATATACATTTAAATACTTTAACCCTCTAATGCATATATGATTTAACAAAAATAAAAAACAAAAAACATTTTTATTTATTACCACCAAACTTAATTGACTAAAAATATTAAAAACCATTCAAAAACCGTTATTAGCAAAATATTTAAAGATAAAATAAAAACCAAGATTTAAAAAAAACAAGATTTTTTTCCGCAAAACCAAGATTTTTAAAATCAGAATTTTTAAAACGAGATTTAAAATACCGAGATTTTGAAAACCGAGATTTTGAAAACCGAGATTTTGTAAACCGAGATTTGTAAATTAATGATTTTTGAAAAACCGAGATTTTGTAGAACCGAGATTTTTAAAACCGATATTTCCAGACGCTCCCATTTTATTTACTCCCATTCCTACACATATTGAGAATTTTGGTCAACATTTTGCACAAAAATAGCATTTTGGTCGTGTTTTGGCATTGAAATAGGTAACCGCGTAATAATACCTGTAATAGCTGCTTTGCGGGTGGCAAATAATTTCGTCAATATTTCCAAATAAATTATCTAGTAAGCTTTTAAATGTAAATTCTTTCTGTGACGTTTTATTGATATTTTATGTTTGATTGATTGACGATTTTGTATTGTTTGTATTTTATTTGTTGATATTGTTCGAATGGTACACAACGATGCTTATCAGACTGCCAATTTCACGTTGCTCGCCTTAAGGTTGATTTACATATCCGCCGATTTTTCTGCGCCGAACATCATGTGACACATTCAACCAATTAGAAACAACTTCTTCGCCGAATTTTCGGCACGGCGAAGACATGAACAAAATTTATCTTTTCGGCGCGACGGCACAGACACACATACAATATTTTTTAGCATCCTCCGTTTTTTTTTTTCGTTTTTCGATTTGTAACTATTCCTACAAGTAGCTTGTGTTTTATTTATAAATTATGTGTCAAAATATTGTTTATGTGTGAAAAACTGCGCCGAAAATTCGTCGCATATGTAAATCATCGATACTACAGTGCTCGCCGAATTTCCTACGGCAGGCATCCGCGCCGAAAAATCGGCGGATATGTAAATCCGCCTTTATATTTCTATTTGAACAAGCGGCACAAATTTTGAAAAAAGAAATTTTGAACATTGTGGATGTGTTCTGAACGGATTTTCAACAATATAGCAGAGATTCATATCATGGAAACTATTGACACTTTGCCTTCCTCTTCAGAGGTCAGTTATGGAGTATACCATTCTGTATTTAATGCTTATGGGCGTGTTTTTTTTTAATGTCGGAGAAATAAGAGAGAACAGATAGATATTATATCGAAGAAATCCGATAAATATTTTCTCTGATGTATCCGATAAAAAATAAATGACAGTTTTTTTAGTGTCGTAAAAATGTCGTTTTATTTGTTAAAAAAATGTTATGTTTTATCTAAATGCACAACAGTCGTGATATTTGCATTTATCAAAAATCCCACTGCTTTTAAACAACAATCCGAACTTTTTTTCAGAGAAAAAAGATTGTATTCGAAAATTATCCGAGCGTGAAAAAAAACGACACAGAGAAATATATTTTGTCTCGGATACTAAAAAAAAACGCATATCTGTATTTTGACAGTTAAATTATTTCTCTGGTTACTTCGATATCAAAAAAAAACATACCCCATGATAAAACATTTGTTAGAAAAAATCTATTATGATTTATGTGCGACGCTATCCGACTTATTAAAGGGGCTGATAATTCAGGTCTCTATCATTAAAATTATTAATTTTTGTTTTTTTAAACTATTAAAAGAATAAAATATAATAGGTAAGCCGAATTTTCGATGTGATTCACTATTTTCAAGGCTTAAAGCACAATTATCAATATTTCCGTAAACAATTTTTCGTCATTGAAAAGTCTGAACAAAACAAAACAATCAATGTGTAGCATTCCTGACCTAGACTACTCAATTATAATCATTATATTTTACGAATGTAAGCACAAATTTGATTTGGATAATTCTGTCACACTTAGGTTATGAATCTCAACAGAATACAAGGATATTTAAAGAGGCTTGCCATATTTGTACACCCAATAATCCTGTAAATTGCACAGTTCGTAGAAAAGATGATACAGTTCAATTATCCAAACATTATTAAAAATTACATTTAGGCCCAGCACTTTATAACGAAATGTAATGGAGTTTGACCAACAATTTAAAAAAAACAACGGGCGAGTTCATGCTCAAAACCAAAGCAGATAGACGGCTGCATTCGCTCAGTACTTAAATTACCTTACATTTTTGGTTCAAAAAGTCAACAAATTTTCTATTTTGGGTTTAGAGGTGAAATCTTACCGAAAATAATTGTTTAATTAAAAATTGAAATTTATAATTTATTTGTTAACAACGAGAAATACAAACGACTATAGTTCAGTATAGCATAATAGCCATGTCTTAGTGAGCTTGAGCAAAGTACAGTTCGGTAGGTTAATCATCTAAACCTGCCCTGTACGCTTTAACTTACACCATTACTCTACTCATACTCATACACGGAACACGGCAATCTTAATCGATATGATATTGTATTATACAATACTATATATCTCTGAGATTCGTGCTATTTACCTTACAACCTATATAGTCATTATATGAGCCAATTTTGTACTGAAACTTCACAATGTACACTCGCATAAATTTGTTGTCCCCAAAAAATAAAAAAGTGTCCAAACACTTCACACCGGTTATAAATTTGCAATTTCGTTCGTACCGGATTTTCCGTTCCTATTTTTACATGAAATTTTTGACTTGACCCCGCTAAATAAGATGCTTTCACACTATAGAGAATTATAATCAGAATCATTCACTAATCAGCTAGCATTCATTTTGTCTTAAAAGAAGAAAGAAAGGAAATATTATTAACTGACCGTTGGCTCTTATAAATGGCTAAAATTGATTTTTATACAGTTTGCAAATTGAGTTTTCACGTCTAATGTACAACGAATCAAACTAAATGACAATTAATCAACCCGAACAATTAATTTAGATTTGATTTCACAACTTCTTATGCGAACCGTTAAGGTCCGATCTCAAGTGTTAATCAGTACAAACAGTACTTAACAACTAAATTTTCTGATAACATTTTTGCTAAATCTGACAAAACCATTTCAGATAAAATTACCGATTGCGACGACTCTATCACAACCAGTAATTAGTTGTGCACAGTTTTTGCCGCGTATTTCTCATATATGCCAAGTATTTTACTCAATATTTTAAAATATTTTCGATGGAAATATTTTAACCAAAATTGAACGTTGACTTGAATCGGAAATCTAGTGGCCACAGAGTTATAAATTCGTATCGAGAACTAAAATGAAAAAGTTCAAAAAAAAGGTAAAACGGTATGTATATTGATGATCTGAAGGGAGTAACTATAGCTTAAGAAGAAGAATTCTGGTAAATTGAGTATAGGGTACCACTGCTCAGTTGGAAACCTGGTATAATATCTGATAACTTTAAAACATAACTATATAAAGGGCAAACAAATAAATTAACTTAACCAGATTTATATAGAAGCCGAACAGAACTGGCAACTGGACATCTCATTTTTTCCGAAACTATTGAAGCAGCGATCGAAAATATAACCCAAATGCTAGAAATAGCGACAAAAATGGTTACACCAGACATCGAAAGTTCCGAAAAAAAAACACTGCCCCATTAAGACCTGCGAACGGTCTGAGAGTAGTTTCAAGAGAAGAAGAATATTAAGAAATTCAGCATTATCTAAGTGAGCCATCGGTGAACGAAAATGCAGATAAACTCCTTTTACACGGAAACCATTATCTCGGAAATTTCTCTAAATCGGAAAGAAACGCACCGTCAATCTATTTGATACCAAATATTTATCTCACTAAACGGAACTCCTAGGAACGGAACGGAATTTACAATTGAAGGATAACTTCATACAAACTTTAGTCATTAACTCGGATTTTTTTTTCTTTACGAATAATAAAGTGTTTTTACCTAGGCACTGTATACTATACCGTGTATAGCTATGAAAAAATGTTTGGAATCATAGCAAAATATTTTATGTTTCTTTTTCTATCGAGAATATGAAAGAGACAGTCATGTAAAAAATAGTTTTTTTTCATTTTCAGTAGGTGATTTGATGTAAAGAAAATCCCGTTGGTTTATCGTATAGAAATTGTATTTATGTAAACATTTTGTTTTATGTGTGCAGTATTATAAAGATTAATTAATTAATTTAATAAAAAATAATTCTTGTAGTTATTACTAGTGTGTGTTTTTAAAAATGCCAGCCAGACAAAATATTAATTTGTCATTGGGTGAAAAAAAAAAGTTAATCGAAATGCGTTTAAATGGGAAAAAAACGGTAAAGGAGTTATGCGCACACTTTAAATGTGGCAAAACTACCGTATATGATTGTCTGTCAAAACAAGCCGAAATACTGGAAAAATCTAAGACTCGTTACGGTTCAAAATCAAAAAGATTTAGAAAATCAAATTTTGAAAATGTCAACGAAATTTTATTTCAATGGTTTTGTGTTGCGCGAAGTAAAAATTTTCCGCTCTCTGGGCCGATACTTCAGGCAGAGGCAATGAAAATAGCTAGTAAATTGAACATTAGTAATTTTAAGGCATCAAACGGATGGTTACGCAGCTTAAGGAAGCGGTATCATATTAGCTTTAACACGGTATGTGGGGAAAGTAATGATGTAGATGAAACCGTAATGGCGAAATGGATTGCAAAATTATTTAAAATTTGCGATGGATATGATCAAAAAAATATAGGAAATTGCGATGAAACTGCGCTATTTTTTCGCATGCTTCCATCGAAAACTTTAAATATACGAGGGGATAAATGTTCTGGGGGAAAGTTTTCTAAAGAACGGATTACGGTAATGCTAACCGTATTTGCAGATGGAACTATAGAAAAACCTCTTGTAATTGGTAAAGCTGCACGGCCTCGTTGCTTTAAAAAACTAAATTTGGATAATTTAGGAGTTGATTACTATTCCAACAGAAAGGCGTGGATGACAGGGCTGATTTTTACACAATACCTCACTAAATTGAATAACAAAATGAAAGAAGAAAATCGAAAAATTTTGCTATTTCTAGATAATGCCGCGTCTCATGCAAATTTAAAGCTCTCAAATATTCAACTGGTATATTTACCACCCAATACGACAGCCAAACTTCAACCACTTGATTTTGGGATAATCGCTAATATGAAGGTACGTACTCGTATGTATGAAAAATAAAAAGTTTTTTCTTTAAAATATTACATGAATATTTAAATATTTGTCATTGATTGTTTCAGGTAAATTATAGAAAGCTTATGCTACAAAACTTGCTTGTAGAAATGGAAAGCTGCAGCAGTGTTTCCGCGCTCGCTAAGCGAATCACAATTCTTGATTCAATTCAGTTTTTAAAAATTGCGTGCCAACAAATCTCGGCCAACACGGTTATAAAATGTTTTCTCAACGTTGGTTTCGTCTTTGCAGGGGAGGAACAATCAAACTCTGAGTCTTCCGATGAAGAAATCGCTACAGGTGGAATAGTAGAGATTCAAAATTTAATACAGTCTACATTTGGGGCTGCGGTTTGCAGTGCCTCAGATTTTATTACTATCGATGATAGTACCATAACCGAGCATAATTCTATCGACCTAGATGAAATTATTGCGGATAATATTGCATCGGAACCTGAAGAAGTCTTAGCCGTGAGCGATGATGATGGAGATGACATTACTGAGGTTGGGAATAGAGAAATCATACAAGCGTTTAAAACTCTTGAAATTTATGGGCGACAATCGAATTTTATGATGGGCGAATTTTATGAAACAGTTTCAAAATTAAGAGCTTCGTATGTGCAAGGCAAAGAAATGACGCGAAAGCAAAAGCAGACATCGATATTGCAATATTTTAATTAATCCAAATATTTCTACTATACTTATGTAGTTTATTTAAGTTTGACTTTATTATTTAATTACACGAATGACTGAATTGTTCACACATAATATGTGATTTTTTATTTATGTACATATAAACAAACAACATACCGTACATATGTGTTTGTACTGAAATAAAACTTGTTATATTGTTGATGTAAATTAACTATCGTTGGTTTTAGTTTTATTTGCGAAAATCCCATAAATCGGAAAAATTGTCTAATTCGGAATTTTTTTTGAACCCGTGCGATTCCGAGTTAGAGGAGTTTAACTGTAATTATTTATGGAAGGCAACAAGGAAATTAAATAGACCGCCATTATCGAGCCCTCCAATCAGGCAGTGAGACTGACATTAGGAAAGTATAGTGACTTAGAAAAGGCTACTCCATTTTCCGTATTTTCAACAGAAGGAACGATTAACAAACATGATGCCATCGGATGAAATGGATAGTCGTTACAATTTTGTTCTGTGTTTTGTGTTTTGATAGACATCAATGAAAATGTAAAATAAAAACGAAATCCAGTAAAAATCACTGTTGATGATAATAGTACGGCTCCTGAACTAGTTAAGTCAATAAGATATTTTATAGTTAATATTACTATGCTTCCAGACGGTGCAAAGTAAAATATGCTGCTCCAAAAATAGTCAAAGTTGTAATTTAGATAACGCAAAAATGTAAAATCTTCCAGAATTAAACGCACAGTAATCTCCAGAGGGCTAGGAACAATTAACGTTTAAAAATTTTGTTGATTCTTTTATAAAACGTAAAATACGATTTAAAATGGTAAACAAATTGCCAACGTAAGGATAAGAAGTTGAAGATGAAGAGAAAGAGATGAAAGTAATTCAAGAGATTAAAGTTAATGGCAGTAACACGTAAAATAAAAAAAAAAACGGCGACACGAATAATCGCGTAAAACCAAATCACCCAAAAAACAAAAATTAAAAATCTGCAATTTTGCATTCTGCTGATAAATGGGTTGGTATCGTTATCCATAGGCTTAGGATTTTTAGGTAAAAAATATTTTTTTTGGGAAATCCGAATCAAAAATTTGTTGGATATTTATTCGATTTGGAAGAAATAAAGGCCACATAAATTACCACATAAATTTAAATATTTTCGCTTAATCGCATATTTTTACATATTTCAACTTTTTTATGTTTTAGCACATATTTTATGACTTTTTCCAAATATTTTTTTTTTGCAAATTAGCTTAAAATTTGATAAAGCAAAGACATTTAAGCCAACAAATATTTTGTTTAGAACTAAAAAAGTTTTATTTTTGAAGATCAAACCAAACGTAGAATTAAAATTATTGAGGTTCTTTGATGATCCGAAGTTCTTCTAGAAAAACAAATTTTGTGATTGTTTTCTTTATCCATGAGCCCACTAGCAGGAGGGATGATGAACGTTTTAAATATTCAATGAGTTTATATCGACTGAAAATTTGTGAAAATGTAGTTTTATCGTTAAGAATGGCATCGACAATCTGGCTATACAACACCGGGCCTGAGCCGGCCCAGAATTGTTCAAAGCTGCATTAAAACATACGCAGTCGAAAAGGATGTATATCGCTTGAATTTTTTATAAAACTTATAGTTTTAGAACCATTTAAGTGATTAAACAAATTTAGAGGCAATTTGGCTTGACCAAACCTCTCTAAAAGCGAATGTAAAGTTGCTTTTATTATTAAGTGTTTACATTCAAAATATTTTATACCGCCTGTCATTTTGGCAGTATACATATTTCCAATGCTATTGAAATATAAAAAAAACTAAAGCCAGTCCCAGATAAATCGACCTGGATCGCGTAAATAGGTCTAAAATACATGTTACGAATAAAATAAAGAGGTATACGTCATTTTGAACTGCCTATGTTTTAATAGAATTTTGAACAATCTTGGGGCGGTTCAGGTTCGAATTTGACAAGCAAGGTTGTCGATACAATTCTTAGGGCCACAAAACCACCTATTCATAAATTTCGGCCGGTATTTTAACAAAACGTTTACCCTGCCGCGCTAAGAAAAAATTCATTAGCGCCAAAAGTCGAAATATGCGTTAGGGACATTTTTGGGTTCTTCAAACAAGTACCTATATTTCTGCTGTTTTAAAAGTCAAATATCGTTCATCAAATGCCATAAACTCACGTTATTTAATAGTCAAGTTTCATATAACGACATGGCAAACAAAAACAGAAACATTGAAATTACTTTTTTTCTTAGCACGGCAGAGTTCTTAGACCATTTTATCAAAAATGAAAAATTCTTGTCCAGTGAGACATTTATCTGATTAGTCCTAAATTTTGAAAATGTATTTAAAAGAATTCTTCGAACTTTAAATGAATCAAACAACCTACAAAAACATACAAAATTCAATTCTAGCCTTCTCACGGTGCACTTTAGGAGTAGGAACCATTTTCTTGTCCAAATTTTTAAGTGTTTGGAGATGTGGAACCATTTTTAGACTACCTCTCCAGCCCTTTATAATACAGGAGTTAGTTTGCCTCACTTTACAGCTAAAATCTTGTAGATACTTTTTTTAATGAGCGAATTAAAATCTTCTTATGATAAGTTCCAGTTTTGGCTTTCTTTTCAAAATTTGACCACAAATTTTTCATTTTAAACACATATTTTGTAATTTTAGTTACATATTTTAGGTACATATTTTGGATCCATAATAAAAAAATTCCAAAAAATCAAGTTTTTTAAATATAACACATTTTTGAAATATTATTTTAATTCACGATATAGAAATTGACGCATTTTTGAAAAATTTACGTTTTTCAATAATTGTTCACATACTAAAATAGAGAACTCTCCATAGTCGCTTAGCATTGGAACCTTTGCACAAGGATGACAGGAAAACGTCAGAAAAATTTCAAAAATATTTACATTTGTAACAACACGTAAATACGTTTGAATTTCACATACTATACTAAATTAAAAAACTCCACAAAGCCGCTTAGCATTGGTCCTTTCGGCACATTATAGGGGGAACATTTTCAACAGTGACACACCATAGACTGTGACACATGCCAAATTTTCCTGCCCACGTACATTTTTTTTGATGTGAGAACATCTTTAGCGGCAGGAGTAAGTAAAAAATTGCATAGAAATCATGTTACGGAAACAAAAGTGACGAACAAAAAATGTTGCATTTGCATGTATGTGTGAATATCGAGAAGAACAAAAAATAAATAAAAATAAAATAAAATCAATGCAAAACCTACGCATACACATGCAATATACAACATCATCCGGCATTTCAAAAACTTCGTGAGCCGAATACAATAAAACAATCTTAGAAAATCCGCCTACTTTAATTTATTTTATTGTGAAAATATCTACTACATATGGCCGCAGCAGCAAGTATTTTTGACAATGAAAATTGCATACGAGCGAAAGGAACTCAAATTATGGTTGTGAATTGTAAAGTGACTCAAAAAAATTAAATGGTAATAGCGAGCTGTGAAAATTGCACAATCATTTTAAAATTGTTTAATCGGTATGCTTTCTTATTACTCGTAGTATTGCTCACGCTGTTGGTGAGTTTGGTTATGGGGGCTTTCGCGCTACTGTATTTCTAGTTGCAATGCTTTTAGGTCAACATTGCGCCCAAATAGAACCGCTCTATTTAATTTATTTTAAACTGATCAGTGACAAAGCGATGCGATTTTGATTTGTTCAGTGAGTTTGGTGTGATCATTTACTACTATGGAATCTTCAATCAGATTGCTGTGTATGAGTAATGGTATATTTTAAAGCGTACATGGCAGGTTTAGGTGGTTAACTTAACAGAACTGTACTTTGCTCATGCTCAATTAATGTCAGTAAGGTTCGTCCTCCAAATTCAAAATAGAAATAACTTATTGACTTTTTGAATCAAAAATGTAAGTGAGTTTAAATAATGAGCGAACAACAACCGCCTTTATGTAGGGTCTCACCGAAATGGCTTGGAATGATTCAATAGATAAAGTATACATAAAAGTTTTCACATAAATCTTTTACAAATTGAGAGTGTATTCGCTCGCTGTTTTTTGAACAACGAAAATTAAACCAAAAAAAAAAAACAAATGACGGGACGGAGAAATTTAGCGTATGTCACAGTTTATGGTGTGTCACCATTGAACATGTTCCCGTAGTTTTTTATGTTAGTATATGAAATACACACGTAAATGTAAATATTTTTGAATTTTTTTCTGACGTTTTCCTGTCATCCTTGCACAAAGGGTGCAATGCTAAGCTGGTTTGGGGAGTTCTCTAATTGAACAATTATTAAAAAACGTAAATTTGTGAAAAATGCTCCAATCTCTATGAATGTTAGAATTTCCAAAAAATCGTCAAAGCGGGGGTTGGTGTGCGCTAGACCCCATCCTCTAAGGCACTCTTCTTAAACTTTGCATATTGCGGCCCACGAAAACGGAAAAATAAAATACGGGTCTCCTAAAAATTTTATTTAATAATAAAGAATTTACAGCTAAGCATTTTGGGCACTGTTCCAGGATTTCAGATGTCGCGCGCAGCTTATCAATCTGTGTTCCGCTATTTAAAAAAATGTTCTACCAATCCAAAATATTCTTCTGAATTATTTAAACATTAAATAAAATTGAGTTTTCTGTACAAAATTCAGAGCTATCCGTATTAAAGTTTTTTAAGATTTTCTCAACTACCAATTTTCGTTGTAATCGAATTCTTGTAACGGAATTCCAATTTGAAAGTTTTAGCCCGCTTATTTTATATCGAAAATTTAAAATTTTATTTATGACGAGTTCTTCAAAAAAAAAAAAAAAAACGGAACTCGTAATAGTATAGAACATGATACCTGATATAGTAGTTCAGTTTTGTAATTAGATCCGTTTTTGGTCCCAAAGAACTAGGGAACCAAAAATTACTGAACTTTTGAATAACCGGTTTTCGGTGATTTTTTAATTGTGGTATCCATAATTTACCGACAAATTGATTTTGCTAGACAAACAGTAAAGGATATTTCTCCTTCCCTCATAAACTCTAAGTGCACTTAAAGAAAGCTTATCAATAGTTAGTGCAGTTTTGAGCAAAAATGCCCCGAGGCCGAAAAAACACTTTCGATTCCGAACGGAAGTTAGTGAAACAGTGTTGACATGCAAGTTTGTTACGTTAAATAGTAAAGAATTTTATTCCTCAAACCTGGTGCCTACTTTTTCCTTAACACTTAACGGATGGGCCACATAGATTTACGTGTTTTCCCTGCAACTTCGAAAGACGGGAAAGGTAGATTTACGTATACGTTTTTATTTAAATTTAAAGGACGGGTTTTATCTCTATCTTTCACGGTTTCCGGGTATTTTTGAAGAAAGTAAATAAAAACGTAAATCTATTTTGCCCGTTTTTCGAAGTTGCGATGAAAAAATGGAAATCTACGTGGCTCGTCCGTTAAGTGTTAAGGAAAAAGTAGGCACCAAGTTTGAGGAATAAAATCCTTTACTATTTAACATAAAAAACTTGCATGTCAACACTGTTTCACTAACTTCCGTGGAATCGATAATGTTTTCTCGGCCTCGGGGCAGTTTTGAACGAAACTGCACTAACTATTGATAAGCTTTGTTTAAGTGCACTTAGAATTTATAAAGGAAGGATAAATATCCTTAACTATTTGTCTAGCAAAATCAATTTGTCGGTAAATTACGATATTACAATTAAAAAATTACCGAAAACCGGTAATTCAGAAGTTCAGTAATTTGCGGTTCCCTAGTTCTTTGGGACCAAAAAACGGATCTAATTAAAACAAAACTGATCAACTACCATCTACTGAGGTATCATGTTCTATACTATGGCTATGGCGAGTTCCGTTTTTTTTTTTGAAGAACTCGTCATAAATAAAATTTCAAATTTTCGATATGACCGACCAAACGGCGCAGTTTAAAGCTACGGCGGTTGGATCGGGAGGTACCGGGTTCGAATTCCTATAAGGGCGGGATGCAAAAAGATTTTTTCATCATCTGGTTTCGATCGGTGATGACGATGAACACATCTATGAGAGTGCGGAATCCATGGGCCGACCCACCTTTCATGTCAGTACTATAGGTTAAGTTTAGAAGTTCAATAAATGTAAATATTTGTGAAATTGTTCTGACGTTTTCCTGTCATCCTTGCGCAAAGGGTCCAATGCTAAGCGGTTTTGGGGAGTTCTCTATTTTAGTATGTGAATAATTATTAAAAAATGTAAACTTTTCAAAAATGCTCCAATCTCTAAGAATGTTAGAATTTCCATTTTTTGGGGATTTTTCATTTTGGATAACGATACCAATCCAACTCATCGCCCAAACCTAAAAAAAAATCAACCGGAAATATTTGATCAAATTTTTGGATTTTAGATTTTTGGACGATTTGGGTTTGGGCATTTATTCGTGTCACCAGAAAAACCAAATGTCATTCAGTCAAAGAACAATCTTCTATAATCACTTAAATTTAAAATTTAAAAGCTACTGAAATCTTTAAAGTTGCATCACTCGAAAATGCAAACTCAATAGATTAAGTTGGGCCATAGTGCTAATTCACTAAAAGTGATACAATCAAGTGCTTCCGATATCGAATTGCATGCTGCTGATGGGCTCTGATATATTGCTTGCCATATGGTCTCAAGCTATATTCTATAGGCAGGCTGTGTTTTATTTGAAAAATACGTCTAAAATGTCGAAAGTGTATGTAGAGTTCCAATTTCGGATTACCAAAGGCGGTGTCATTTTCCGAAGATACTGCATATTGGTGAGCCGGAAAATGTAACGAATTGGATAAAATATCTCTAGCAGATCCTACTCTAAACAGAAAACACAACCTTCAAAAATTGATAGGAAAACCAAATTAAGATTTAAATTTTGATTGAGTGCATCACAAAGCGCTTACAACAAGACGAAAACTTAAAACCTACGGGTTTCAGTAAAAAAATAAACGAAAACACTGAAATTTTGCCGCTTCGAGGATATAACATTTTTTTTTGTTCTCCAGATTTTATTTGCAGAATTTTAATTTTGAATCGAACCGCCTTTGAATTTTTCGTTCGAGCTCCAATTTATTTCAATCCAACATCCATCCAATATTTCGTTGGATCTTCCGTTATGTTGATTTTGTTTCAGTAATTTATATTGTATATGTAAAGCAAACATGCTTGAGAAGGAACTTCTCTTCTGTTTCCCTTTCAACAAGACTGTAAATGGGTGAAGAATAGGGTCTGTAGTATCTATTGAAGCTGCAACATTATTTATTCAGAATTTGAAGATGTCGATTAAAGGCATTTCTTAATATTTGGTTAATTTTGGCAATTCAACTTCGCTCTGGTTTGATTTAGTTCGATAATTTCAGGATTAAAAATCCTTAAAATCCACAAATATAACGTTGAAGCTTGGTTAACTATTGCAAAAACTGGATACTATTTGATCTTTGACTATAAAATTTAAATTTCTGTCTTTGAATGATATGTTAGCGGTTGGCTTAATGATTCAGCGTGATAACACTTTAGGGGTTTAAACGTCATAAAATGATTATCACATTCTAAGTATATTATTACGAATTAACATGATAATGATAATTTTATTGATATACTCGTAGGTAGATAAGAATGGCAGTCACAAGATATTGGGGTTGTATTGGGAACCACACTTAGATTATTTTAAGAACAAGGTCAAATTTGGAATACCGGTGTGAATACAGTAACAAGCAGAGTATTTTTGTACAAATTAGTTAACTTATTTGATTCGGTTTGTGTAGCTTAAATAGTCCCTCATACGATTCTGCGTTTCTTACTACACGGTTTCTAACCGACGGAACATTTCCGTATAAAGAATGCGTAGCTCAAACCTTTGGTATCTGTTGTTCGTAAATTTATCTACTATTCGATGTTTTCGATGATTCTAAAATCTTGGGACAGCTTAGCATTAAATATTAATTGACAGACAATTCCGCCATATTCTCCATATTTTGGAAAACCGTATGAAGCTATACGGTGAAGGGTGGTACATTTATTGGAAATAACTCATGATTATCTATTAGATTATGTGTTCTAAGAGAGAATCGCCATAATCGCTGGCTTGTATCGTTATAGCAACAAAAATTTAAAATCAGAACTTATCACCTTCTAAATTATCATCCAATCATTTTGCCTGAATTGGCTAAATTCATAATATATAGCATGGGAGCCCTAAGTAATTCTTTATAGCACAATGGAGACTGGAACCCAATCAACTATAATGTGACTAATGGACAAATAATAATTAAATTGCAAAAAAAGCACGCGCTCTACATTTAAAATAATTGCACCCGTACTTTATTCATTGTATAAAGCACGCGCAGCGTACTTAAATAATTTTAATTAATTCAAATCTAAGCGACAAAACAAGTACTAAGCGATAAGAGGTGTATGTTACCGCATACATATGTGTACACTTTTATCAAAGGTAGGTCAATAATAAAAAAGCTGCTGTCGGTTTATTTATAAATAAATAGAATGCCGGTATTTGTCGAGTACATACATAGTGTCGAGTATTTTAAGCAATTCATGACCTTACATTTATTGTTAATCGAAACTTATAATCAATAATGGGCCATAAAGTTTATTTAATGCTGTAAATTATAATGTTTATTGTAGAACATTTTTAGGTGATATTTCATGGTTAGACAATTGATTGATTATATTCGTATTCATAGTTATAAATATTCGATGATGCAGACTATTGCCATTTTCCGCTTATCTATTCGGTACATTGCAAAGTTTGGTAACCTTTACTTGATTTTACAAAGTAAACTAAATATTTATCTCTGTAATTTGATGCCTTATGCAAGATGAAATACGTTAAAATATTTTAATGATGTAGGTATGCAGATGGCTTATCACTAAAAATGCTGTGAATATACAGATAGAGTAATAACATGAGGTTTAAACAAAACATTTTTACAACTTCCTAAAGTTATTGACATTTATTAATGAAAATGAATGAAGTAGTAGTAAGTAGCAACAAGCATTTTTTTCGATCAAATTTTGTTTTATTTCTCAACAGAGTCTCGTTTTAAACTCACACACTTTTCTATCCTATTTAACCCGTCCAAATAATAGTTGGCTTAAACAGGCGCTAGATCAGTGAATACGGTGGATGGTCAATCAATTAAATTACGTTGAATCCTTCAGTCAAATTATGACAAGTCAATTGTCATGAGGGGAGCCCGGGAAAATTTATTTGAATGAAAGGTCCGCATTAAATTTAAAAATTTCTATAATTTCAACGTTTAAAGTGTCATTTCTGTTTCCCGTGCCCCCCACATAAAACTTGACCTGATAATTTTTCTAGTTATAACTATTACACTGCATTTTATATGATGCTTCTCTCATGAAACTTAACGGGTAGTTTTTATCGTGGGCTAACGTAATCGTGTGACGTAAATTTCGCAAAAAATTATCATTTCATCAGAATTTAGCCTGGAATAACTTTGAAGTGTATTGTCACATATTTAAGACTGACAACAGAAATTTGCCTGCGTTTTCTGACTAGTTTCAGGAGATTTAGAGCCCAAAGAACAACATGAACAATTATTTGCAAATGATCAGCAAACAGTTGACTATTTCTTTGGGAACAAAAAATAATCAAATCTTGAATCTGCCCCCACCCCTTTCTTCCGACAGAAACACTAATATTGTAAAATAAATTAGGCGAACACTTCAACGAATTTGAGAATATTATGAAACAGCAAGTAGTTTAAAAGATGCTTTAAGCGATTGAACAGTGGCGCAATTACAAATTTAAGAAAATATTTCGTGAATTTTCCATATACAAAATCATATGGGCCCACTGGAAATTGTAGCTAACAATTGCAACTCAAAACATAAACCGCATGTTCCGACCAGAGTAGTTCAAATGAAATGGAACAATTTTCCTTTTAATTGGGTTCATAAATAAATCCAAAACCGAAAAATAAAGTAGAATTCTTAATAACTGGGATGGGATAAAAAAAATATTTTACTTCCGTTTCGTATTGATACATACTCGTAAATAAAAAAAAAACTGGGATAAGATAAAATTGTATTGCCTGATGAAACTTTCTGTTTTTGTTGGAATAAAAGCTGGTCTAACTTCACATGCTTGCTTTAAGTGAAAAACTTATTTCTTCCTATTGCTTAGAGCAGTGATCGTAAATATGTAGCAGGCAAGCCAAACCTGGTACGTTTAGAAATTTGTCTGGCACGCCAAAAAAAATTTGAGTTATAAAAATCGACCTTTCTTGCAGTTATTCTTACAAAAAATCAACAAGACGTTTTTAATGTTTTGATAAAGTCCAAATATTGAAATGCTGGGAAATGGGAAAGCTTGAAAGAAAATGAGAAATACGGAAAGCTTAACAGAAACCTGGTTATGATGGTTTCAAATGGTTTGATCAAAAAATCGATAGATTTTTGAACTTCGTGGGCTTGATGTCTAGTTGCTACAAATTTTTTTTAAACGTATCAAGCAATTTGTAGCTATATTGGATGCTTAGTTACTTTATTGGCTGTCGAACAGCTTCTCTGCAATTTAGTTTTGGGAACAGGAACAAGTCGCGTGCCATGGCCGGCAAATACGGAGGTTGAGACATTAAAACGTTATCGTTTTAGGCCAAAAATTTACGAACAAGCAGCGAAGTGTAACTTCCAGGTAGTACTCCTTATTATTACTGTCTGGTAGGAAGAATTCTTAGCAAAATATTCCATTGAAATCGAGGCTCACTGTTAGGCATAACCTTCATATCCTTTCGAATATGATGAGCTTTTGTCGGTATTGCCTCTTCAGGAAGCTTCTATTAGGGCCAATAGGCCTTACTTTTGACGTCATATTCGTAAACCACTGTTTTATCACCAGTTAAGACCCGTGCAAACAGTTCTTCATCGTCGTTCACTTCATTTCGGGACTTCCGAGCAATGTCCTTTTGGTACTGCTTTTGGTCGATATTCAACAAACTGTTATACACTTTTTTCAGATTCTTTATTCCAGTTTTTTACAAGTAAAAACTCGCCGAGCACACCAAACTACATATTACTTATCGACTGCTAAAAATTCCTCGTGTTTTGATCAACCATTCAAACCTTTTGCAAAAATCTGTAGATAAACCATCGCAAATTTTTCGAGTTTAACGATATTTTATTCATTGGCTTCAAGAATTTTAGTTGTGCATTTATGTCATTTTTATTAGAGAGTTATCACTAGGGTGATTGATCAGGTCAAGAACAACTTAATCTAAACGAAGTCCGAAATTTTTTGAAAAAGTAGAACATTTCGACTTAAAAATCCAAGACAGTTTTTAAGTCTCGAAATTTCTTGTGTTTATAAAAAAAATATTTATAAAATTGATTCGGTGTTGACGACCATCCATTTCCAGGTTAGAAAACAGATTTGTAGTGAAATTTCTTCTAGGAAATTTCAAAACCTGCCACCACCATGCATCATTTGAGTATGCCGCGACTAATTAATTTTCATCGAATATGTTGGTTAAGTCAGATAATAATTCCAATGTAATTGGTGCTTAATCGCAGAAGTTCCGTTTGGATCAGGGATTAAATTTCTTAAATAAACATGGCCAGAATTCAACAAATATTCCAGGACACTGCTAATTATATTTTGGTACATAAATTTAAATAAAAAAAAAAAAAAAAATGTTCCAAAAAGAAATTTGGTTTTTAAGTACATAACCAATCCAGGCCTTTTCTACAGTTCCAGCACCAAATGGAATACGCACGTTTGATACTAAAGTTTAGTGAAATTTCATATCTAGGTTATGGTTGGTACCAATAATCAAAAAAATTGGTTTAACAATTTTTTTTTTACATTAACAACCAATACAAGCAGTTTAATACGTCTCAAGCTGAAAATGTAAGTAGGAGGTTCTTTGATGGATGAATTTTAATAAAATTGTATTTCTGAGATTTGAGATGTAAAATCGATTCTTTAAGTAGTTTGTAATAAGAAAAATTATCAATTCCGGCTCTGAAGAATTCCTCCGGCCATATCATCTGGGGTCGGATTTCTTATTTAATCCATGGCTGAAATTTAAGAAATATTGCGGAACACCTCCAATGATGTCAAATGATAAATTATATTCGCCAAATGTATTTTTATATGCTGGCCAATTTAGACTTTCTCCTCAGTCTCCAGTATCAAATGTAATAAGCATATTATTTTGTTGACGGATTTTAGTGAAACTTTATATCTGAAATATGTTGTAAATATTACAAATAGCTCCTAATATAAAACCTATTATTTCGTGGCCTGAAGAATTTTTTCGGCCTTAAGGGTAAGCTGGGATCAGATTTTGTATATTGAAACATGGCCCAACGGTATGATTGTATTTTGGAACACTACTAATACTAATGATATTATGGTCGATATTATAACGCGCTTAAAAAATGGCGATACACAGTGTTTTTTTTTCATATTAATATCGATGAAAATAAATTTTTGGGAAAAGAATAATTTTGATAAAATATGAAGCGTATTTTCTTGGTAATTAAAAAAAATTAAAAATATTACAACAACAATTGTACTGTATAATTTAAAAAATTGCGAATTCTCTTTTTGTATGCAATTGGTGTTGTAATTTTTAATTTTTTTTTAATCCTAGAAAAATGCTTGTGGTTATTTGCCATTTTGTAAAATCGGTACTTTCGGTTAGTGTTTATTATTGTCAGCGTGTATTATTTTACTTTGTTGTTTTCCTAAGAATTTTCGCCATCGAATACTTGAATGCATAGAACATTTCTACGAATGTCAAAGATTTTTGCTGTGATAAAATTAGTTAGCTATGTAAGATACATTTGTGAATAAATCGTGTAAAAATAGAAATCGTTCAGTTAACAAACTTATTTGCACCTACCTATTCAATTTTTAATGCAACGTAACACAACCAACTTTAAAAATTATATAAATAATAAACTTTTTGAAAATATAATTATAATTTAATTGAATTAATTACCCAAAAAACATTTTGTGTTTTAGGCAAAATTACAGTTAAATCAGTTGTTTACAAAATTTTTTGTATAGTATTATGATTTACCACATCTGATCATGAGAATACAAAACATAACTGACAAAATCATTACTTAATTAGCCAAAAATATTTTAAATTTAATTGATTCACTAATTTATTTTTAAAGTTTGCCATATTGCACGAATAATTATGAGAACAAATTTATGTGTACAAATACTTTTGTTGAAAACAAAATTAAGTGCAATTTTTCTTTCATTCATTTCTTTCATTTTAATAATACTTGTTATTTATTAAATTTAGATCAGCAAATTGATGAACAAGCCTTCATAAGCCTTACTAACGCAGATTTTGCAGAAATGCCAATATAAATTGGACCACGAAAAAAATTACAAGTATTGCAACTATTACTAGCACCACAGCCATTGTGTAGCACGAATATATCTGAAACTGGATCAGGAAACCAAGTGTCAATGGAATATATCGATTAAATGCGCCCTCCTGCTTCGGGATATTATAGTTCAGTAAGAAATATTTTTTAAACCTATTTACTTAGGACAATTTAATATTCAGTATTTATTTTATTTCTAGGAAAAGGATCTAAAATTCATAATATTCACAAAAAACCAGAAACTTTACCAAAAATTGGAAACCCAAAGGGAGGTAGGCCATACTGACCGGTTAAATATAACACGGATCTGGTGTCTGTCTGTGGAAAGTAAGCCTAATTTCTTTTAGTTTTGTTTCGAAAATCCATATATGCAAATTAATTTTTAAACATTTTGAATAGCTATCCACAAACCGCTGATAAAATTAACTGTGCTAAGGCGATCGTTAGCTGCTACCCGCAATTAAAGTGTATCCCAATGGAAGGGCTTCCTGATTATGTAATATCAATAAAGTTTAACAATAACATGAAAATTAATATATATAAATCTATATTTTTTTTTTAGAGTTTATGGTTCAATTCAAGAGGTTCCATTTGGCTAAAAAATGGCAAAAGGACGGATCGAATTTCGGCTGAGCAATATACGCAAAACATTGCCAATCGGCACGAAAAAAAATATGTTGCAAAAAAAAAATGATATATGCGTTATAGAATACAACGTAACTGTATTACAAATATATACAATATTAGGGTGGTCCTTATAAGAGTCATTTTTGAATTTGATCGATACGCCTCCTACGGCTTTTCTAAGAAGTTAAAAAAAATCTGTAAATTTTTAGCTCTTAATATTAAAATTAACCCGACCCCCAAGGCGACGAAAGTTTTACTTGGGAAACACATCGTCGGTTTGCGAGAAAAGTGACACAATAAAAATATCATATTTATGAGTAAATCGATTTGAATTTTTTTTTTTTTTGGTATAAAATAGTTGAATTCATGAAATTGGCAATTTTGGAGATGCGTCACTTTTCTCGCAAACCGACGACATGTATTAGCTACTTATATGATATATTCATGGGTGCATTGGAAACATTTTTAAACAGTTATTTTCTTACTTCTAAACATGCAGAATTAACTGTTTTCATTTTTCTGCTATTAGTAGCTATAAGAAAATAACTGTATAAGTATATTTCCAATGCACCGATTTATATATCATATAAGTATAGCTACATTTATACTAAATTTTAAATTTCATCAATTATACCAAAGTTATAGAAATTCAAAGTTTGATTTTTAAAAATACATGTCGTCGGTTTGCGAGAAAAGTGACACATCTCAAAAATGGCCAATTTTGAGATAATAGGAAAAAAATCCTTTTAATATAACAATCTTTTATCTGGCATAGTGTCACTTCTAAACTACCCATAGTTTTCAATAGATGTGACGTTGAATTTGATGAATTCAACTATTTCATACCAAAAAAAAAAAAAAAAATTCAAATCGATTTCCTCATAAATATGATACTTTTGTTGTGTCACTTTTCTCGCAAACCGAGATGTATTTCCCATGTAAAACTTTCGTCGCCTTGGGGGCCGGGTTAATATTAATATTAAGAGCTAAAAATGAACATGAATTTCTTTTTAACTACTTCGAAGAGTTGTTAGGGGGCGTGTCGATCGAAATTCAAAAATGACCCATATATAAATATATATATGTATATGTATTTTTTCTAATCTAAGAAACCCAGGCTAGCAAGACGCCACAGATGAAAACAAGGAAACTATTATGAACCTGTTTCAAAAATCGTTCGGTAAAAGACAACTTTTAAGAGCAAACTTATAAATTATGCCAAATAATTATACTTAAAATGTTAATATTTGTATCACTGTTTTTGTTCTATTTCCTTTAGATTGACCTCGAATTCAAGTTACTAAACAAACAAGATAACACCATAGAAAATAATTGCATGGAATATATGTATATTAAAAGTCGGCCATTTTCAAATAATAGAGAACGGCAGGAAAATTTAAATTTCGTAGAAAATTTTGTGTTTATAAGTAAACCGTAAATTATTCGTTTTTCTATTCTATAAGATTTTCTGAGGGCTTTGACTTCAATAAAATTTAAGACTGGAAGCAATCCTAATTCAAAAATTTCATCAAATACATCCAACAGGGAGTTTGCTGTCACTTGCATGAGCGGCATTTGCATTTGGGTAGAGGTAATTAGTATATCAATTGTAGTTATAGTTATTTCACTATAAAATTATAATTTCATATTTATTTCTCAGTTTCAAAAATCATCAATTGAGGTGATTGCAATAATAAAACACACAACCATACCTAATTTGTTCTGCAAGCGAACCAATGAATCATCATGGAATTTAATATTTAATAATCGATGGTGAATCCTTTAATATTGGAGAAAAAAAGCTTCAAAGAGGCATTCAACAGTCTATATAAAGTTTTTTTACGTTTTCGGATTGAAATACCTGAAAAAATGCCTACATTTCTATAATTTTATGGAGGTGTATTTTTATAAAATAAAAGGTGTGACACCATCAGCAAGAGTGTCAAAATTGTACACCGAACTGTACAATAAAAACGAAAGTTAATTTTTAGTGGATGCAATATATGGAATACATATCCAAATAGATTTAGTGAGAGATTGAGAGATCATGAAATAAATGTTATAGGATAATTTTTATGACATTATATTTTTATCCATACTTCTAGACGTTGCCCAAGTGTACATACATAATTTAAGTATAACCTCAGATAAGGATTTTATATTACGAGTATTATTATTATTACTATTATTTTTACCTGAAATGCTGAAATGTGATATAATATATATAATGTATATATATATAATATACATAATATGTGCAAAGAATTTTTTTGAATAAATATATATCAAATTTTAAAACAAAAATTCTCATTTTTTTATGGAAAACTCTATGAAATCTAGTACTTTCACTGATAAATCTAGTCGCAACACCACTACCTGACTTCCGTTTTATATTATGTGATTTCCTCTTTATTTTGCTTAACTAGTTGAAATGGTAAAATTATCAGAAATCACATACATAGTTTCACTTGAAATTTCAGTAAAAAATTTCATTCAATTTTACCAGAAAACTTCTAAAAGTATGATTTATCCGATATTTTAACCAGAATTCTTGTTATGAATAACAATAGTATTATTTACTAGAAGTTCGCGTAATTTATTGATATTTCTAGTCAAATTTACTTGACTTTGTCATTATCAGACATCCAGTAAAGTTTTTTTACTAGATTCAACTAGATTGTCAAGTATGCTCAACTCTAGTGAAATTACTAGAATTTGTTTTTACCGTGTACCGTCTTTCAAGCTTTAGTACAATTGTCGGCGTTGACTGTAATGTTTGTTTTGACCAAAAAGAAAGCACCGCAGTATCTTTATGATAAACTGAAATTCTCCAAATCACAGAGGACATTTAATCTAAATCTGCCTAAATCTTGTAAAACAAAACCAAAACAACGTGCTTTCTTTATCCACGGAGCGAAGCTCTGGAATAATCTGGATCCATCTATCTAAAGCGCGTCTAATTTGCGTAATTTCAAAAGGCTGTATACCTGAAAGGCCTCGTTGGCACATAATTCGTTTTCCCTTAGTCTATTTTTGCTTTTCTTTCTTTAATTTTTAATCTTTTGTTCCGTACCGTATTTCTCAATTGTTTAATTATTGTATATTAGCTATAGTTACTTCGGTCTAAAAAGACCAAAGTATTGAAATCCTGTCAAAAATGACGAAAAATTTGGTTGGTCCAAAACCACTTTTCTCGACGTTTTGAAAGTCCCTGAGTCTGAAAATGCAAAAAAAAAAAAATGTCCGTCCGTCTGTCTGGATGTCTGGATGTCTGGATATCTGGATGTCTGTGTGTCTGGACCCATGGTATCTCGAGAACGGCTTGTCCGATTTTGAATTTTTTTCGCCAATCTGTTTCTCTGGTCAAGGCGGAGATTTGAAAAGCTTTTGGAGATTGTACGTCAAGAGGGTGGCGTACCTGCCATACGAATTGACCCAAAATACCTGGTTTTATAAATATTTACGATTTTTTTATGTATGCTGGTTTGATTATTCTTGAATTGGGCATTGAATTGGGAATTGATTTGAAGGTTAAGTTAGGGGTAAATTTGAGGGTTGAGTTGAAGTTGAGTTGGAGTTGAGTTGGGGTTGTTTTAGGATGTAGTGAGTAAGTAGTTAACAAATTTTTTATATGATGGAACTTGCGCTTGCCTATTTATCAACCGATTATTATGAAATTTGACATGTGTGTCGGAAATGGGAATCTAAAATGATTTTTGGATAAAGTTCTGGAATATGGCCAAGTATGATGGAAGATGCCTATTTTTCAACCGATGAAGATGAAATCCGATACGTGCGTTGGAAATGTGATTTTAAAATGATTTTTGGATGAAATTTAGGAATATGGCCAAGTATGATGGAACTTGACTATTTCTCATCACATGTGCGTTGAAAATGGGATTCTAAAATTGTTTTGGATGAAGTTCTGGAATATGGCCAAGTATGATGGAACTTGGCTATTTCTCAACCGATTTCGATGTAATTCGACATGTGTGTCAGAAATGGGATTCTGAAACGAATTTTGGATGAAGCTCTGGAATATGGCCAAGTATGATGGAACTTGCCCATTTCTCAACCGATTTTGATGAAATTCGATACGTGTATTGGAAATGGGATTCTAAAATGTTTTTTGGATGAAGTTCCGGAATATGGCCAAGTATAATGGAACTTGCCCACTTCTCAACCGATTATGATGAAATTCGACATGTGCGTTGAAAATGGGATTCTAACATGTTTTTTGGATGAAGTTCTTGGAAATGGCCAAGTAGGTGGCACTTACCCATTTCTCAACCGATTATGATGAAATTTGACATGTGTGTCAGAAATGCGATTCTGAAACGAATTTTGGATGATGTTCTGGAATAAGGCCAAGTATGATGAAACTGGCCCATTTCTCAACCGATTTTGATGAAATTCGATACGTGTATTGGAAATGGGATTCTAAAATGAGTTTTCGGTGAAATTCTGAGTAGGATGGAACTTGGCAATTCCTTAATGGGGTAGCATCAAATTTGAGATGGGTGTTGGAAATGGAATTCTAAAATAATTTTTTGATAAAGCTCTGGAATAAGGCCAAGTAGGATGGAACTTAGTTATTCCTTACCCGATTATGATGAAATTTGACATGTGCGTTGTAAATGGGATTCTAAAATGATTTTTGGTTAAAGTTCTAGAATATGGTCATTTACACGGTTAGAAATATCAGTATAATTTTGTATACTACTTTCGGTATAAAGTTCTAAAATACGATTTTTCGTGTTATATTGGATACCTGTACCCTTACTACTAAAGCTTTTGACCTGTTTGGCTGTTGTTCTATGTATAAGTAAATATATGTTAGTTAAAATAGAAATCAGTACTGTCAAAACTGTCACACCAACTTTATAACACAGGCGACAGGTGAATGTAATCCTCATTAAAACCAAAGACCGAAGTTCTGATCACCTCGTGAGGTTTCAGCCCTTTATATTTTTTTATTAATTTTACTATTCTGTATTCTATTACATAGTACATACTTTGATGCGCATAGGAATATGTCCAGAGTGATATTGTAAAAAGGCTATGCCTTAATTGTGTATGAAATAAATAAATAAATTTGGAATTAGTTGTCAATTAGAATATAACCATCGGATCTTATCGGGTAATTTTTTAAATATCGATCGATCATAGGCTCTAAAATTATCGAATAACCTGACTGTTTCATAACACTGAATCATTAACTAAGTCTATAAATCTCGAAAAATTTTAAAAAGTGATCAAGAGATGAAACCTGAGACAAGCGGATAAGAAATCGGGAAGCGAGAGTTTCCAAAATCAGGAAAATCACACCTAAAACAACCAAAAGAAAAACACCATCACTATAGTTGTAAACTTAAGTTGTTATTTGCATTTTCCTTATTTTAAAATAATTTTCCAAAATAAACCGGTAAATTTCATTTTTACTTACCGTTTATTAGTAATCAAAAGATCCGCTAAATGACAAACTATAAAAGTCGAACGAACGCTAATTGATTATAGAGACTGGTTTGGCTCAAGTGAGGGAAAGAAGAATTTACTTTCAGTTGCGTTTATGTGTTTTTCTAGTTTCTTCTTGAGTTTTATGAACATCACAATGATGCATCGTAAGCTGCTAACACCAGCAGATTACTATATAAGCTCACTTTCAAATCAAATTGAACCTGTTGTAATCAAAACTTTGAATTGGTTTGACTAAATGCTCAATTTGATTTATGAAAGTTTGAACTTTAAATGCAAAAGGGGTAAACTTGGAGTTAAGAAAAACGTATAATACAAATAAATTAACCCGGAAAACATTAAAATTGTTGAAAGAAAGCTTTGATTTTAAACGAGTTAGCTTATTTTTATTTCTACGGAGTCAGAACCGAAAATATTTAATAACAACAGGAACGATTTAGCCTTTTCTTAAAATTTGAAAAGCTGGTCTACTTTATATACTGGTATGAGGATTGAGTTTGCGGTTGACTTGAGTTGAGCTGGGGTTGAATTGGAGTCAAGTTGGACAATTTTGTATGTACTAGTACGCTGGTTTGTGTACTGAGTTTGCGGCTGAGTTGGGTTCTATTTGCGAGTTGAGTTGGAGTTGCATCCTTGTTTAAGGATTGAATTGAACGTTGATTCTGCGGTTGAGGTGGGTTCCATTTGTGGGTTGAGTTGGGGTCCAGTCTGAGTTGGGTTATGGATTAGTGAGTATTTCAGCTGAGGATTTATTTTTGTGTTGAATTGACGGTTGAATTGGAATTAGCTTATGTTGAGTTCATGTTCGCATTCAGTTTTTAAGAACTTGTTGGTTTAGAAGTTGAGTTGGGCGTGAATTTGGAGTTAACTCAAGTGCTGCGTTGCAGATCAAGTGAAGATTAGTAAGGGTTGAGCTAGGGCTGATTTGAGTTTGATTTGAGAATTTATTTGAAATTGAATTGTAAGTTAACTTGAGTTGTTTTGAGTTGAGTTCATGCACGAACGTAGTTTTTCAAGTCACGTTGATTTGAGTATTGAGTCGAATATTGAGTTTGAGCGTTAAGTTGGGAGTCGAGTTAGGATTGAGTTGAATTCGTATACAGATTCACTTTTCGGACTATCTTGATTTGTGGATTGTGTTTGTCTTTTAGTTGGGAATTTAGTTGGGAGGGAGTCTAGTTGGGAGTTGAGTTGGGAGTTGAGTTGGGAGTTGAGTTGGGATTGAGTTGAGGTTTCAGTTATGGCTTTATTTTGGGAGAGTTGTAGGTTAAGCTGGAAGTTAACTTGAGTTGAGTTCATATATGCATGTATATTTGCGGACCATATTGATTTGGGGATTGAGTAGGGCGTTGAGTTTGGTGTTGACTTGAGGGTCGAATTTGTGGTCAAGTTGAGGTTCATTAAGGTGGGATAAGTGTTGAGTTGTGGTTCATTCAGCCGTCTAGTTGGGCATTTATTTAGAGTAGAAACGAGATTTGAGTGGGAAGTTAGCTTGACTTGTTCCGAGTTGAGTTCATGTACATATGTAGTTTTTATCGACCCGTGTTGATTTGAGGATTGAACTGGGCGTTTAGTTGAGGGTTGAGTTATTGTCGAGTAGGTTGTTGAGTTGGGGTTGAGCGATGGGGTTCAGTTGGGCATTTATAAAAGTGTTGAGGTGGAGAATATCGGTATTGATCCGGACCGTATTGATTTAGGGTTTGCGATGAACGATGAATTTGGGGTTGAGTTGAGGGTTTAGTTGAAATTGTGCAGAAGGTTGAATTGGGGTTGAATTGAGAGTTGACTAGAATTCGAGTGAAGGTGGAATAAGGTTTGAGTTGGATGAAGGTTAGTTGGATTTAAGTAAGGGGTTCGGTTGCTGATTAATTTGGGGTTGAGTTTATGGTTAGTTGAGTTGATTTGAGTTGAGTTCATATACGCTTGTAGCTTCTGAATCGAGTTGATTTCGGGAATGAATTAGGCATTGAGTGTGGAGTTGAGAAATGATTTAGATTTGGTTCAAGCTAAATTAAGCTGAAGTTGAGTTAGCTTGTATTGGGGTTGCGTAAGTCGTTTATTTGGGAGTTGATTCGTGAATTGAGTTAGGCTTCAGGTTTGGGGTTAATGTTAAAGTTGATTTTGGTGACTGAGTTGAGGATTGGGTTGGTGATTGGTTTGATAATTGAGCTAGGGATTGCGTTACGATTGATTTGGTGGTAGATTTGTGATTTGAGTTTCAGGTTGAGCTAACGATTGAGTTAAGAGATCAGTATACTCAGTTCGGGTTTCATTTGAAGCTTCCTTTTAAACGATGGATTTTTCATTTTGTTGCTTCATACTTTGTATTGTGTGTCGTTTTGACCTATGCTCTTTTAACCTTATGCCGTTTCATCACGTATCGTTTTATCAGTATGTTCTTTAATCAGTGTGTCATTTTATATTGTGCCGTTTTATCGATGAACCACAAAAGTGCATCAACACTATTATAAGAAATCGATTAATATTATTCCATTACGGTATATAAAAAATTATAAGCATTCCTCCGCAGTTCCTTGTGTACCCTACTTGAAAGCAACAAATGATATCAAATTACAGAGTGGTTGTATTTCATATACATATGTAAATTGTGCAGGAAAAACTTCTATAACAGAATGTCATATATGAAAGGGAGAATTTGATACAGCAAAAATAAAGCTACTGAAAGAAACAAGATAGCTTGCCAATAGTGAGCGAGAAAATAAACTGTTTGACACTTCAGATTCTTTGAAAAGCAGAAAGTGATAAAGTAAGATAAGGCAATTCCTTACCATTCTAAATAATAAAGAGACCAGAGCCTCTTCACTGGTGGTCCTGTTCCTTGATAATTTTCTCTTCCAGTTTCTTTCTTAAATTTTGCTTCAAAGTACATTTAGGTACGCAATAAAAGAAAATATTGGAATTATGCAAATTTTCATCTTTCCGTTTTTTTTTGTAGATTTATACAATTTGGGCTTAGCCTGAGTCAGAAATAGCTGTTTTCCACCGAGGGTTGGTGAATATTTTTTTCTTTTCAATGTGGACGATTATTGGCTAACTGCTGCAGTTCCACAACACTTACTGAAGCTTTGCGCAAAATTTTTTTTCCAGTACCAATAGAAAAAGCTTAGATGTAGGATATTCTTAGTATTCGTAGACAAATGACATACCTAAAACATAAATCCCCCCATTATTATTAGCTGTTCATAAGGAAAAAAACCCATCTAAAATGTCTGCTGAGGCGAGGAACAGGATGTTAAAGATTTTGGTGAAAAATCAAAAAGAGTTTATGGTGACTATGTTGCAAAATCAAACGCAACTAATTGAAGAGAATTCAAAGAATATTCCCTATGTGCCTACAATGTCTGTTGCGCCATTTCTACCGTTCGATCACAAGAAAGAAAGCTTTGAGGAGTACATTGCACAATTAAAACAGTATTTTATTGCAAATAATGTGATGCCTGAGGACCTAAGGAAAGCGGGTTTCCTATCTTAGGTTGGTGTATATAAGTAACACTCGCTTATCAAGGTGTATGGAGAAGAGTCGTTCGCAGAAAAGAAACTGGACGAAATCGAAACTAAATTGCGCGAGTTTTTCGATAAGTCAGTTCATATTTTCTCGACTCGTTTTAAGTTCTGGCAGCTATGGCAGCTAAAGATGATACCTATGTAATCTGAGTAGCCGATTTTCGAGAAGCTGCAGCCAAATGTAATTTCAAGTGTAGCTGTAATCAATCATATTACGATAACGCGATACGGGATACGAACTGCAGAAAGGCAACCCGACCTTGGAAGAAACAATTACTGTTACTTAAACATATGAAAGTACTCAGGCAGCAATCGGCATTCTAAAAAATAAGAACGGGAGTTTTCAACAGGTGGTACACCGGTATAAACGTGGTTCTTGAAATCGCAAGAGGTCAACGTTCAGAAAAGGTCAAAGGGATTTTTCAAGTTCGGAATTAAAATCTTGTCCTGGATGTGGTATTCACCATAATCGTACAGGCAGTGCCGATTTTTAAAAGCACAATGCCGACGCTGTAATAAAATAGGTCATATAGCGGTTATTTGCAAAACGGTTGGCTCGAAGGATAACAAGAAGTCGCAAGGTCAACAGCAAGCGGTCCATTGAAAATGTGTATGGGCTACTGGAAATTGAAAGCTCTGAATCAGCGAATTAAGAAAATTATAGTGGCGATGGAGATTAATCAGAAAAAGTTCAAGTTTTTAGGAGATACGGGTGCCACCATTTCCATGGTGGGCATCGCCGGATATGAGCAGCTTGGTTGTCCTAAAGTAGAACCAATATCAACAATTCTGAAAGCGTATGGTGATATAAAAATACCAGTGAAAGACCGAATGGAACTTCACGTGAAGTTTAATAAAATGAACCGAAAATTGCCATTGCTTGTGATTGCAGCGGATGGTGCTAGTGTGATGGGTATATGAATTGGTTCGATGCTTTTGGTTTTCGCATTGAACCTCTGTTAATGTGGAACAACTTTTCAAGATAGTTGATAACCAGGAGAAGGTTCATACCTTGTGTGAGAAATATAGTGATATTTTTAAACCTGATTTGGGTCATTGTAATAAATTCAAGGGTAATTTAGAAGGAGATAGAACATTTGGTATTGATTGGAGTATTGAAAGCTACACAATTTAGTACATGGGACTCACCTATCGTCGTCGTGCGAAAATCTGATAAGTCAATTAGGATTTGTGGTGATTTTAAGGTCAGGGTAAATCGGTTTCTAGAAGTAGAGCAGTATCCTATCCTGATTATAACTGTTTTCTCTCAAATTTTGCTCACCTTTCAGCTCCGTTGAATGAGCTGAGACGAGAATGAGTTAGTTTTGAGTGGTCGAAAAAGCGTGAAGAAGCGTTTAATACGATGAAGAAAAGAATAATCGAGGCATCCCGATTGGTTCATCATCGTCGTGATTATGGTATAGGGTCATTAATTCCCCACAAATACCCGGATGGTAGCAAACATCCTTTAACGTTTGTAACTAAAATCTTAGATACCTCATCAGAAACGTTACAGCCAAATAGAAAAGGAAGCTTCGGCAATCATTTTTGGGTGCGATAAGTTTCGGCAATATTTGTATGGAAGGTAATTTGAGTTGGTGACGGATCATAAGCCGTTAGTAGCCTTGTCTCAGAGCAACATGCCAACGCGGACGACTTATCAAGATTACCAATGGGTCCGGACGAAAAATTCGACACAGAGGAACAATAACATGTATTACGCGTGGACGAGTTAGACGATGAACAATTGTTAGCGTTTCCTGTGGATTGTTAGCAAATCCGAGGAATTATCGCAAGTTATGAAGTTCGTTCAGTAGGGTTGGCCGAATAACGTCGAATACGAAGTTAGACCATATGCTGTAAGGAAGCGTGTCATTTCAATCTATACAAAGGTGCTATTGTTTCAGACCGATCGCACACTAGAGTCATAGTGTCGGCCAAAATGCAGGAACAAAAAAAAATCTAAAGCGTGTAAGTCATGCCAAGAGATTGCTCCAATTCCAGTGAAATCATTTTCTAGCTGGTCCACAGCGACTAAGCCATGGGAGAGGGGATACATTTGGATTTCGCCGGTCCATTTATCTGTGCAATGTGGCTCCTATGCATCGATAGTTTCGCTAGGTAACCGTTCATTATAAAGATGGTTGACATTACAACTAAAGGACCATCGTTTACATGACAAAAATTCACCATTTTCTGCCAGCTTCGAGGAATTGAACATGTTACTACGGCTCCATTCCATCCCGCAGCAAATGGGGAGGCAGAGAGGTTCGTGAGAACTTTTGAAACCGCAATATTGAAACACATGAAGAGTGGAGAAACGACCGAGGAGGCGCTTATTAAATTTCTGAGTACATATCGGTTTTCACCAGGACCAAATAACAAATCTCCTAGTGAGCTGCTTCATAGAAGACAATCGAAAACAACTTTAGCTCTCTTGTTCCCAAATAAGACGAACGCAAATTCCAAGAGTATTTCGAAGTTTGCGATCGAGCAGCCAGTACTCGTGAAGAATTTCTCGAGAGGTCCACGATGGATTAAAGGAATAGTCAAGGAAGTGCAAGGAGGCATGATGTATATATTATCAAAACGGATTAAGGAAGGGTTCGTTGACATCAGAACCAAATGAGAACGAGACAACAGGAACCCGAACCGTACGGTAAAGCGGATCTTTTACTTAAGGCCATTGGGAACGTAAATACCGAAGTCAACGGTACCACATAAAACAATAAGCGATAGGATCGCAATACATTGTTAAATTCCATATACGCAATCAGTTAAAAAAAATTGCTTTATGACACCAATTAAAGATAAAGGTCATAAAAGAATTCCAAGGAACTAATATATTACAATCAATTATTTCCAGATTGCGACAAACAATCAACAAGAAGATAAACTTATCTATTTTTAAAATTTAATTTTAACATGTAAATGCACTTGCACTTTGTTAAAATTTAGAACTAATCAATTCATTCTTCGAAGGAATGACTAAAATTATTTGTTCAATGGGACTTCACCTCGCAGAACACGATTGTCGATAAGATCCATTACAGAATTTTCAAAATAATTCGAATTTTGCATCTCAATATTTTACAAGTAGTTTTGAGTAAAATTAAATTCAGTCATCGAGAAAATTTATCTGCAAACGATAAAGACCGAGTACCGCATCTTTAAAGACAAAGAACCACTTACAAGCATTGCACAGACTTTATACTCAATATAACGTAGGTAATAATTATCACATGTATATCGGTCAAACCGTTTGGTTCAAAAATATTTATCGCTTGAACGAGTATTGTTATAAAGCAGACGACAGTGATAAAGGGGCAGTGACATAAAATAAGAAGTATAAACCGGTAAATTGTTTGACTGAAATTATTTCATACAATTCTGTTTATTAATTCGCTGACGTTCTGCAACCATAATTAGTGTTCACTTGACCATTCGAAATAGGTTGCTAATCGCGTTTTGATTGTATTCCCAGGATTCTGTTTAGATGCAGAATGGAATTTGATTCATCAGGAATCTCAACAGTCCTTGTTACATCATTAGTTAAAATTGGACAGCCAAATGGTCATCAAACAAATACTTACCAAATCATGAGAAAACACACATGACTGGGGAATGGGTAAATCCGAAATAAATTCAGTATTAGCTAAATTCATTATTTACTCAAAAATAGATTACCAATAATAATTAACGGAAATAACTTCAATATTCTTTTTTAATCTTATCAGCTGAGACAATTACATCCACATATCTGTTCATTGTGTTAATTAATTTTGACCTTATTAATCCAAACAGCAATCTGTTATTTAATTTTTTTTAGACAACTAGGTAAAATAAAATTCAAGATTTAATCGACCTTCGTTAATGTAGCAGACACAACACAAATGTATTTATCCAGCATTAGAACAGATCACAATTAAAACATTATTCAAAGGGAAAATATTAACCGCAAAATGTAGTACGCGACTAAAATTCCACAGGAGAAACTACTTGTACTTCGAATATAATTATCAAATTCTGCAAATAAAATTTAAACTACAAATGGTGGGAAATCCCCAGAATCTTGTTTACATTGTACTTATGTATATGTAAGCGAACATTCAATAAAGATTTCCACACAAATGTTATAAATACCAAAAATCCAATAGAAAATATTGCATTTGTGATAAAACTTGTTTCTGAAATTATGCCATTTTTCAACTTGTGTTGATAATTTAATTTTTTTTAATTTGCATAACTTGATCTTAAATTCACCATTATATTTGAATAAAATACTTACATTTCACAAAAATCCAATAAAAAACGAATAAAGTTAAGAAAAAAAAAAAAATTAAAAACTATCACTTTCTGTCGTTAATAAGATCGTACACAATTTTTATTTTTGCCACAAACAAATCACCACACCATCAACTTTTTTTATGGCCAATTTTATTTATCACATTTAGTTACAAAAAATATTTAAAAAAAAAAAAAAATATTTTCACAAAATGCGCTAAAACTAAAACTGAAAACTATATCAAACTCTTTTGTTGTATTTATTAATTATTTGTGGTCACCGCGCAAAATTTTCATTCAACCTGTCGCGATCGCTAACAAAACTAAAATAAATAATTTGTGAAATTCTCAAACAACTTTATTAATTCTCATTTTGTATGAGTTGTTGAGTGGTAAACTGTAAATACACAATTGAATTAAACAGCTGACAAAATATGCAAAATATGAATTTTTACAATATTACATTGCTACATCCATACATAAACAAAATGAATCAGCTCTCACGATAGAAACGCGATCTAACTAAACAAACGATATTTTGTTTTATAACGAGCGAGAAACACGATAAGAGGGGAAATTATTTTGTACAATTCGCCTGAATGTATACTTTTTATGGGTAAAAACTGATGGTTTTCACGCGTAATTAAAGCTTATTATCTGCTTGATCTTTTATTTGATTGTAAACTAAATAGATTTTTTTTGTATAATTTTTTGGGTTATTATTGTTGTCTGGTTAAAAAACCAAATATTTGACTAAGTGATTAAGATCGGTTGTGTTAATTGTAAATAACAAGAAGGTTGTCTATGTGTTTTTTATTTAATTTTTATAGGTTTTGATTACTCGTATGCGACGTGCTATTCGGAAATCAACAAAAATACCAAAAACGCTTAAAGTGGATTCCCAACCTGAAGACCGTTAAGTTTTAAGTACACAACAACCAATTTATATGGAATTATATTGATTAAAGTTGCTATCATTTGGTTCTTTCCCAACCAGTTAAAATTTCAGTGATAAGACCGCTTGCTGTCAATCAATATCTTGTTAAGTGTTTATGGAAGTTGTTCATAATCTGTATTAAAAAAAAAAAGTCTAGACTGACATCTAACGTTATTTGATCGAGCTGATGTTAAGTGACGACTGGTCATTTGACCTTCTATTGGAGTTTATATTACATATTGACTAAATGATATATATGTACCATTCGATTACTACACACAAAAGGAGCTTTTGCGCTTGAGCCTTGACTCTTGGATTATCTCCTTCCTTGATTATGGCCATTCTGCAAAGTATTATTACATTTCTCTTAACTTCATCGCCATTTAAAATTTGTATCGTATAAAGTCAAACATCATGTTATGGAAACAAAATATAAGTTGAAGCCGAAAAGAACTTATATATATCAACGATAGCCTGACCATTCATCAGTGTGAAATTTTGCGAAACGCAAAACGTTTTAAAGACACATATAATTTTAAGTATCTATGGAATCATGATAGTAAGTTAATGCTACGTATGGAACAGAACTCTAAAATATTTTATTTACATAAATTGACTGATTTTGAAGATATAGTTAAATGTCTATATGAGTTAAATGATTATATGACTTTATTGTCATCATTTGGATTTGAATGTGGCGTTAATGAAATAACTCGTAAATCATGTAAAGACCATATGTTTTTCAGACTCAATAATGAATATGAAGTTCAGTGTAGTGTTGTTGATTATGATATAACTAACCACGCTATGATTTTAACTATGTATACCATTACCTTAATTAATAAATTAGTCCATTCGACACCAATTCGGAATGTCACAGAGTAATGGAAAAGTTGATTATGAAAGGTTGAACTTTCTTTTTTCTAATGAAACCTGGGACAATGTATTGTTATTTGATATTCGTAATCTGGCATATAATTTATTTTTGGTTACATTTAAACATCACTTAAATAGTGCAACCACTTTGGAACTAGTGAAATATAAACAGACAGCCATGCGACCTTGGATTAATAACTGTGTCTTGCGAAAGATCAACACTAAAAATAAATTAGCGACTTTGGTTTAAAAGCATCCAACAAATACTAAACTAAGCGATCATTTCAAAAGTATTTGAAACGTACAATCTGAATCCGGTCATTCATCCAATGAAATTACCCAAATATTATCATGTGACCGAAAAAAAATATTCCCCTATTTCTCCTCTCGAGTTAAAATTATTTCAACATTAAGCAAAATATCCGCAGAAAACCAACATAACCATACCAAAAAATATATATTACGAGCTATTTTTTCCCCAATTTTTTTTTTGTTTGCTTATTTCTGACTTTTCGATTTTTAAAAAAATTTGTTATTTTGTTATTATTGAAACTAAAAGCAAAGATAAGTTGATAAGTAAAATAGGCGAATTTACGGGATTTTATTTAGCAAAAGGTCAAATAAGTTACTAACTTCGTTCGGATTTAGATTGTACGGATTTATATCCATACTCGTGCAGCGACCTTACAGGAAATTGTAAGAAGCAGTGGAGCCTTATTAATGGTATAATAGGAAAGAAATCTGCTCATCGCATTGTTGGTATCAGAAATCCTAATGGGGATATAATTTCTGATTCTGTTTCATTCGCGAATTTATTTAATAACTATTTTTCCTATGACGCAAGTGATTTAGTTAATTCTCATTTTCCTACCAAAATCATTCGGTAATTACGATAGTCTGAAATTACCCATTCTTCCCAGAAGTATTCTTACCCATCGAACGCAGAAGTGTATGTTGATGGGCAACCAGTGAGGCCTCATTCGGTTAATTTCGCCTTGAATTTAGTCCATCGGATATTCGCACCTCACGTCAACAAAGGAAGAACAATTACCATGAACAACTTTTTCATAAGGAATTAAAAAAAAAACGAGAACTAAAATCTTAAAAATTTAGTTTTGATAACAATCTAACACTTGAGTGTTTCAGCCCAAAGAAAATCGTTTCTAAAAGAATTGGTTATGCAACTGGTACAAGCCAGTCAGGTTAAAGTGTTACTAATAAGACGGGAATCAACAGGCGAACAAGTGGCGGCTAAGACCGTTAGAAAACGACCAAGATGTTACTTGCGTCCTCGATCATCTGATATGAAATCCAGAACAAGATGTCATTTTTGTAATAAGCCATCTTGTCCAAACCACATAAAAATCCTATGCATAGAATGCATCAAAGAATAGGAAATGGTTTCGGATGAAGATTAACTGGTTTCAGATGACGTATCTGGTTAAATTAAAACATAAATTTGACTAATTAAAATAGTGTTTTTTGTGACTGTAATTACTTTTTCAATAAAAATATAAATGTGTAATAAGAAAATAAACAATTTGTATTTATAGGGGTTTCTTTTATTAAGTTTTTATTTTAATTTATTAAAACGATTTATTTGTTTTTTAACTTATTTTTATTTTGTATTTTGTACGTTTCGACGGTATATTCCGTCATCTTCAGGGGGAAATTAATTATATTTATAAACAAAATTTTCTCCATTACGTTTTTTCAAATTTTACAGTAATGTCTAAAGTATTTACGTTTATGGCCAAAAATAAATTTTATATAATACAAAGTTTAAATTTAGATATAAGATTACATGAAAATTCAATTTAAAATAATATTATCATAATAATTTAACAAAAATTTGGAAACTTCTTGTATATTTAATAAATTTTGAGAATTTTGAATTTTTTTTTTTATATGTACCTATACTTTCCAAAATAAGCCTTTTGTCGCATCCTCTACATATAGATAAAGAGTGGCCAGTTTGTCGTAAATGGTTTGAGATTGCGCTGTGTGATTGGCTAAACGTTTTTGTGGAATCATAAATATGTTGGTATAACCTCTTTTTTAAATATTGTTTGGTTTGACCAACATATTCTCTTCCACAAGAACACTTTAACTAACTAAGGGAATTTTGTCTTTTAATTTTGTAAATACAAATGTATCTAAACTATTAAACGGTCTACTGTTGAATGTCAAGCATCATTCGCCAACAAAATTGATGACACACAAGAAAAGGATGACTGCTGAAAATATCATAAGAAAATAGTTAAATACAATTTAAAGCATGATTAAATAATAAAACTTATCTTTAAAAATCGATATTCTACATTGAATATCCAGCTGGACTTCACTTCCATATCAGCATAACCTATAAATATGACCATTAAATTATTGGATATAATTGAGGATTACACCAATTTATTCGCGGTTAATTAATACTTACAATTGGACACATAGATGAAATTATTCCTAAAAATATTTATAAATAAATTAATGTAATTAAAATTAAGTTAATTATGTATTATAAAATAGCTTACCATTTGTTGTTTGTTTATATCAATATTTGACATTAAAAGTTTATATTTTTGGTTGCAACCAGTATATACGCAACTCAATTTTTAGTAGTCACAATTATTAATGCATTTTGGGTAATTTTTTTTTTTTTTAGGTATAATTTATTTATTTCCAAAAAAAATTAATTTTACAATACATATATGGAAATTACAGTAATAAAAAAAATATTTAAAGCAAAAAAACATAATAATATTTAATAATAATAATAATAATAATAATGATAATTATAATAATAAAAATAAAGATAAAGTGTTGAGAATGTACATATGTATGTAGTAAAATTAATAATTCAACAAAATTGCATTGTATTGTTAAATCAGTGAGTTAAACGAAGTTCACAGTACATGGCTTAAGGGCCAACCATACCTGGAATAAAAAAAATAAAAAAAATAAGAAACTGAACGAACCCTATTTTTTTTATTTCATTTTGACAGTTCGACCATAGTTTGCTTAAGTTCTTAAGTTTACAGCGATTTTATTTTTGTGATTTTTTGTTTATTTTTGTGAAAAATTAATTAGATTAATTAAAAGTTTAGATTTTATTAATAACGATAGATAGGATACTTGTAAAAATAATATTTTTACATATATTATATGTATATATCATAGTTTTTTCAAATTTAGTTATTTTTAGTTAAAGTTTTATTCTTATATTCAATTTTTTATAGATTATGTTTGGGTTTTTGGATAAATAGTTAATAAGTTAATTTATAAATTAAAATACTAGAATTACTTAGGATTATTAATTTAAAGATGGGATCAGATAGTTTGGTAGATTAATTTAATTTGTTTACGAGTTTACTTTATAATATTTGCGGTATTTTAGTGTTAGATTTGTGTACGTACATACATAATATATGAATTAGTAAATTTAGTTAACAGTATAGTAGTATTCTTATATGATCTATTTGATTAATTTATCATATAAATTGTATTTTTGATTTATTTTTATTTAAAACTTATTAAATTAAGAAAAAAAATTATTACAAGCAGACAAGCTTCTGTTCACGTCAAAAATTATTTTTTTGTTTGTTGTTGCTTTTTGTCTTTTTTTTTATTTTTCTTAAGTTTACACGAAAAATTTCGCTCGTTTTAAGTTTTTTAAGTGACGGCTAAAATTTAACGAACCCATCGAAACAATTTTTAAGTTTTTTATTTCAAGTATGGTCGAATGCACATAAATCCCCTTTCTCGCTCTCTTAAGTTATTTTTTTTATTTTTCTTATTCTAACTATGGTTCTCGCTTTAAACTGTACTCGGTAAAGTATTCACTAAAAAGTTTTTTCTTTAAGTACATTTTAAATGAAGCTATTGAACCTTCTTTAATTAAATTAGGTAGGTCATTAAATAATTGTTGTCCTCTATAGAATAAACTGTTTTGTGATTTTTTTAATTTATAATTAGGTAATCTAAAGTTCAGAGTATTTCTAGTATTTCGATTAGTGACATTGACATTTTGTAATGTAGCATAATTCGTTTTTATCAAATCTGCATTAATTTTAAAAATGGTCAATAAGTATGAATATTCAATTAGTTGTTTTATCGGTAACATATGTTCATTGTAAAGTAAATATGACGGTGTGAATCTATTTAAATGCTTAATACTTTTAATTGCATTGTTTTGTAAAAACTGCAGTGGCATGATATATGACTCAGGAGCAGAACCCCAAATGGTATTTAAATAAAGAATATGCGACAAAATGTGACTAACATATATAGAATGGGCAGCTTGCTCATTTAAATATTTGCCAATTTTTTTTAAGACTGCAATGTAAGGAGCTACTTTGTGTTGAATGGCATTAATATGATTAACAAAATTAAATTTTGGGTCCAAATGAAGACCTAAATAAGAAACATATTCTACTCGTTTTATAATTTGACCACTATATTTTATTTCTCTAAATATATTACCAATTTGTTTATTTTGAAAAATAATGAAACTGGTTTTCTGCGCATTCAGTAGAAGCTTATTTTGATCTAAATAAAATTTTAAAAGTTCCAAATCATCTTCCATTTGAGCTTGTAATTCATCGTAGGACCGGCAACTATAAACTAGTGCAGCATCATCGGCAAACATTTGCAAAGCTCCATTGAAATTTACTTCGAATAAATCGTTAACATATATTAAGAAAAACAAAGGCCCTAAAATGGAACCTTGCGGAACACCCGATGTTACATCACGAAAAGGTGAGGAGCTCGATTTATGTCTAACATATTGTTTGCGATTCTCTAAGTAACTGTTGATCAATTTTAAGCAGTACCCGCCGATACCGACACTGATTAGTTTTTCTATTAAAATGAAGAAATTAACACAGTCAAACGCTTTTTGTAAATCAATGAATAACACTGCTGTGCATTTTTTGCTTTCAAGACTATTGTATATTTTCTCTGTTAAATTCAGTGATGCCGACAACGTGCTACTTTTTGGCAGGAATCCATATTGGTCTTTATTTAACAAATTATTTTCAATTAAATGCTCCAACAGACGATTGTGAATAACTCTTTCAAAAATTTTGGAGATTACCGGCAAGACTGAGATAGGCCTGTAGTTCGATGGACTTGTTCTTTCTCCTGATTTAAAAATCGGAGTAACCCGAGCTATCTTTAGCGAGTCAGGGAATAACCCATTAAAAAAAGACAAGTTTATCCAGGTCGACAGAGAGATAGATATCTTATTTTGCAATAATTTCAGCATATAGTAACCGACATTTTATCATACCCCTTAGCACATGTACTATCTAAGCTGTCAATAAGCTTCGAAATTTCACTTTCAACAGTAGGATCAAAATTCATCAAACAATGTGAAGGCAATACTTTTACAGAAATGTAATTTGGGCGGTTTGTGACTATATTTTTAACTAATAAATCATTGATCATAGTGAAATATGTATTTAGTTCCTGCACTACAATTATGGGGTCAGTAATTATGATAATACCATTTTAAAAATTTCAATTTCTGGAACTGCATGATTATCTGTGCGGAGTGTATTTGTTAGGATTTCTTTTATAAGGGACCACATTATTTTTTGATTTGTTTGGCTAACTTAAAGTTGATTTGAATAGTATTCCTTTTTTAATTCATAAATCTTTTTCCGAACTAGTCTTTTATAGAAATAAAATATCTCCTTAAAATAAATATTGTCTAAGTAACTTTTATGAAGTTTGTAGAATTTATTCCGCTCTTTTATAATTATTCTAGTATAGTTATTAAACCAAGGTTTTTCAAAGCTGGAATTTTTCGGTGACACAACTTTTATTTTTGTATTAGTCAAAATCAATTCCTGAAATACGCTAAAAAAAGTATCAAAATCAATATTATCAGTATTCAGTTCTCTTATACTATCTATAACAGCCCCTTCATCAATAATTTCTATTCTAGTCTTGTTGTTAGGTGGTTTATTTTTTAAAATTTTTATCAAAATGAATCTGTGATCACTTATTAAAATATCATCCAACAGCATATACATTTTATTATTCAAATCAGAAATCACGTGATCTAATAGTGAAATTGTGGTTGATTTTCTCGTGTAATGTTCTGAGCTAATATTATTTACAATATGAAAACCATTTATAGCGAGGACGCGATTATACTTTCCAACGCCAATTTTCTCTTTTTCAAATAAGTTAACATTAAGATCTCCAATAATTATTGCTTTGTGATATTTTTCTAGGATTGTATTAAAATAATTTAAGAAATTTTCTAGGTCAGTATGACCCGGCCTGTAAACACCTATTATTGAAAACAATAACATCATTTTCTAAATAAGATTCAGAGTATAATAACTCAAATGACAATTCGCTTTTACAATAAATTGAAACACCCCCACCGGTCCTGTTATCTCTAGTTAAGTGAAATCCCCTGTATCCCGAAAGATTTAAAAATTCGGTTTCTGATTTGCTTAGAAATGTTTCAGTTAGAATAATTATATCTACCTTTATTTTACTTGAGTAAATAAATTCTTCTATATATTCAATTTTGTTCTTGAGCCGATTAATATTTATATACAATACGTCAATGCCTTCTATCGAACCCACAGCTCTATTAAAGTGGTTTATATCTAGGAAATATTCATGATTCGGGTGAAATTCAATATCCATGCTCAACACAATAAATAATAATAGTAGAAATAATAACAACTATCAAAGAAAAAAAAAAAAAAAACGTTAATAATAATAAAATAAAAAAGAATTAATAATAATTATAATAACAAGGATGACTGCTTGCTATTTGATAGATGAGAAGTTGCTGTGTATTTGATGAAATGGATTGCACAGGAAAAAATTAATTTGCATCTGTTTGCTGCGCTTCTAAAAGCGTAGTTATCCCTTGAATATCGCCGTTGTTTTTGGTAATATAAATTCTACCGTTTTTGTACCCACTTTTGCTAATTTTTTTCAAGCTTTGTTGTTGCTTCAAATAGTTCAATATTTTAATATTTTCGCTTGTCAGCCTATCACAAACTAAAATTTTCATTCTAACAGCATTTCTTATTAGCTGGTCATTAAACAGAGGACCCATTTGGTACTTCTTCATTAAAAAATTCATTTTGGTCTCATGAGATACAAATTTAATAATTAGATTTGCCTTTGTTTGGTCTCGTTTTTGGATGATTTTATAACAATGTGACACATTATTAGTCCCAAAATTGTATAATTCTTTCAGTTTCTGCAGAAGTTCAAAACACTGCATACTATTATTAGGAATTCCTAAAACTATCACATCATTATTAAGCTTGTCTTGCTTCATAACGTTGACCTCACCTTGCAATGTATTTATATTTGCAATATTTACGTTGGCTGCTTCAGCAACAGATTTACTTGCTGTTCCTTTAATTTTAATATCAGCAAGCTCAGAATCAAATTTTTCAACTGCTTCTGTCAAAACATGTATTTTAGTTGTAAAATCAGTTAGCTGTGTATTTAACTCGTCTTGACGATTTGCAGAATCCTCCAAACATTTAATTTCTGTTTTGATGCTTTCTATGCCAGTTTCCAGGGTTTGCAAACGATTAGTATGGTGCTGTTGCTTCCTTTCCATCATTTCAAAATTCTTGGGTAATGAATCTATTGCCTTATTATTCGAAGACATTTCAATAAATAATTCCTGTATAACCTGCATTAGATCTGCGTTGGTTGGTTCGTTCTTTTTAAATAATTTGTCAATTTGAATTTTACGTAATCGCTGTGACATTTTACTTATAAACTATACCAACAAATGTTCACTTAAAAGTACACAAAATTATTAATATGGATCCACAAATAAAATAATTTGGATTCTTGACACACAGAACAACCAAACACAAAAAATAAAAGAAAAAATTCTCCGTTTACCAATTATATAAATTATCCAACAAAAAGTCTGATTTTACTTTTTTTTTTTAGTTTTCCTTTTCGCAAACTATCCACTTATCTTAACTGTTATTACCAACGCACCAGTTTCAATTTTTACGGCATTCATTTAACATTTAAATTATATTTTTCCTCTACAAAAATTTTCACAACTTACTCGCTAGACATAGCTTACTCGATTTCGAATTGTAAAAATAAAAAAGAAAACTAAAAAATAAATAAAAAGTCAGAGCTAAAACGATTGTCATACAATTTTGATTATTTGGATTTTTGTGAAAATAAAAAAAAGTTTTAAGAATTTTCGTCTTTGGATTTCCTGCTCATCCCAAACAAAACAGTCTACCAACAAGTTTTATATCATAATTATTTAATAAAAATTTAATTTTTTCGTATAAATTTTTTATGTAAGGGATCGAAATAAAAAGTTGACGATTATTTTCAACGGGTAAATTTTGATTTGTAAATTGTCGAAATGGTATTTTTATCGATAGCCTTTCTAATAACGTTCTTTGGGTAGCCATTTGAAAGCAATACTTTCTTAAAAATTTTGAAATTGTCAGAATGAAATTCTCCATCCGACAATCTTAAAACTTTTTCCGCCAATAAAAGCGCCGTATTGTTTTTGTATGAAGATGGAAGCCACGATTCATAATTTAGGTATCGGCCCGACCAACTTTTTTTTATGATACCAGTTCGTTTTTAAACTTCCATCTTCATACGTATCACCAAAACATCAAGAAAAGCTAAACGACCTTCATTTTCAATTTCACAAGTAAATTTGATTCGCGGAGTAAAAGTATTGAATAATTCGAGAAAATAATC